>CM060923.1:644753706-645353706 GCA_030737875.1 Allium sativum | reverse complement strand
AGTAGCATGGATGCTATGCCGTCTATGATTAATATTTATGATTGAAATTGTTTTGACACTATACACTTATAATAGTATCAAATGATTTGTTTTAAACGTACCAAGCATGTTTGGCTATTATAAGGGAAAACCCTATCCTTCGGCTTGCGTTGCATTGTGTGATGGGACCTGGGTCTTATAATAGCTTCATTTTCGAAAAAGCATTGCGTTGTTTATTCTATGCACTGGTGTTCTTGGGAGGAAACCCGTTCGTGTTATACGGTGTGGTCCCTTGAATTATTCTCTTTTAAAGTAAGTTTTAAATAATTGTTTTAGTTCTCACACCAGTCACATGACTGACCTGGAGTTTATTGTTTTAACCTAAACTCTGGGTGCCCTTATTTTCGACACGGGCAGCTAGTAGTTTTGGTTTTGCAGATTTATATTCACAGGATCTGATCTACAGCTGGAACGATATCGGAAAGCTCTGTATCCGTATATCTCTTCTAGTTGTGTTTCGTATTATTTCCGCTGCGATGTATTTAAATGTAATTTAAATCTCTGATAATTTCTGTGTAATATTTAATTATACTCTGTATATTCTTGTATCTGATGGAATGTTGTAATAGCAATGAAATGTTCTTCCGTCTGCGTTCTGATTTGTCCTGTTCTAAAACGATCAGGGGTTTCGAACGGTCTAGATCAGTTTAACGACTAATTCGGATCGAGCGAATTCCTGGACGTCACATTTGGTATCAGAGCTTTGGTTTACAGAGCTCGAGAACAAGACACATTAGAACCATACGAAAGAATTCATCAGATATTGGATTAGTAATATCCAATTATAATGACTCGTTAGAGATTGGATCAGTAGTATCCTAAAACGAGTGTGAAGAGTATATTTTTCAAATGAAAACAATTTTGTTTTGAAAATTTAAATCATTGTAAACGTATTTGATTATAAATTTATTTTGAATTTGGACAATCGAGTATATAAAGAATTTGCATATACGCATCATGAACGTATATTCGAAGTTTTAATATACTGGATAGATATAGAATCATACTCTAGTGGCCGAAGATGATTCTGATGGTTGAGTACTCATCGTCAGCATTTATTTTCGAGTGACGAAGGTGTGATATCTATTTATTTCCATTAGACTGGTGTGAGAACCAAAACTAATATAACTAGAACACATTTTGTGAATTGGCATCAAAAACATGATTTTCTATATATATATCAAAATTATGAATTTGAAACTCTAATCCACTAATTGATTGATGTTTGTGTTGCTTGTTTATTTATTTGATAATTTTGAACCATTTAGCCTAATTGACCCAAATATTGAATTGTATTGAAAATTGGTCGCATTTGCATGTATATACATATACTTACATTGAACAGGTCATAGCAAGGAGGCTAAAGCCAGAGAATAAAATTTGTTTGCCCGACAAATAGGTACATGTTTACTATATAATTTACTGTTTTGTTTGGGTGATGATGATTTTATGAGCCTACTGGCTTTTTCTTTTTTCTTTTTGAGATCAGAAGGCCTATATGGCAATTTCGGGATTTTCCCGTGGCTCCCGGTGCAGGGGAGGCTATGGCGAAATTTTTCGAAAATTTAGGGTGTTAGCCAAATTTTTGAAAAATTTGAAAATTCTCAGAAACTGAAAAGTTGGAGAATGGAAGCCAGATCGAACGTAGAGTTGACTAATCAAACCACTTTCGACCTTGTTCCTTTTCGGGGACGAAAAGTTTTAAGTGGGGGAGATTGTAATAACCCGGAAATTCTGGGCCAGTTTAAAATTTTTATTTTGGCAATTATAGCGAATTTTCTATATTTAAAATGGATTATTTTAAAATAATATCAACGAAAATTTATTTTGAATATAGAATAGAACGTGTATGATATATACGTCGTCGTTAGAATATAAATAATTATATATAATTATAAATAGAATTGAAAATGGCGCGGTAGTTCGATAATTCGATTTCAAACTTCAATTGAATGTACCGGGTGCAAAACAAACCGGATTTTAGTAAAACCAAAAAAATTAGGATCTAATTGAGAATATCTTTCCAACGAATCCGAAAAATCAAAATTTCATAGCGGGAATCAAAAGATATGTCCAGTTGAAAATTCTGAATAGTCGCTATGGAATTCAGGCCCTTAAAAATGGGAATTTTGCAAACGACCTCGGATTTCGACGAAACCACTTTTGTTGGATCCGTGATGTCAAAATATTACTAGGTTTCAAATTTCATAATTTTCGAATCAATATGTGAGCGTGGCAAAGGAAACGCGTGTGACTAGTTTCAGTTGATTTTAATCGACTGAAAATTGGCCATTTTTCCAACGGTCTCAGAATTCGACGAAACTAGTTTTATTAGGACCGTATCGTCAATACGAAGCTAGAAAATATTTTTCTGGAATTTTTCGAGTTAGTATGTGACCCCGGTAAATCAAAATGCGCGTTCTGATTCAATATATAGAGTTATATTTGGATTTTGACGGAAACTGATCGAAACAGTCGAATCAGCTTGCGATACATATCCCATTGTGTTCGGAATGGGGGTAAAACGCTATGGACGACAGGCGGTGGGCCTCGTTTCGAGGTCGAAAATAAAAGTCAACTTTTTGAATTAAATAATCAAATAAAAAAATATATCCTTCTCTCCTCCCCTTAATTCATTCTGCCCCCCCCCTTTTATTTCAAGCCGATTTCAGAAATCAAAATAAAAAACAAAAAAGAAAAGAAAAGAGGATCGACGGCGGGGGGGGGGGGGGGGGGGGGGGGAACCGCCGCTGCCTCATCGCGCCCCCCCTCCCCCCCAAACCAATCTCCGACGCGCCGCCAGTAGCTGCTCGAGCCCCCCCCCCCTTTTCGATCGCGTCGATACCCCCTCCCCCCTCCTCTGCCTCGCGTCGATACCCCCTCCCCCCTCCCTCGCCTCGCGTCGATACCCCCCCATCCTCCTCCTCCCCTCAGCAAACCGCCCCACCTCCGCACCCACGACCTCCCTCCAGGCCGACGCGCCGAACTCCCCCCCCTCAGCACAGTACGTTTTTTTACTTATTCATTTATTTATTATTTTTCCTTTTATTTATATATGAATAACATTGTTTTGTTCTGGTTTTAATATGATTTTTATATTTTTAAAGTATTAAAAATATGATTTTTATATTTTTAAAGTATTAAAAATATAATATTTACTATGTAGAAGATGTAAAAATATGATTTTTGTTTATGTAGAGGATTAAAAATATAATTTTTACATGATAGGAGTATTAGAAATATCATCTTTATATGTGTAGCAAAATAAAAATGTGATTTTTATAATGTTAAAATTGAAAAGGCGAAATCTTTACAATGTAAAAATAGAATTTTTATTTATATAGTAGCAATGTAAAAATATAATTTTTATCCATATAGTAGCAATGTAAAAATAGAATTTTTATCCATACAGCGTGATTATAAAAATTCGATTTTTATATATTGAATAGTAAAGTAAAAATTCGATTTTTATATATTGAATAGTAAAGTAAAAATTCGATTTTTATATATTGAATAGCATAGTAAAAATTCGATTTTTATATATTGAATAGCAAAGTAAATATTCGATTTTTATATATTGAATAGCATAGTAAAAATTCGATTTTTATATATTGAATAGCAAAGTAAAAAATTCGATTTTTATATATTGAATAACAAAATAAAAATTCGATTTTTACATATGTAGAGAATACGGGCAACGAAGATTACAAAAAGGCGAGAACGATGAAGATTTCTATAAATGAAGAGTCGTGGGATTGGGATAGCTTTGGTGAGAACTTCTCACTCAAAATTCTTTTTCTAGTTATATATATATATACTGCGATGCAGACGGTGTTTAGTAGCACCTGACACCCGCCATCCGCAGACCATGGATGGCTTGTTTGTTTAACTGTTTGGTTGCGTAGTTGGTTAGATTATTTGGTTTGAATTGAATTGTTTGGTGAAATGAAATTGATTTGATTGATGTGTGAATGGCGTGGGCCTTCACTAGACCGGGGATAAGGCTAGGCCTTGTCCCGTTTCTAGTATCGTGCCGTTATGTCGCCGAAATTTTCTAAAATATGTTAGAAAAATAAAAATATCATTTTTATTGTGTAAATGAACTGAATAGAAATTCATGTGTTGAAATAAAATATTTTATCGTTAAAAATATAATTTTTAACGTGGAAGTGAATAAAATAAAATATTCATTTACAAACCGGACGGTTTGTTTATGTACACCTATTTGAAGGACATTTATTTGTTCTGGTAACCTTAAGCTCTAATACCACGTGTAACACCCCACGTCCATTAATGTCACTTACAAAGGGATTGCATTAACTTCCATGGAGGTTTTAAGTGAATATAGAACAGAAAAATTACAACAAGACAGATAATAAGTAGTACTTGGAAATCTAAAACTTCATTTTATTGCAGCGGAATTTAATCATGTTTGTTACATCATAAAACCATAAATCAGAGTCAAGCACAATATCCATCTTGATAAAACAAAATACATAACCCCATTATATAATAGCCATTAAAGAAGATAACAAGCTGGACTTTACTTCGACGGTCCAAGCTTTCCAAAAGAGAGATAAAGCAATCCAATCAAACTCCACTAGAGTTGGGTCCAACCTGAGGACCTAGAGGGGGAAAAAGGATAGAAATAGAGGGGGTCAGACATAAAGTCTGGCGAGTATGATAATTCTAACAATACTATTATCAAAATAATTAGACTAAGGCATAAGCTGGAAAACAAGGAAATGTCTATGAACTATTGGGTATGGAAAAGCATATAAAGATATCGTTAAAGGCACACCTAATTACTAACGAATAATTACTACACTGCACCGCACCAGTCACCCTCAAAGTTGATCCCACTTGCTTCACACAGAAACTATATAAATAGCCTTGCGTACCCCTAGCTGACTACATAGGTGCCGTCTGCCCCTATCTCCGCTAGGTGTACCCCACTACCCACTTGCGATCGGCTCCCTACTCGTAGATACCCGTGCGGGCCCCACAGTGGGGTGTATCACTCCCCTAAAGTGGCAACTCGATACAACTTGAGAATGCACGGCTTATACCTACACGATGCAACAACGTCTTACCTACCAGCCCGGGTCCACACACGCATATGAAACCTGTTGGACTTGCGTTGCCACCGCTCCTCGTTTTGGCCTCTTATAGTCAAACCCAGCATGTGTGTCCCGTCCTCGACTTGGGTCGAGCCCACAAAGATACGTTTGGGATACTGGTTGAAATGGGCCCCCACAAGCTACCCACCTAAACTTGTCCACTAGTACATCCCACTTAACCCTCTTAGTCATGTTCATTTACATGTGTGTTTGGTTAAGTCACTAATCGTATTTCACATGCCACTTAGGGCACCCACTAGATTCCTCATGCCACCCAAGGCACCTACTTAACCCCCATGTCCCACCTTACATGTTTATCTGGTTAAGTATTTCTTAATTCATTCAGGCCATAACCTCATAAAGACCTCTCAACTTAGACTGGCATTTATGGCAGCTGGATTTGCCGGGCGGGTCCGGGCAGTCTTACCCCATAAAAGAGTCTAACCTCGTGTCTTTACAACTGTTATGCTTTAGTTTAGGCCTAGGACCTCTCACATTGGGCTGACATTTGTGACCACTTGATTTGCCGGGCGGGTCCGGGCAGGTTTACGTCACAAATGAGTCCAACCTCGTATCCTAAGCGTTGATTATCACTTATAATCTTTTACCCCAGTTTTAATAATTCCCTATTCAAATTATTAATTAACTCCAATTTTAATGATGTCCATAATTGACTCAATTATGGCCATCCATTCATGGCATGCAAAATCATATCAATTGCATCCCAACTTCTTAATATTAAATCCATAATATTACCCCTACCCCACGTTATTCGTTCGTTTATTCAACGCAGAATATACGTTAGACTCGAATAGTGTAACTCATAGCACAAAATAAATTATCACAACATATAGACAATTAAAATGAATCTAATCATAATAGGGGTGAAACTTGCATAAAACTACACATGTTAAGGATCTAAAGGTGTCAACTTGTTAAATGTCACAATTTACATGATATGATCATAGCCCAAATTTATGTATAAACTTGCATATGGGGTTTTATGCAACATAATGATGGTGTGAACTAGCATCTAATACATAGAATTCACATATGTCATAGCATAATTCTAGATGTCATAATTCTAGATCTAAATAGATGTCATGGCATATGTTCATAATCTTTACTAATCAATCTAAACTTGCATATGTGATTTGTCATATAGATCAACATAGCCCAAACATTATGAATTGATTAACATGAACTAATTAGCATAGATAATAACATCATGACTTTATAACATGTATGATTTATCACAACTTAGCATAGAAAATTACAACCTATACAATATCATCATGGCATGATTTACAGCATATAGGATATCATCATCACATAACATAGGATTTACAACATACATGATAGCATAAGGTTTACAACAACATATATGACAATCCGTATCAGTCACTTATAATCCATTCATAACTTAACCTAATTAATTTAATAATAATCTTGTTAAGATCATCATACTCACAATTAGAAGAGAAAAGAGAGTCTTGATTTGCTTTAGAGTTGAGTAGAATTAGGGTTTTGACTAGCTTTTCTTCCTTCTTAGTTGGCGGCGGATACACTGAGTTCCATGGCGGCGGTATGACGGTGGCTATTCTATTTTTCATGTGAATTAGAGTGAGAGACTACCTAGGTATTTATTGAGTTTAGGGTTTATTTAGACCGTCAGATCAACTCAGAACTAAACTGAACCGTTTAATTTGCTAACTCAGCCCTAAAAACACATCAGCCAAACCCTAGCCGTCTGGATAGGTCGACACCCAGGTCGACTGCCCAGTCGACCTGGGGGGGGGGGGGGTGTCGACTGCCCATTCGACTTCCCAATCGACCTGGGGTGCTGGGCGGGAATTTTCCCGCCTAGCCTGTTTGACTTCGAATTTTGAATTTTAAATTTCTGAAATCTGTTTTGAATTTTCTGAAACTTCCGATGGCCATAACTTCTTCATACGAAGTCCAATTCACGCAAACTCGGACTCTATTCCAACCAGAATTCCGAGACGAACACAGTGGCGCAACCCGTTTCCCACAATTCTCACGTCTGATGTTAGTTATTCTTTAATTTGTGAATATTAATATTAACAGAATTACGGGGTGTTACATTCTCCCCTCCTTAAAGGATTTCGACTCCGAAATCTTCAAGTCAAGAAGAATGTATATCCTAACATCCAATCGTCCATCTACTCAACCATCAAACACAGGCATCCATTGTCCTTATAGACTTCTAATGCTTTCATGTTTAAATGCGCAGTGTGTGTATATGTCCATATCTAATGCAAAATCAGGCGGTCCACTGATTCAGTTGACCTCCTTAATGAAAATCATGATAGTGCCATGCGTCCATTATGTATGCAAAAGTTCCTTAATGCTACATATTATCTCTATATGCATGCACAATCATCATCTGAATGCAGCATCCATATGAAAAAACAAATCCTTATACATCCATTTTACTAAATACATCCATATATAAGCAATATGCAATATGAAGTGACTGAGCCGATCTAGTGCCTAATAGTGTGTGTATATGCGTCCACGAGCAACCACTAGCAAACACTTGCATCCACTTTGCATCCATCATACATAACATGTCTCAAACACATGTTTCAACCATAGGATGATCCTAACTAAAGGTCAAAGATACTAGCGAGAGGACATACTAAAGATAAGATAAGTACGAGCTAAGCGATAAAGGAGAAATTAAAAGACATACCCTCGAAAAGAAAAGGGTACAACGAACGCATCTTCTCTTCTGTCTCCCAAGTAGCGTTGCTCTCATCATCTCCCCATTGCACTTTGACTAGTCTGACCTCTCGATTTCTCAACTTCTTGATCTCCGACCCAAGAATGCATGTAGGAGCTCGTCGAATCGTCGCGTCACGCTCTATCTCCACCTCTTTAAGCAAGCTCGGCTCTACCACTTCCACGGTCTCGTGCAAGCACTTCCTCAAATGTGACACATGGAATACGTCGTGTACACCACTAAGTCTCTCAGGCAACTCCACTCTATACGCCATCTGTCCAACCTTATCCTTAATAGGAAATGGACCTACGAACCTTGGTGCTAATTTCCTAATGGACCCAAAGCGAACAACATTCCGTAATGGAGACGCTTTGATAAAGACCATGTCCCCAACTTCAAACTCAAGATCTGTCCTCCTCTTATCCGCATAAGATTTCTGCCTATCTTGCGCTGTGTTCATCCTCCTTCGAATCAAGTCGATCTTTTCCGAAGTCTCTCTAATCATATCGGGCCCAAGTAAGATCTTATCCGTAGATTCCCACCAACATGTAGGTGAACGACAAGGTCGTCCATAAAGAGCTTCGAAAGGTGTCATGCCAATGCTAGACTGAAAGCTATTATTATATGCGAATTCCACCAACGGAAGATGCTTTCCCATGTACCCCCAAAGTCTAGGATACATAGCCTCAAAAGATCCTCTAGAATGCGATTCACCCTCTCGGTTTGGCCGTCCGTCTGAGGAGCTCAAACATAACTGAGTCCCTACCGCCTCTTGCAAGCTCTTCCAAAATTCGCTAGTGAAAATAGGATCGCGGTCGCTCACTATGCTTGAAGGAACACCGTGCAAACGAACTATCTCTCGAACGTACACAGAAGCTAGCCATGGAGCAGTCCTCTTACTCTTCACAGGAATAAAATGGGCGCTCTTGGTAAGTCTATAACTATAACCCAAATTCCTGTATTACCCTTCCTTGATCTTTTGTAATCCATCCAAAAAATCCATCGAGACACTTTCCCATTTCCATAGTGGAACTTCCAATGGGTGAAGCAACCCACCGGGTTTCTTTTGCTCTGCTTTTACTTGTTGGCACACCAAGCATCTAGCGACATACTCGGCCACATCCCTCTTCATGCCGGCCCAAAAGTAAACTCGTCTCATGTCCATGTACATCTTGTCCCCGCCGGGATGAATGGTCATCTTCGAATGATGTGCTTCGTCAAGAATAGCCTTCCTTAGGTCCTCGTCTTTTGGTATACAAAGTCTACCATCCCTACGTAACCAACCCTTATCATCTATGGTATACCTACGGAGATGGCTTGATGACTCCCCTCTTTTGAGATTTTCCACTAACTCAACCAACTGTGGGTCGTCTCGCCGTGCCTCGCCAACCCGTCCCAAAAGCGTAGGTCTGACCTCCAAGGATGCTAGTAAACCGGGTACAAAGTCAACGGAAGGTCTAAAGTCAAACATAGAGATGAATTCTAAGCTTCGCCGCTCAACAAACAAAGGACTTAAGGATAATCTTTTTCTACTTAAGGCATCTTCCACTACGTTACCCTTGCCAGGGGTATATGCTATCTCGAAGTCGTAGGATGCTAAGAACTCCATCCACCTTTGCTGCCTTAAGTTCAAGTCCTTCTGAGAGAATAAGTATTTTAGCGATTTGTGGTCAGTGAACAATTCGAATTTCTCCCCAAGAAGATAATGACGCCAAGACTTAAGCGCGAAAACAATAGCGGCCAACTCTAGGTCATGTGTAGGGTAATTTTTCTCATGCGCTCTCAACTGCCTTCCACCATAGGCTATTACCCTGCCCTCTTGCATTAAGACTGCGCCTAGACCTGTCCCACAAGCATCGGTATAAATAGTAAATGGCTTACTCCCATCTGGCAATACTAAGACTGAGGCTGAGGCCAAAGCTCTCTTCAAACGTTGGAACGCATCATCACAATCTACGTCCCATGTGAAAACAAGGTTCTTCTTCGTCAAACGTGTTAATGGAGTTGATATCTTTGCGAAGTCTTTGATAAACTTCCTATAGTAGCCAGCCAACCCCAAGAAACTTCTTACTTCGTTAGCATTTTTAGGGACCTTCCAATCTTGGATAGCCACCACCTTCGTGGGATCCACAGCTATCCCTTCTTTGGAAACCACGTGCCCTAAGAATCGTACTTCCTTCCTCCAGAAGTGACACTTAGAAAATTTAGCTTTAAGATTATGCGCTCGTAGGGTCTCCAACACTTCCCTAAGATGTAGGGCATGCTCTTCTTCATCCTTAGAAAAGATCAAGATGTCGTCTACAAAGACTACCACGAATTTGTTAAGGTACTCCCTAAACACCCTACTCATCAAATCAACAAAGTTTGCGGGGGCATTTGTCAAACTGAAGGGCATCACTAGCCACTCATAGAAACCGTCCGGAGTCCTAAAGGCAGTCTTGTCTATTTTATCCTCAGCCACTCTCAACTGATGGAAACCAGTGGCTAAGTCCAACTGCGAAAACACTGAGGCGCCAACTAACTGATCGAAGAGATCGTCAATCCTCGGCAGTGGGTGTCTGTTTTTCTTAGTAAGCTTATTAAGTTCTCTATAGTCCACACACAGTCTAAGGGACCCATCCGCCTTCGTGGCAAATACTACTGGAGCACCCCACTCCGATATACTACGTCTTATGAACCCCTTCTCAAGCAACTCCTTCACTTGCTTATCGAGTTCCCTCCTTTCACGAGGAGCCATGTGGCGTACTGGCAAAGATACTGATTTTGCATTATCCACAAGATATATTCGAAAATCTATCTCCCGCTTCGGAGGTAAGCCCTTTACCTCCTCAAACACATTCGAGTATTCTCGGACCACTCTAACAGATCGTAGATTTTTCACCGACGCGTCAAGCGATTCTAGATAACTTAGCATAACAGAATTTATGGGATTACAAAAGATTTCAAGAGCGTTACCAAGGCGAGTTATGAGCCTAACTACTCTCCTTTCACAATCAAGAACGGCCCCATTTCTGGATAACCAATCCATTCCTGAAATTAGCCCATAGACCGTGAAGCTCAAAACATAAGCATCACATCTAAACTCAACGCTAAGTATAGAAATTTTCAAATCCAAATACATCATGGACAAATAAGCTGAGCCCCCAATTGGATTCGAAACAACTAAGGGATCCTCTATTAAACTGGTGTTTAAGTGCACTGATTCAACTAATGATGTAGAGATAAACGAATGCGATGCGCCCGAATCGAATAAGGTACGGACAGGATGATCAAACAGAAAAACTAAGCTTTCAACAAAAATGGTTCTACCTCGTTCTTGCAGCGGTGGGACCGCGAGAGCCTGAACTTGTCCCCTTGCCTGCCCTGGTGCCATAAGAGCCTGCACCTGTCCTCCCGAGGTAGACCTTGTCCTCTGCCCCTTCTTTGGGCAGTCCTTCACTAAATGTCCCGCTTCGCCACAGTGAAAACAGCCAATCTTCTTTTTCTTTCTGCAATCCTTGCTGAGATGGCCTGGTGTCCCACAGTTAAAGCATTTCTTCTTTCCCTTGCCATTATTGTCTTTACCACCCTTCTTGTTTTGCTGTTGTGGTTTCTTCTGATCCCCTTTCTTCTCGGATGCCTTATCAGCTTTAGCGCCTTTCTCCTCGTGCATGAGTGCCATGTCTACTAGCTTCTCAAAGGTAGCCCACATAGGGATGTGGGTCATAGCCAACCCTTGCAACGGTTCATTCAATCCATTAACGAACCTCAGAGCCTTCTTCTCCGGCGTGTTCACTAAGTCCAAGCCAAACCTTGCTAACTGATTAAATTTGTTGATGTACTCTTCCACTGATGAGCTTCCTTGCTTCAATGTCAAGAACCTTACCATATATAGATTCTCTTCTGCCCTTGAGAGAAACTTCGCCTCAAACCTACGCCTGAAATCCGCCCAAGAATCAACAGGATGCTCCCCATTAGTGACCTCCCACCAAAACGAGGCCTCTCCCTTCATTAACCAAGCTGCTAATTTGACTCTCCTCCCTTCTTCTACTTCAAAGATTTCTAGCAATTCTTCTACCTCCTTAAGCCAATCTCTAGCTTCCACAAATGTTTCTAACCTTGAAAGGGTTTTCCACCCATAGCCTTAAATTCCTTGCACGTCTTTGCAAAAGTATCAACGCGAGGAGGAGGAGGAGGAGGAGCGGGTGCAACTGGTGGTGGAGGAACATTGGCTGGACCTGCAGCGGCCCTAGCCTCTAATAACCTCCTATACCATCCTGGTATCGTTACACCATCCGGAAGGTTAAGATCTTCAGCCATGCTGAAACGAAAAAGGAAAGATTCAAAATGGAGAATTCGAAGGATAAAGATATGGCTATTGGGGATTATGTTTTTCTTAAAAACTTTCCTCTTTAAATTAGTCATCAAGGCATGTTTTGAAAACACTTCTTCCAAAAATACTTTAGAAAAATAGTTTTTTTTTTAAATTTATCTGTTCTGGTAACCTTAAGCTCTGATACCACGTGTAACACCCCACGTCCATTAATGTCACTTACAAAGAGATTGCATTAACTTCCATGGAGGTTTTAAGTGAATATAGAACAGAAAAATTACAACAAGACAGATAATAAGTAGTACTTGGAAATCTAAAACTTCATTTTATTGCAGCGGAATTTAATCATGTTTGTTACATAATAAAACCATAAATCAGAGTCAAGTACAATATCCATCTTGATAAAACAAAATACATAACCCCATTACATAATAGCCATTAAAGAAGATAACAAGCTGGACTTTACTTCGACGGTCCAAGCTTTCGAAAAGAGAGATAAAGCAATCCAATCAAACTCCACTAGAGCTGGGTCCAACCTGAGGACCTGGAGGGGGAAAAAGGATAGAAATAGAGGGGGTCAGACATAAAGTCCGGCGAGTATGGTAATTCTAACAATACTATTATCAAAATAATTAGACTAAGACATAAGCTGGAAAACTAGGAAATGTCTATGAACTATTAGGTATGGAAAAGCAAATATAGATATCGTTAAAGGCACACCTAATTACTAACGAATAATTACTACACTGCACCGCACCAGTCACCCTCAAAGTTGATCCCACTTGCTTCACACAGAAACTATATAAATAGCCTTGCGTACCCCTAGCTGACTACATAGGTGCTGTCTGCCCCTGTCTCCGCTAGGTGTACCCCACTACCCACTTGCGATCGGCTCCCTACTCGTAGATACCCGTGCTGACCCCACAGTGGGGTGTATCACTCCCCTAAAGTGGCAACCCGATACAACTTGAGAATGCACGGCTTATACCTACATGATGCAACAACGTCTTACCTACCAGCCCGGGTCCACACACGCATATGACACCCGTTGGACTTGCGTTGCCACCGCTCCCCGTTTTGGCCTCTTATAGTCAAACCCAACATGCGTGTCCCGTCCTCGACTTTTGTCGAGCGCACAAAGATACGTTTGGGATACTGGTTGAAATGGGCCCCCACAAGCTACCCACCTAAACTTGTCCACTAGTACATCCCACTTAACCCTCTTAGTCATGTTCATTTACATGTGTGTTTGGTTAAGTCTTACTAATCGTATTTCACATGCCACTTAGGGCACCCACTAGATTCCTCATGCCACCCAAGGCACCTACTTAACCCCCATGTCCCACCTTACATGTTTATCTAGTTAAGTATTTCTTAATTCATTCAGGCCATAACCTCATAAAGACCTCTCACATTAGACTGGCATTTATGGCAGCTGGATTTGCCGGGCGGGTCCGAGCAGTCTTACACCATAAAAGAGTCTAACCTCGTGTCTTTACAACTGTTATGCTTTAGTTTAGGCCTAGGACCTCTCACATTGGGCTGACATTTGTGACCACTGGATTTGCCGGGCGGGTCCGGGAAGGTTTACGTCACAAACGAGTCCAACCTCGTGTCCTAAGCATTGATTATCACTTATAATATTTTACCCTAGTTTTAATAATTCCCTATTCAAATTATTAATTAACTCCAATTTTAATGATGTCCATAATTGACTCAATTATGGCCATCCATTCATGGCATGCAAAATCATATCAATTGCACCCCAACCTCTTTATATTATATCCTTAATATTACCCCTACCCCACGTTATTCGTTCGTTTATTCAACGCAGAATATACGTTAGACTCGAATAGTCTAACTCATAGCACAAAATAAATTATCACAACATATAGACAATTAAAATGAATCTAATCATAATAGGGGTGAAACTTGCATAAAACTACACATGTTAAGGATCTAAAGGTGTCCACTTGTTAAATGTCACAATTTACATGATATGATCATAACCCAAATTTATGTATAAACTTGCATATGGGGTTTTATGCAACATAATGATGGTGTGAACTAGCATCTAATACATAGAATTCACATATGTCATAGCATAATTCTAGATGTCATAATTCTAGATCTAAATAGATGTCATGGCATATGTTCATAATCTTTACTAATCAATCTAAACTTGTATATGTGATTTGTCATATAGATCACCATAGCCCAAACATTATGATTTGATTAACATGAACTAATTAGCATAGATAATAACATCATGACTTTATAACATGTATGATTTATCACAACTTAGCATAGAAAATTACAACCTATACAATATCATCATGGCATGATTTATAGCATATAGGATATCATCATCACATAACATAGGATTTACAACATACATGATAGCATAAGGTTTACAACAACATATATGACAATCCATATCATTCACTTATAATCCATTCATAACTTAACCTAATTAATTTAATAATAATCATGTTAAGATCATCATACTCACAATTAGAAGAGAAAAGAGAGTCTTGATTTGCTTTAGAGTTGAGTAGAATTAGGGTTTTGACTAGCTTTTCTTCCTTCTTAGTTGGCGGCGGATACACTGAGTTCCATGGCGGCGGTATGACGGTGGCTATTCTATTTTTCATGTGAATTAGAGTGAGAGACTACCTAGGTAATTATAGAGTTTAGGGTTTATTTAGACCGTCAGATCAACTTAGAACTAAACAGAACCGTTTAATTTGCCAACTCAGCCCTAAAAACACATCAGCCAAACCCTAGCCGTCTGGACAGGTCGACACCCAGGTCGACTACCCAGTCGACTGCCCAGTCGACCTGGGGGGGGGGGTGTCGACTACCCAGTCGACTCCCCAATCGACCTGGGGTGCTGGGCGGGAATTTTCCCGCCTAGCCTGTTTGACTTCGAATTTTGAATTTTAAATTTCTGAAATCTGTTTTGAATTTTCTGAAACTTCCGATTCCCATAACTTCTTCATACGAAGTCCAATTCACGCAAACTCGGACTCTATTCCAACCAGAATTCCGAGACGAACACAATGGCGTAACCCATTTCCCACAATTCTCACGTCTGAGATTAGTTATTCTTTAATTTGTGAATATTAATATTAACAGAATTACAGGGTGTTACAATATACATATATATATATATATATATATATATATGTATATGTATATATTTGTAGTGCAGTTAAACGTAATATTAATGTGTATAAAGTGCGTGATAAATACATTTAAACTAAGAATTTGAATGTCCTCATAGGAATTTGTATGTATGTAAGTTAATGACCTTAAGTATAATTAGTGACACATAAACACGAGGCTAAACATTACTTGTAGTAGGAGACTTCCCGAAACCGACTGACATATCCAACATGTGCATGTAAAATTGGTTAACGTGAGAGGTATAAGTGTCATGAGGTATTTTACTTATTACACTATCACACGAGGTTAGCCCCAATGTATAGTAGAAGCCTGGCCAGAACTGCCTGACAAATCTAGCATCTACAAGTGGACGGGGGTGTGTGCATATGTGTGTGTGTCTGACGACGACATTAGGGACGAGGTCTTAAGAGGCTAGGGGTCCTCTATAGGGACTTAAGTGAATGTAGGGATGTCCATCCTTAATAAATTAGGAAATGACCTTAATTGCCTTGGTATAGCCCGCCTCGTGGGGTATTAAATGACTGTAAGGACGTCCGCCCTTAGATTACTTTGTGGATGTCAAGCGATTGTAAGTATGTCCACCCTTCTGTTCACATACAAGCCTTAAGTGATTGTTAGGATGTCTGCCTCATTTGTTTAATTATGCATGTTTGACTAAAAGAGGAGTCTTTTGATGAAGATTTAGTTATTATTGGCAGCTATATTATTATCTTTATTGTCGTGTAGTTTGGGATAATTATTGATGTACCTGTTATGCTTTGAGACCGGTTGTATTTGACATATATGGTTTTATTTATGGTACATCTGTTTTTATGATATTATATTTTATCCCTTTCATTGTGTGAGATTATGATTTTCGTTTAGACTGTTCTGTGATGTCTTTCTTTAATATTCCGTTGTAGGAACCAACGATCCATTTAGAATGGCTCTAAGTTCCATTAGGCCTTTTTTGGATTGGAATTTTGGCCCATTCTGGGCGGGTTGTTACATTTGGTGTCAGGGCATAGGTTACCTGATTACGGTGAAATATACGTAAGAGAGACATATTTGTTATTTGAAAGGGTTTTCAAAACTATAAATATATATTTATATACATATATGTATTATACCCTGCAAACGTACACAATTATACTAGGCAACCTGCTTAAAATCAACACTTCCTAAAAAATCAAATTCAAAGCTTCTAAAGAATGGCGATTATCTCTAATGGCGATTAATGGTGTCATGTTCTTCCTCTTCCACCCTAACCTTCGATTCCACCTCATTTTCTCCTCTTCCATCTTCCAAGCCATCGCCTCCTCCTCCTCAACCTCCTCTCCCTCCGCCTCTGACTTCTCTCATGAAAAAGCTGATGTAAATCGTACTTCAAACTCTAATGCGTATCCTTCTGCTCAAGCTACTGATGGATCAGCTTCAGATCTCCCTTCTGATAATCGATCTAAAGCTAAATCTGATTATGCGTCTCTTTTTAACTCTCTACCTTAGAACGCGGGTACCTTCAAACCATTGCACTTTGATATTATCAGAGATAGTTCACCGTAGGAGCCTCCGTCAATTGATAAAGACGTAGGTCAAAAATTCTGGAATAATCACTTAGTTGGATTCTTTTTAGATGGTACACTTTCATATCTTTCTAATATGAATTTTCTGAAATCTTTCGGGAAACTACATGAGGAATTCACTGCCAAGTTTGATGGTACTCATTTTTTCTTTCAATACTCTGATCAACTTGATCGTGATAAAATTCTGCACTCGGATCCTATTTTCATTAGAGGTAGGATGTTTATTATCTCTCAATGGGATCCGTTGATTGGTAACTCCATGAATCAAATTAGGAAAGTCCTTGTTTGGATTCAATTATATTATTTCCTATGATTCTGTGGATTTTAATTATGATAAATTGACTCATGTGTCATATTGGGAAACTGATTTGTTTCGATGCTAGTATGGAAAGATTACAGTTGTTTCACTATGCAAAAGCTTTAGTCAAAGTATCATGTGATTTTGAACTTCCAAATATTATAGAATTAAAAGGCATAGGAGATTGCCCCCCTATAAAGATTTCTTATAATTGGAAACCAAATATTTGTTCGATTTGTAAATGTTTCGATCGTAAAACTTTAGAATGTGAATATAATCATAGGAATGATTCTTTTGATGATCTTCATTAGGATGAGTCTCATGAACGAATTCCAAAAATTGGCCTGTAGAATGAGAAGATATTCAGTTATAAGGATAGGCCAGTGGAAATTAATTAAGGATGGACAAAAGTAATTAGTAAAAAGAATATTGTATGGAAAAAGAAAGTGGTTAATAATAAGGCATCTATGGCTGATTGTAACACTACATCTACGTCGGCTCCAACTGATAATTTTGGTGGTAAAAGATTTGAGGCTTTTGCTGATAAATCTACCTTATAAATCCAAATACTGATTGTAATGTAGAATTAGATGATGGGGGAAATGTTCCTTCAAGTAACATGGCAAATTCCTCTTCTGTTGCTACATCCCCTTACAGCCAATTAAAGCCACCTTCACATATCAAGCTGCCTCCATCTATTGTTTCAGGTGTTGGTCTTACATTTTGTAAATACTGCATTGGCCTTGTTTTCTTCTACTGTCTCTTCTAGCTCGTCACCTTCATCTAAATCTAAGGGGATCAAATTGAAAGGAAAAATTTGAGATGATTTAGACGAAGGTAATGAGTATAACTCAGAGGAAGTGAAACCATTAAGTAGTAAGTTGAAATCATCAAAGAGATGTAATTGTAGAAATCCCATGTATGACCATTCCTTAACCTAATAGAGATTCTGGGTTCGTCTTTTGGGGATCTGGCTGTATCAATTGGCTAGTTTTTGGTTATTTTTCTTGTTTCTTGTGTCATCTGAAGTGCTTCAGCTATAGGTCTTTGGATTTACTATATCGCGGTAGCTACTTCGGACTGTTGCAAATTTTGTTTTGCTGAAGCTTGTGAGACTCTTGATAGTAATTAATGATGTTCTTAGTGATACTTGTGGCTCTTAAGCTTGCAAATTTCTTATGTCTTGTATATCATTCTTGTGATCGTCATCTGTGGTCTTTCTTGTTAAACGGGGCTTGCTGTATTTTATGTGAGTATGTTTATATATGTAATTTGACTTGTTGTGGAATAAAAGTTACACTTGACTTTCAAAAATTATACTAGGCAACCTTATCTTTCTTCCTTTTTGGGCCTTGATACTATCATACACTACACCATAAACGACCTAATGTAACAAATATGCAAGGTGTTGCCAGCCAAAATGTCCCGATAGCTACATTATTTTGGTCCTACTATAACGTTTTATTTTTAGTGTTACCTTAGCCAAAAAGTGTGTTTCTCTAAATAAACAAGTGTAACACGATGCAAAATTTTGTACAGTGTTGCTATAACAGACTTTTCCATGTCCTATGTGGCAATCAGCACCATTAGTTAAAACAATATCTCAGCCGTCCATCAATGACATCAATCCACATCTCACCTATTTCCATTTCCCGCTTTTATTTTCATTCACTCACTTTATTTTTCATTTCATTCTAACCCCCAAAATTTCAAAGTCTTCAGTCCCTTATTTTCATTCACCCGTTGTTTAATTAATACCTAATTTTCTCATTCTCACCCAGAAACTAAAATTCAAAAATCTACCTTTACCTCCGTACAAATTCTTCAATCTGGGGGGCACCCATCTCCAATCGGTCCTTAGCGAAATCAGATATGGGTTTCTAGTTATTCAATCGTTGTTTCGAAAATAAAATCGAGTCAAGGCATTAGAGAGGTTATTCAACGTATTCAACTTCCGAATTCATGCTGGATTTCCATTTCACTCAACTGATCTCCGATAGAACTGATTTGTTGTTAGCGCAATTTTTGATCATTATGCATAGGTTAAGAATTTTGTTGTTGGATTTAAATAATTAGATTTGGGGCTTTAATTTCGTTTTTGGGTTTGTTGGTACTAACAGTGACAATCCTTAAAATGTTGTTGTAAGGATTGGTATCAGTTCGATGTTGTTGTAAGGATTTTGGGCTTTTAATTTCATTTATGGGTTTTAACTCGAAATGTATTCAGTATGATCTGAATCTTGTTCGTGGACATATGCTGTTAGTTCGTGGATATTATGATGATTGTGGTGAATATATTCGAATATATGTTGTTTGTCCATTGCCTTGTTTCTTATTCGAGTGCTTGTGTAATTGATTTGTCCATGTTCTTGAATATGTATATACACACAAATATACATGCATATATTCATATTCACATGTATGTGTATATATATGTAGTTGATCTGTCCATTCGAGTTCAATGACCACTCAATTAATTTCTACTTCAACTTCAACAACAGCGATGGGAAGTAAGCATTGCCACCACAAAATCTCAACGAAGATGAGGACAGTGAAGGTAGGGTCAAATGTGGGGAAGAAGTTTTTTGGTTGCTCCATGTGGCCTATAAGTATAAATTATGTATTTTCAGTTACTTTATCGATTATCGTATTTTTCAATGATGTTTTAGTCGAGAATTCAACATATGTGCAGAATGGCGATTGTGGGTATTTTATGTGGAATAACGAAGTGTATGAAATCTATAACAATGCAAAAATGGAAGATGCTACTATTAGATTGATGGAAAAAGAAAATACTATATCGCAATTACTCATGGAAAGGAAGACACTTGAAGATAAGTTGCTGAAGCAAAAGCAATAGAGGGAAAAATCCAATGAATTTGTGGCTGATATGAAGGTAGAGTTGGTCTTAATGCACGTTAAATGTGGAAAGCATGAAAAAGGAGAAAAATTCTTTGCACGAGCTCTAATTATGTTCTGGATCATGTTTGGGATTGTTTTGTGTATACTTATGGCAATGTAGTGCAGTGAAGTACCATACAAGTGAAATAGCATTCATGGACAGTTTTTCTTCATAATTTTTTTTATGTTTCGTCTTTTTGGAGTTGTTGATGATGAATTGTGATGTGTACTGTTGTATGTTTTGAAACGAATCTATGAATGGTGTTTTATGCTAGTGGGGTATGTGATATTATGCAAGTAGTTGTAGTACTATTGTATGTTGTATTATGCAAGTAGTTTTCATACTGTTGTATGTGGTATTATGCAAGTAGCTAACCCGAATAAATTCAGAAATTTAATATCTATAACAACATTTTTGGATGTTGCTACAGACACTAAAGGATGTTGTTATAGACCTAAATAAGGTTCTATTATAACAATATCTACTGAGTTGTCATAGATAGCCAAAATGTTGCCTTTGAGGTCTGCAACAACGATGAAAATTACATCACCCTAAAAACATTGCCAAAGACCTTTGCTAACATTTTTTAGGCCTGTGCCAAAACCCTTTTTCTGTTGCGTTAGAAGTTTATGGCGTTGTGATAGGAAGTCCACTGAAGGGTTTTTCCTTTTTCAGATAGTAGAAAAAGGCTGATAACCAGCCCGAGCAGGGGAACCCAGTAAGACCTCGATACTTGAGAAAATGGTTCCAACAGTACCTTAGGATTATGGGACATGTCCCTACTTCTAATCCTGCCTTAGCGGAACCAGTAGCTTAGCCCGCTGAAGGGGGCATTAAATTCCCTCCCTTTGCAAAGATTTCATGAGTTCAGGAGAAAGCCATTTTTAGGAACTGAGAGCTTACTTGAAGCCAAAGCATGGATAACCGAGTGCGAAAGGATCTTTGAGGCTATCAGATGGGACGATCAACTTTAGTATAGGGCAACGACTTGGCATTTAAAGGGGAGGCCCTTGAATGTTGGAACATTATTTCACCAGAGAATGTGTAGATTGTTTACTTGAGGAGAGTTTAGGACCCACTTTGAGAATAAATTCTTATCTAATGTTGAGATGAGCCTACAACTAGAAAATTTCATTCAGTTGAAGTAAGGAGAGTTGGATCTGAAAGAGCATATAGCGAAATTTATAAAATTGTCCAAGTTTGGGAGAGGGTTAGTAGACAAAGCCCGTAGGTTTGTTAAAGAATTGAATTCTCTACTTATAGAAATGATTTTGGCCCAAGTAAAGTTTGGAGCTACATTTGAAGCCCTTGTTGAAGTAGCTACTCTATATTCGGCTGAGGAGGTTAAAGAAGTTAAGACTGATAAGGGAGAAGGTACTTCTAATGTTGGGAATTACAGGAAGAAAAGTTTTTTACTTAAGAAGAAAAAGGGAGGAAAATTAAGAACAAGGCCAAGTCATGCTAAATGTACCATAAGAAAGGGAATGCAGCGAAGTACTGCAGGGTGAACTTAGCAAAGTCAGAATTCAAAGAGAAATGCTTTAACTGTCGTAAGGATGGGAACTTGGGAAGAAACCGTCCTAAGCCTAGATTAGTGCATAGTGGTCAAAATTATGCAATTGAGGTAGCGCCAATTATAAGTCAGCTCCCTAGAGATCAAGGGCGACCTGCGTTGGAAGATTTAATTTCTATCCCAGAAATTTCTTTGAGTATCCTATTTGATTCAGGAGCTATCCAGTCCTTTATTACTAGGAAGACTGTTGCTTCTTTGAAACTTCTCTTATCATTTGCTAGCCATCCGGTAGAGGTGTCTAACACTATCAAAGGGACTATGGAATTTCGTTTGTGCGTAAAAACCTAGTATCGACACCGGTTTTGTCAACTTTTTTTGTGATGCGTATGTACTTATGTTCGAGGGGTGTGGTCTCATTTTAGAAATTGGTTGGCTGTCATTTTGTGGGCTCGTCCTTAACTACAATAAGGGAAGAGTTTGCTTAAGAATCCATGGAGGCCACAGCTTAGGGATTCCTTGTAGGACAAGGAATAGGAATTCGACCTTATTTTCCTTATCTTCTGATTTAAAAAGACCATCTTCGGTACCAATGGTCTGTGAATTTCCTGATGTTTTAGAGGAGGTCATAGGACTTCCATCTCCACCGATAAATATCGTTTAGGATAGACCTCGAGAAGGGTACGAGGCAGTAGCATTGCATTTAATGCACATGGCTTCTAAGGAAAAGAGAGAGCGTGATCAACAAATCTCTAAATTATTGCAGAAAGGGTATATTCATAAGTGTGCGTCTGAGTGAGTTGCACCAATAGTGTTTGCCAAAAGGTCTGATGGATCTTTAAGGTTATGTATGGATCATAGGGAACTTAACAAATTGACTAAGAAGAATATATACCCCTTACCGGGAATTAATGATTTGTTTGACCATTTTGGAGGAGCCCAAATATTTTCTCAGTTAGATTTAGCTACCGGATTACACTAGTTGAGGATTTTGAATGAGAGTAAGCCCAAGATAGTGTTTAGGACACCAAATGGATGTTTGAGTGGGAGATTATTTCTTTTTCTCTGATTAGTGCCCCCGCTTTCTTTTTAGACCTTATGAGTAGGGTATTTAGGGTCAGACTCGATGAGATTGTGGTAGTGTTTATGGATGTCATCTTTTCTTTTCCAAGGACTTTAAGGAACATGAGGATCATTCGAGAAATGTCCTAGGAATTCTGAGGGAGAACCAACTTAAGACCGAATTCTTGAAATGCCACTTTTGAAAGAAAGAAGTCAGGTTTCTAGGACATAATATCTTGGGGAAAGGACTAGTCGTAACACCCTGAATTTTAATGAACAATAACTAAATAAGGAAGAATAATAAAACAAATATTAATTAAAATAATCCTGAGAATTAGGTAAAAAGGATTACACCGTTGCGTCCGTTCCAAAATTGCACTACAAGAAAAACCACTTTCAATAGGAATCAAAGATAGCATTTTAGGTGTAAAAGCTGTAAAATTTTGGTCCCCCTAAATTCACTACTCAATGAAACGCTTCCCTTGGTGAAACGCTGATACAACACGTGTGATAAAATATTTACCCTAATCGGTCCCGCCTCCAGTTTCATTTCCCTTTGCTAAAAAGGCAAACTTTCCCTCTTCGTACAGTTTCATTTCCCTCTTTCGATTTCATTTCCCTGTTCGATTTCATCTTATGGTAAAACCCAATTTTATCATTTCATTGTTCCTTGTTTCCTTGATTCCAATTTCGTGGTGCCCTAATTCCTCTTTTTCAGGTACTTTGATCGATTTAGTTATAATTTGTCTTCTGTACATTTAGTTTGATCAATTTAGTTTTTGATTGGTTTAATTATTTGTCTTTCGATTCGATTGATTTAATTACTTAGTTCTTGTACATTTAGTTCGACCGATTTACACTTATTGGTGAAATGGTGTAGTATTTCTATGCTAATACCATCGTTACTGAACATTTGCTTTGAGCTAGCTTGATTATGATTTATGGATACGTTTACGGTTTACATAATTTTTTTCCTTGATTTATTAATTAAAAAGTGAATCAAGTAGGATGATGTTGCCTGTAGATATAATTTTTTAGGTATTATCGTTATAAGTGCAGTTTGGCTTAAGTTAAGACGAATATAATATCATATCATCCATTTATAGTATATTTTCTCTAGTAGCAGCAGCATTTTCTAAATACCATATTTGCTTTGTGTCTTGTGTTTCCTCTAAGCTATAAATGTTTTTCAAATTTATCATGGCTATATGCCAAAAAATAAAAAGTTTGAACAGTAATTGCAGTTTGAACATTAATTGCATCTTGAACAGTAATTGCAGTCGCATGTAATTGCTGCATGTACAGGCTTGACACTGCTGCGTGTACACATGGTTTCTATGTTGTGGTATGCTCAAAAGGTGAATCAATGAATCATGGCTATATGCCAAAACATAAAAAGTTGGACCCTGTTCACAAAAGATGACTCAATATGTACACATATACATGTATCTCCTTATCTAGAAATTATCAGAAATGAGCTGGCTCTTTCATCCCTATCTAAAACATATCAGTAGAGTTACTTCTTTCATCCATATATATATACATATACATATACATACATATATATATATATATATATATATATATACATATGTATATATATATATATATATCTTCATGTGCTTGTCTTCACCACACTCGTAGTAACTTAAAGACATAGTCCTACTGTCTTTAAGTTACTTCTTTCCTCTTACCCAAGCCATATTACCATGTCAGTCCTGAAGCAGTGATGTCATGCTTGCATCTATTGGGAGCAAGCCATGCAGCCTTGGTTAATTGAAGCCACGCTGCCTTGGTTAATGTTAGTGTTGTCATGAGGTTATGTTCAAATCCATGTGGACGGGTATTCAGTATTTTAAAGATACTGAATACTTGTCTACGTGGTTCTGAAAATAAATTTTGTGGTAGCACTACTTAACATATTAAGTTGTCCAATATATTGTTTGTTTTGATATTGATCAAGTTGTCCAATATATCACTGTATTCTAAATGTATATCAATTTGTCCAATATATCGCTATGTTCTACATGTATATCTCATTGTCCAATATATCGTTGTGTTCTACATGTATGTCAATTTTCCAATATATTGTTCATTATGATATTGAATGCTTCTACGGATAATTTTTAGGTCGAGAAAAAAATCCAGACGTACGTTTAAAATATTCAGACGTTTGAATGCTTCTTCAGTATTTTCATATTGTATGCTTGGTAACTATAATGGAAGATCTGAATTGCAGTAGTGGCAACACATAACAATGCCTATTGTGATAGTGACCTGCAGAGTGACACTACTTAACCTGATGGTTGCCTAAAATTGCTAGTTCTCTTTGTACATTTTATTCTTACATGAATAACCATTTTGTTGTTAAAAGATGATCACATTGTATGGTTGATGGAAACACGCTTATTATTATCGTGATGAACTTTTCTATGAAGTGTAAATATGGAACTTCAAAGAGATCGATAATCATCTGAGCTAACAAAGAATTATTGTTGTGTATGGCTTGTCTCTGCAAGCAATTCATTCTCAACTGGTGATAAGGGAATAAACTAATTAAATTCGTCAAACTAATTCAAAGGATGAAACATCTTTTCCGTTAGTATAATTGCTTTTGAAGCCGAGATGATTGTCATCCGTCGCTAACACAGCCATTGAAAGAGTATTTTTGATTTTGAATTTTTTTAAGGTTTCACTTTAAAATAGGTTAGGAGATGATATGATGAATAACTCATACTGAACGAGATATATGAAAAGCTGTTGAAATTAGGCAATTCAAAATACTAAATCTAGAAATATACATATGTGAACATTCGATGTTGTATTATTTTGTCATGCTTAACCTGAATGATGATATGGTTTTGTATTCAAATATGTGTTAACTTTTTTATGAAAATACGATGAAACTATATTTTGCTATTTCGCCCCCATTGAGCTTAATCTCTGCGCATGCCGCTGCCTGCTGCCTTACAATTTTTTATATAATTACATCATGTACATAGCATAAAAAGAAAGGATACTGTACACACATGCATGTGTTGAAAGCAGTCTCAAGCATTTTTACTATAATTGTAGCAGGCGCTATATATTTATTATAGCCGCGGAAAATGGCTAGAAAAAAGCAGACGATAAGGAAAATGAAACTTACTCATAATAAAAAAAATTAAAGAATCCAAACAGGCATCCGACGAATCTAATGCAGCGGAAGAGCATATCGAGCTACCTTCAGACGACATGGATGTCGAAAATGAAAACGTGTCAGTCACATGCATTAATAGGGATGAAAATCTTGGAAATGCAGTGGAGATAGGTAGAACTGCAGAGGACGTAAACGCAAATCTGATTTCAAAAAAGAAGAATAGAGGCCTAACTAAAGTGAAAAGGCTTCCTTCAGAGGTTGCACGTCGACTTGTGTCCAACTTAATTCATTGGGTGTACCGATAGGAAAAGGGTCAGTGAAATTATCATCTTATTTAGGGCCACTTGTTCGTGAGCATGTTCCATATACACTTGACGACTGGAGGAAACTCAATAATGACTTGAAAATGGATCTGTGGGAATCCGTTCGGGTAATTGTACCTGTTCTTATTTAATATTACAACAATTTATTTTCTATTTGCAATACTTTATCTTTTGTACATACGAACAACATCATACTGTTAATATTCTGCTAGCCTGTTATAATTCGACTAATGTTCTATTAAATGTTATAGGTTAGATTTAGACTTGATGAGGAATGGAAAAAGACTCCCATTTTTTAGCAATGGGATGTATCTGGACGTGTTCAAAAAGCAAATATGTTAAAAAAATATTACAAGCAAAAACCAAGGAGGAACAACTTCAACTAAAACAAGAAAACGTTAGAAGTATGAGGGAATGGAAGCAGTTTATTGAGTCGAAAACGAGCAAATAATTTCAAGTAATTGTAATGTAATTTTTATCTTTTCATATACTCAACATAAGCGTACATAAGATGCAATTTAACTAACCAATGCGATAAATCCATTAATCTAGGCACAAAGCGAAATATTTAAATGCATGAAGGAAAAGCAAATTCCATATACGTGTAGCCGTCGAGGAATGGCCGAGTAACTGAAGATTAGCTGAGAAAAATATTTGATATATTAGTTGGTAAACGTATTTCATTTGTAGTAAGTATAATTTGTTAGTTTTGTTCTATGTTATGTTTCTTCAATGCAGAAAGAGGAAAGTTCCGAGCCCTCTTCCGTTTCTAGAGTTGAGGTTTAGATTAATTCTCATACTCGAAAAAATGGTGAACCAATGAACATACAGGTTGCAAATGATATTGTAAGTGTAATTTGTTAAAAATGATATAATTTAGTACTCTTCTATGAAATATAATTTGGATTCACTTTTGTAGGAGAAATTAAAAAATGTAGAATAGGACCCACAGTCCAGCTCCTCATGTAAGATCAAAGAAGATGCTCTCGCAGTAGTGTTGGAAGAAGAAAGGCCATGACGACTTCGAGGAATATGAAGAGGTATGACCATGACAAAGGCAGTTTTGTCACAAATCAACGATAAGGAAAGTACTCATTGTCATTAGAGAATTTCTGAGCTAGAGCAGCTGGTTCGCCTGTTTGTGAAACGCCGGGTATGATTTATTTTATGTTTAATATTTGTGGAGATTACTTACTTTTTGGTACTTCTAGACAATATTGTCTCTATAACTAAATATCTGTAGTCCAAGTCTTTAATGTTTTTCCAATGTTTTGATTTACCAAAGTAAAGAAAGTTGTGGAGAAGGCGACATATCTCAGATGGTAAAAATATACCTTATTAAGTTTGCAACATTTAAAAAAATAATATACGTATATATATATATATATATAATTGCAGAGTACACATAATCAGATAGGTGACAGTTGTATTTTACTAAATTGGCATGGTAATATGGATGAGGTTATCGTCAAAGGAAAATTTGTATCGAGTGATCCGAAAAAAAAAATTCAATCTTGTACCTTTAGGTCCAAATGCCTTGAATGTTTTGATAGTCCGTCCTAGAAAATTCGGTGCTTTTTTGTGGAGGCCTTCACCTGGTTTGTTGTACGTAGGAGATGCCAAAGACAAGATGGTGGCATGACCAATGGATAGAGTTCCTATCGGCATAAGCGAGAAGTCCGGAAAAGAAAATGAGGTACGATATGCACTTTCCATAGGTCAATCGACTGTATATGTTAAGCTTAAATTTTACGTTGTGTTATGTACTTTCAATAGGTCAGTCTAATCATATTTACTTGATCCACCATACGTGTATTATTACATGTAGTCGTATGTAGCGTACGTGTATTATTAAGTGTTGCATTGCTATTGTATTTAGCTGGATGATTTGAAATTACATTTCTGTCAATACAAAGAAATCCACAAGTCTGCGTAGTTTTATTTATTTAGGGTAGCTAACCATAAGTTGTTCTTTTCAGTAGTTGGGGAAGTTGATATTTGTAGGCCTGCGTATAGTACTTGGGAAATACTGTAAAAAAACTCTAAGCTAGGCTACTTGTTAAAAAAAATAGGATAGCTAAATATATATGTTTAGGGTAGGTTTTGGTATTTATTTTGATAGAGTTAAGATTAACAATTTATTTTGAACAAAAACTAGATAGAATTTGTTTTGTTTCCTCCACACATGATCTGCTATACGTACTTGCAAATGGTTGTTAGTGCCCAACTATATTTGACTTTACCAATAACGTCATTAGATTGCTTGATTTAATTGGGCAGTCATCAATTAATATATGTCGTTTTGATAGAGCGTAACCAATAGCGCAGAAAGAAAATGTAAGTTGTACGATTGGGGTGGAAGCAAAGAATTAGTTGCCGAAGGACGACTGCATTCAAGTGATTCAAATGTAATTATCAATTATATTCCTCTTGGACTAGAAGCCTCCATAGTTTGGCTGGATAAAGCGATAAAAGAAGATGCCTTTTTGTGGAGGCCTATAACAGGCATTATATGTATTGGAGAAGCCGTTGGTAGAAAAATAGCTTGGCCAGAGGAAAAATTGGTATTTGAAAACAGTTCAACATCTACCCCCAAGAGCAATGTTCGCAAATCTTTTACAGGTTTTGAAAACATTTCAACATCTACCCCCATGAGCAATGTTTGCAAATCTGTTATGGGTTTTTAAAACAGTTGTGACGACCCCAAACCCCGATGAGACGGTGCAAGGGTAATCTTTGGAATATAACACATAAACAGATAACAACAGAACAGAAATAATTAAATACACCAGATAATGTACAATAGAATACACTGGATAAATAAAATCATCAGAGTTACACAGTATATGGGATCATACTTAGTACAAAATGCAGTTCAGCTATACATAAAATGTCTACAGCGGAAAAGAAAACAGAATATGTACAACAGGAGCTGAACAACATATAAAGATAAATGATAGAATCCATCTCCAGCTCCAGCTATCCAGAAAGAGCCTGCTAAAACCTAAATACAAGGCTACCCATGTAGAAATAGGGGCACCCGAGTTTGCAAGTGAAACAAATTACGAGTCAGTCATGGGACTGGTATGAGAAATCTACTCAACACATTTTCCAATATGGCCAATCACAGGACCACGCCACTTTCGCGGAACGAGTATACTCCATTGGATTGCCAGTGCTTTAAAACAAATAATTCTTTTAAACATCGCAATGCTTTTTATAAAAATGAAGCCATTATAAGACTCAGTTCCCATCACACAATGCAACACAAACCGGAGGATAGAGTTTTATCTTATAATGGCCAAAATATGCTTGATACGAATAAAACAAAAGCATTTGATATTATTACTAGTGTTTATATGTTTCAAAAACAATTTCAATCATAACTATCAATCATAAACGACATTAATGCCACATACCACTATGTCGCCATATATAGGTATACAATCAAAACCGCACGGTAACGTATTTGGAAATTGGATTTCCGTCATGAACCAAGGCAAAAGTTAGTCCTTACTGAATTCGAGACGCTCTAGCCCGTGTCTCAGGCAAGCGCGCAGACAAGCCTTGGATCGTCAGGACCGGTCCACCGATGTGGATTAAAATTCCTGAACACTGTGTTTCCCTGCCCTATAGGGCGTCATTTGTCATATCCGACCACACCATCGGCTCCGAAGAGACCGAAGCAACCGAGGCCTCGCTTTCCATTATCCACATAAGTAAAATACCCAGGCGTGTAAAACCCAAAGCACCACTCCTAGCTAGAAGAAAATGCATGTCCTCCCTGATGTCCGTCTCCCGTTTCTGGCTCATACCGGGGTGTGAGGCTCGCGAAACCACACTACACACAAAGCTACGCCACACTGGACGTGCTTTGATCATCAACCACAAGACTTTGCTTTTCAACAGAAGCCTTGATCATCTGCCACTTAGGCATGCCACACAGGCAATTCACTCAATGCGACTGGTTTCCATCGATATATAACCTCTGAGCTCGTACGTCTCAGAGAAGGGTGTTAAGCAAGAGAATAAATTCTCCGCCGTCAAACAGATATATATTTAATAGAGATCAATCAGCACAGAACAAAATCCAATGTCAGACACACAGTCCATTTACACGTTCGTTCTGGGTCTGAACAAAATCGAAGGCACTCAATACCTCGCATATCCGTACAATCAACAAGTACGTCCGGGTGGCTACTACTTCAACCCCGTCAAGGCAGCTACTCCTATCATGAGCATCAGTAGCACCCCTCTATTCGACGTGAAGATCATCGGTCTTGCACCGTCTTCATATCTTCGACTTTCACTCATCGATCAATTATTTGAAATGAGAATTAACTCGGCCTTTCAAATAATTCACGTATTCATAATTTCAAATCTATTCATTTCAATGGTTAAATTATTCGACAATACCAATTCTGTTCTTTAATGTAATTTTCACACCAAACACATTCAACCATCAAATATCACATAAATCGAGAAAATTCAGTTTGCTTCCATTTCATATCGTTTATAATATTTTATCGCGATTTATCACTATTTTTATTTATTTAAAAATAGCCAGTTCATTCTAACGACGCTTCAGGCCATAACGCGGCCGTGGCGCTGTTTTTCTCCAGATTTGATTTACACATATCTGAAAATCTAACCGTTGGATCTTCACAAAATTTATATCATTAGAAAGATCTTTTCAAAACGAATCCAACGGTTTCAGTTCTGGGAAAATCCGACGGTCGGATCTCCCACACTAATCGTTTGAAGTTACGATTTCAAAATACGAATTGCAGCGTCGTTATTCGATTTAATTTAATTATATATATATATATATATATAAATGTATATATATAAATATAATCGATTCTGGCGCTGTTTTTCTTTCGATTTGAATTAAACATCCAGAAAATCCAACCGTTGGATCTTTACAAAGTTGGTGCCATTGGAAAGATATTTCCAAGGCGAACCCAACGGTTGTGGTTTCGGGAAAATCCGATGGTCGGATCTCCCGCACTAATCGTTTGAAATCACGACTTCAAAATACGAACTACAGCGTCGTTATTCACTTTATTCCAATTATATTTATATAAATATATGTAAATATAATTCTTTCTTCGATTTCAAAACTATATCCACTTTATATATTTGATAAAAATGATATTTTTATCCAACAGACATTTATTTCAACACTCCACTATTTTTAACAATCCATGTATATAATAAAAATGTGATTTTTATCGTGAAACCATTTATTTTAAAACACGACTATTTTATATAGTTCATATGGATGATAAAAATATGGTTTTTATTATAAAATAATTTATTTAAAACACGAATACCATTCAACACATGAATCTCTATTCAACGAATGAATTTCTATTCAACACATGAATGCGGTATTAACATGTGAAAATAATTTCAACAAATGAAAATAATTCTAACACATGAATATTTCAGAAAATTTCGGCAGCATTACGGCAGGGTAGTTAAAACCGGGGTTGTCCCTAGTACGGCTCCTCGCTCTACCTTAAAACCTCGCGGTTTTTGACAATGGGGATTCATGCATCTAGGTCGCATGCAGGCGGCATGTTTTATTTTCATTTCCACAATCTATTCTAATTTTGTTTCAATCACCAATGGGTATTATTCAACCACAACCAACTAATATCAACCATTCGTATTATTCACCAAATTTCAGATCAACAAATTAATCCAAACAATATCACAACCAATAAATATCGTCCATGGTCTGTGGACGAGGGGAGTGTGTGTATATATATATTTCAATTCACTTCAATTCATTTCAACGCACATATACTTTTTTTACAATGCATATATAACTTATACATCGAACATACAACTTACACAACGCTTATACATGAGGTGTACAACGCTTCTATAACTCATACATCGACTATATAATTTATACATCATTTTTTTTCATATCATTTATAAATCAGAAATCTCACCTTGGGTTCCACTCCACCAAAAATAGCAGAAGGCTCAGAAAAATATCCGGTCTCTTCAAGAATGTAGAAGACGTCCACACGAGTCCACTGTCTCTTGTTTCACTGAATTTCGTCAACAAACGAAAAAGATATGATTTTTACTGTGAAATCAAAAACCGTAGCGCTTTAAACTGCTATTAAATAGTTTAAAATAGTTTCAGCCGTACCTCAGCAGTTTCGTTCAAAACTAGGTTTCGATTTTACTCGAAATCCGTGAAGCTTGAAGAGGATCAGGCTACGCAGTGTCAAAGGGGGAGGAGAGGCACTCAGGCACCGGGGGAAGTGGGCCCACTCGGTGGAGCCATCTGTCGGCGACGACGGTTGAAAGCTCTGACCTTCTCGAGCTCGGTTCTGGCTCTACAGTGCACCAAAAAAAATCCAAACTTCATATGGATGTGAAGCTCGTTGATAGCTCTACAAAAATCTCCAAAGGGGCATAGTGTTTTATTGCGTGTAGGAGGAGGAATCAGAGGGGGAAGTTTCCAAGGGTTTCTGCATGTTATTCGATCGTCGGGGAGAGAGAAACGATGAGATGGACGAATGAGATTTATTTATTTATTTATATATTTTTAAATTTCGAAAATACCCTTTTTGACCCATGAACCCTAATTCAAACCCAACGACTGTCGTCCCCAACTAAATACCCCCATTCCGAACACAATGGGATATGTTTCGTAGGCCCATTCGACTGTTTCAGTCAGTTTTCCTTCAAATTAAAATATAAAATGTTCAATATTCGATTTGAACGTACATTTCAATTTGCCGGGGCCACATACTGATTCGAAAAATTCCAAGAAAATAAATCCAGCTATGTTTTGACGATACGGTCCCAACAAAACTAGTTTCGTCGAATTCTGAGACCGTTTGAAAAATGACCCTTTTCTGGCCGATCCAATTTAACTATAATTAACCAAAATACATTTTCCCTTGCCACGCTCACATACTAGCTTAAAAAATTATGAAATTTGAAATCTAGCAATAACTTCACATGCCGGATACAACAAAAGTGGTTTCGTCGAATTCCGAGGTCGTTTGCAAAATGTCTATTTTCACAGGCTATATAAATTCTATAGCGACCTTTCTGAAAATTCATTTGGCCATAACTTTTGCTTCCCGCTATGAAACTTCAATTTTTCAGATTCGTTAGAAAGGTATTGACTAACAGATTTAAATATTTTTGGTTTCACTCAAATCCGTTTTGTTTTGCACCCGGTACAGTCAGTCAAAGTTTGAATTCAAATTCTGAAACTACCGCGCCATTTCAGGCCTTGTTTATAATTCAAATTAATTATATTAATTTTCAACATCGATTCCAACATACATTTCGTCATTATTATTTAAAATATTTACTTTAAATATTCAAAATTCACTAAAATAGCCAATTTAAAAAAAATTAATTGGTTCAGATTTTACGGGTTGTTACAACAGTCCAACATCTAACCCCATGATCAATTTTCCTAAATCTATTAGGGTAATACGTTTATATTACTAGTATCTTTTTTTAAGAATTTTGATTATGTATCAACAAATATTGGTTATATGATAAATTGCAAATTTCCCAGTGAATGCCAAATGCAAGCTACTTGATGTGGAGAACACTGGAAAATAGTAGCCGAAGGCACTGTGTCTTCAGTTGATCCTACTACATTGGTTCATTCTACCCTGCTAGGACCAAACACAATAAGAGATTGGGTGGATAATGTAAAAGAACAGAATGCACCTCTATGGAGGCTTAACTTATTCATGGAATGCTTATCAGATGCTTTTGGTTCGATGGTAGCATGGCCTGTTGAGAATGTTAGATTGGATTCAACTTTTACGTAAGTTTCACAACCTCTTGTGTGTATACAAACCCATCACTAACGTTTAATATTCCATTTCTTACATCTGTTTGTGTATTTCATATACTTGGTATGTTTGTGCGTTCAATAACTATTTGAAGTAATATAACCTTCAACACTTACTACATGGATTTTGGATGCATAAAAGCTGGAATTTAAAGTAATGACAATTTCCAGTTTTGTTAGAGTAAAAGATGTATGTACGTGGTATGGACATGATGTCATTAAACACTGTGCAACTATCTTACGTATGCATGTACGTGTATGGACATGATGCACATTATAAAAGTACCAGAAGATAATATTACATATTTGATAGGTTACACGACTAGTAGGGTACATAAGATAATATTATAGCTAATACAATCAATCAGTAGGAACACTGATAATAAGTAAACACTAATACGCTTCATACGGTTAAGCAAATATCTTCGAAGCCTCTCGTGAGCCTACGTATCTCCATTTCCAACTCATTGGCATATGTGATGCCACGTGGACACAATGGACCATCCATGCATTCAAGATAATTACAACCATTCAGTGAAGTGTGACAAATCATTAATCCACGGTCGATGTTTTGCCCTCCGCCACAACTACAAGTTGTACTTCGTACTTGCAGTGACACCTGATTGGATAAGAATCAACCTCTTGTTCATACAGAGGTTGTACAACCGGTGGTTGGTGTGTCTCTGGTTGAATTGGTGGAGGAGCAACCAAAGCACAATTGAATGAGGAGACGTAATTCGGATCTTCGGGAACTTGCAGACGTAGTTAGTCCAGATTTGGTAAGTCACGCCTCAGATCTTCGTAGTGTTACTCTTGGTACTCTATGTTCCAGTCGTCATCAGTATAAGGACTGCTAGTAGGTGCTGTTGGAGGGCTCCAGTCGGAATCAGCGGACGAGGGCCAAGAAGGCATTTCTTTGTTTATTAAAAAGCTTGTGGAACCTTTATGCAGATAAAGAATGGAAATACATGTTTTTGAAAAAGGTAAAGCATTAAAACCCAAAAAAAGTGAGTAGTTTCAAGCAGTGCTACAGTGACCGTACATGAGTACTCATATCACTTTATGTCACTTATATCACTTCAACTAGTCAAAAATAAATATATATATATATATAAATTCCTTAAAACTAGTTAAATTTGTTTATAACCTACAAAACATTACAACCAACATACAAAATTAAAATTAGTATACAACAAGCTAGAAATAACATATAAAGAGCAACATTACACCAAACATAGAAAATTTAAATTAGGATACAACAAGCTAGAAATATACATACACCATAAACCTTCAATATAAACCTACTCATCCTGAGATCGGGTTAGCCAACTATAGAGAAGCTTGTATGCTTTGTGACCCACGAAATCCGTCTCGTGTTCAAACAGGTAATGAAAATATGAACTAAGTTGGGATATTTGAGTGTCCCAACTATTTGGATGCGGAAATATGAATTTCCGCACCCAAACAATTGGTGTTGCCCTTATGTCGGTGACTGTTTGGTTGATTTATTTATGAGAGTGTTCATCTTGGGTATAGTTTGTCAGCTAAGTGTTTTTCAATGCTGTGGTGGTGTTCATCTTTTATTGGAGATTAGTACTGGTTAATCGATATGTATAAAAAAATGAATCTTAATCCACAGTGTATATGAAATTATACAAGCCTAAAATTTTCATAGGAAACTCATACGAGTATAAACAAATGTCAAAGCATGATTCAAATGAATAACAATGTTTTAGGCAATTTTGTGATGTTTTGGCATATAAGTATAACTTGACATGCATTGCTAATATATCCATATAGAAATCCACATGGACATTCTTTGCATGAGTTTTCAAGGAATATCAGACAAATGACTTTGTAAACATTTTAGTAAATTTGGTATTGCAATACTTATATACACATAAACAAATGACAATATGTGTACTAGAATACAAATATGTTATCAAAGATAGATTTAAATGTTGCATTGGACCAAACTATACATGAAAATTGTTGCTTGTCTTTCTTTCAGAATTTTGTTAGAGGCAGTGAAGGATATATTTTTCCGTTAATGTAGGACAAACAAATGGCAACATGCATGCCATGGGGTGTGTATATTATCATACAAAATATTGTTAACTGTGTGCAGCTGTGATGAATTTAGGTGTATGATATTCTCAAAGATTTTAAGTTCGTTCGATCTTCCGGTATTTAAGTACTTGTAGATTAAAACTGAAAACCTAGAAATGATTACCTACAACTTCTGTCCAACTTGTGCCTACAGACATTCTTGTAATACTTTTTTTATGGAGGTGCTTTCGCAAACTCGTTTGCATAGTCGTTTAGGTGGGTCTAGTGCTTTTTTTTGTTATGGTTGTTGCTGCTCCGAAACAGCAAGTGCAAGCTTGCTGCTCTGAAACAGTAAGTCGTGGCTTGCTATTTAGAAGCAGCAAGCTCAGACTTGCTGTTCTAGCAAGCCATGGCTTGCTGTTTCGGAACAACAACCCACGAATACATCCACTCTTGGATCATATTATTTTACTGTAATTTATTGATTGCGGATGTAGTAAAAATAGACGTTGAGTTCATGCTATTTTGTAGGTATTATAGGTTAAATATGTTAATTTTTATTTGATCACTAACTGTTAAATTTCATCCTTGTAGGTAGTTTAAGAATAATGTTGATGCAAGGAATGAAAGGATGTTTTCTTGAAGTTTATTTTGGTATCCGTGTAGTAAGTTTATTTTGTAGTAGGAAAGACTTTTATTTTGGTGGTGGCTTTGTAGTAGGAATTCACAGGATGTCTTTGTTTACAAACTTTGTAAACTTTGTTTATGGATTGTGTTCAATTTCACCAATGGAAGCGACTACTAGTCGTGTTTTTATATAATTATTTTTCATTTGATTTTTTAGTGAAGCAGCTATACTATGACAATAGTATAGTTTAAGGTAATGATATGTGTGCAAATGTAACATCATGATATAGATGCTATAAATTTAGCACCAGCAGAGGACAGCGTAAACAAGTTGCTGTGCAAATATTAGTGATGGCAATTCATAAACGCTGATAAAACCTTGTTACTCTTTTACAGCGCGTGACAAACGCTGTTCATAAAATAATAACAGCGTTTAATATGTGGCAACAGGCGTCTGTTTATTCTCTAATTCACCCAACCCGATAGTACCCATTTTGGGAACGTCCAGTGCCAAAGTCCTAGTATATTAATTTGGGTAAGTCGCCAATCCCTAAAATGTACTATGTAATGTACTTTATCCGCTAGGTTACGGGTACTAGTGGGTATTTTACTAGAGGTTTCTATCAATCTACCCTGTGTGATTCTTGTTGAATCATATACTCGGGGGGTGGCGCGGGGCGGACGATTTCCAAATGGAATCCTCATTCATTAGATAGAGAAGATCACCAAGATTTCGTGATCTATCGGCGAACCTGTTCCAATTCCAACAGCTCGGACTCGGCCAGTATATTAATTGGGGGATCGCCTGAATACTTCGTATCAACAGATAAGATACTCGGTATATCAATATTGATTAGATCCGAAATCTGTTATTGAATTGCTCATTCAATGAGCAGTGCATATTTCTACAGCATAAATGATATGCTGTCTAAATATTACTAACAACGTTTCATGATTGCTGGTAAAATGGGAGGGAAATTTTTTATAGCTTGTATAAAATGCTGATAAATATTAGTAATAACATTTAAAATTAGCTGTTGAAAGTCTAAGTGTGAAATTGTACATTTTTTGACAACATGTTTCGAACGTTATCTTTTTTTAAAACAGCAACTAAAATACGTTGTATATGCCGTATTAACAGCTAGTTCAAAACACTGTAAAACATGAAATGTTACAACATTTATTCTACCGCTATTGAAAAAAGGGGCGTACGACAACATGCTGTTATACAGCGTTCATCAAAACGCTGTAATATCGTACAACAACGTTTTTGAGACGCTGTTAAAAACATTTTTTGGTGTAGTTTTCTAATTCAGATAGACTTTTAGTTTGCGCTAATCGGACGAAAAATGAAAAACCTTATGGTAAGTTAAAGTTTGAAATTTAAATTAGAAAATCTAATAAATAATCAAACTTAATCAGCGGTGAAGTGGGCGACCAAACCCATAACTTGGTCAACCCTTATGTTAACACAGAACTCATGCTAGTCGACCTATGTGTCTACCCACATAGGAGGTGGGTCGACCCATATCGAGCCGGCACAATGTCGTGCCTAACACGATGTTGAGCCTGGTCTGAATGTTTCTGGAGTCTTCTTTGCTGATGTGTTTTTTAAGTGATGAGATTAAAAACCTAAAATCCTAAGGTCTAAATTATCCTCCCTCACCTATTAATTGGCTACTACTCCTCAGTTTTCCCCCCATACCTCTTCTTCTTTATTTTCTTAGCCTTCACTACATTATGCTCTAAAGTGAAATAAAATTGAGGAATAAGTCAGATTGTTTTCCAATTGTAGATCTAAAACGATTATTTTTCTTCCTTTGCTTCCAAGGCCTTTCTCTAGATTTGCAATCTTTCTCCATGAGTTTTTGACATAATTTTTAGATTAGCAATTAATATATGAATGGTTAAGACAGTAAACTAGTTCAGATCTGCACGTTTTACATTTACGGTGTTTGTATGTTTATTTACTACAAATTTTTATTCAGTTTATTCACTGCTTATGTTTATTCCTTTCAGATGTTTAATTATTTTCAAGTAATTCTTCTTCTTTATCCTCTTCTCTATTATGCTCTTACTTACAGACTTACAACGCCTAATTTATTTATTCATTTACTTACTTTGTTCATTTCTGAGTCTAGGCCTTACTAGTAGCCTAGACTAATTTCTCCTTTTATTTGTTTTTGCACTGAGCCTACGCCAACAAGAGCCTAGGCCTTTATCGTTTAATTTGTGTAAAAATTGGAATAAATATTGAAAGAATGTCAAAAAGGGGATTTTCTGGCATGTTGAGAATTGGTGAATATTACATTCAAATTATGGACTGTAAATTGGGATATATTCTAATATAAAAATATTTAAACTTAAAATTGGAATAATTTATACTTAATTAGACATTAAGTAACATGTAATTGAAAAACATGTAAATAGTAATAGATTGGACTTAATTGGATAATAAATGACATAGGAAAGGGTTGTGTTAATACCGAAAATAGAGTTAACACCCCAAGATGTGTATTAACACTTCAAATATATGAAAGACAAGGTTAAGAGCATAAATGTTAAGAAAATGGCAAAAGTAGAGAGCACTTATAGTGGTTTGGCCTCAGTTTTGGCCTACGTCCACTTTGAAGGATGATTTCATTATTATCTTCGTCATAAGGTACACATTCAATATCACTTTATACATTGTCTATCTCTTTTACAATGATTTTTCTCTTAAATTCTTGATTCTTCCTTGAAATGACTCGTAATCTCATTAATATAAAAAATTATTGAAGTAGATCTTTAATAATCGTGTACGGCAATGATCTTCAATGGATTCTCAATGATTATGTAGATGGAGATGCTTGAATTAAGCTTGGAGATGCTTTAGTGGAGTTGGAGATGTTTGAGCAATGTCGGAAATTGAAAATGGCAGACCTTTGGGGAGAAAAATTCGGTCATTTTTATGTATGACAAAGTGGGATATTTATCGGAAAAGTTGCGAGTGAGTTGGAACGGGAAATAAAGTGATGCGCAGGGTGATGGGTTGGTTCCTGATCCAACATGGATTGATCCCCTTTGTTGCAGCGTAAAGCATACCCGATCCATAGCTATAACATGTCACCGATCCATCGCGTGAAGAACATCAGATCCATTGAGATAAGGCACGACCGATCCACCAGGATAAAGCATGACCGATCCATGGCTTTACAAAGCATCACCGGTCTATAGCTTAGAGATTGACCGATCCATCCACACAATTCTCAACCGATCCATCATACAAAGTAAGGACGATCCATCATATAAGAACGTCCCCAATCCATTGTGTAAGATCGTGACCGATCCATTATATTACAAATACATAACCGACCATTAACATAAGACCACACTAGTCCATCATTTTAACCATGAACACCTATTGTTTGAACGACCTAAAATACTGTCTTGAAACCCACATTTTAATGGGTTAACAAGTTATATAAAAAGATTACATTTAATTAGAAATGTTAATTACAACCTAGAAATACAACACATGGTTATATTGGGATTATTAATGAACTTAAATGTATTAAGTTAAAATTTTGAGATTAATAAGCTAAAGGGGGTTCGTTCCAGTGGGATATAAGGTGCCCGCAGAATTCCTAGTTATAAATTAGGGACTAAGTCTAGAGGTGACTTGTGTGAAGTGCATTTTTGTATAGAAACCCATATTAGTTAGTATCCATTGGTTATCATGAAGTCTCGCAGTAGGTAGAGGCTAGGGTACACTTTATCGAACTAGATAGTAAGTTGTACAAAAGGAGGTGGGTACAGGCGTTTCCTGGTAGAATCATGAGCGTGCATTGTTCCGAGTGGGGAAGATAAGACGTTGTAACGCCCATGATTAATGCTGTGTTTTTTTAGTTGATGGGTTTGGGATTGATAACCTCGAATTCCATAGTTGGCAAAGGTTATTCACACTTTGGTAAAGAAGTCGATCGATGGGTAGAAATTGGGTGAAGCCTAATTATGATATTTTAGATAGTTGGTGTAGAAATTTTTGGATATGAATGAGAAGCCTGCCCTATTTTGTGTTTTATACTTTCATGTCCATCCATTACTATTCATCTATCTAAATACTTCCTTATCTTATGCTCATGCTAAAAATTACTAGAACTCACCAGATTTATGTTTGACCTAGTTTGTTTTCTCTCTCTCTTCCTTTCACCTCAGGTTCTCATGGTGGAAGAACACAATAGTGACTTTTGATCTTTTCACTCAGCTTGGAATCATACTATTTCTAACTTAATATATTTCTTGTGTAGTTACTTTTTGACTATTGTGATGACTTATGAGGGAGATGACTTTTGTGGTTTTACTGTTCTACTTTGATGTTTTTCCACGAGACAATTTGTTGTTTCATGATGATGATTCTGTGGTATTTCGAATTGTAATCAATGTTGTGACTGGATTTGCTAAATTTAATAATAATTGTTTTTAAAAGTTTCTGTTGTTTTTACAATTCCGTCTTGCCAATTTTAGTCTCTGTATTGCTATTTTTTACCCATGCGCTTGACAAAACTTAATGCATCCTCATATGGGTGACGTTAAGGGATGTGGAGTGTAACATTTGGTATCAGAGCCTAAGGTTACAAAGATCAGAGATATTTTTTTGAATAAGTATTTTCAAAAGTAAGAAATTTTCAAATAAAACTTATTTTTGAAAAATATATTTCCCTCAAGTCAAATACAATATCCATTTGATCTCTTTTTGAATCCTCGTCTCTTCTCTTTTTAGAATGTTTGGGCCTCCTAATTTCCCAGAGGGCATTACTATTCTGACATGGTTCCATAGATAAGTCAAAGCTATGGCGCCTACCGAAGCGCAAGGAAATGCCTCACCCCTAGCTGCAGCAGTGGTAGTTCTGCCTAATCTAGTAGTTAATTTCTCTAAGCTCTATAAGGATTTCTGTGCGATGGGCGGCAAAACATTTCTTGGATCGAAGAGTTAGTGGAGGCTCGTAATTAGCTTGAGGAGACAGATCGTGTATTCAGATTGTTGGAGCTAGACAATAGGAGGAGTATTTAGTTAGCCGCTTGGCAACTGAAAAGGGAAGCATCCTATTGGTGAGAGATAGATCAGGAAGAGTGGATCATTGAGACATGGGATGAGTTGAGGGATAAATTTGAGAAGTTGTTCTTATTAGAAGATAAGGAAGAAATACAATTGGAAAAGTTCGTATGTTTGAGGCAGGGTAGTATGTTGGTGAAGTAGTATGTGAATAGCTTTAATGAATTGGCAAGGTTTGACTTAGATCTAGTTAATACTGCACACAAGAAGGGTTTGAAATTTGTGAGGGGGCTGAAATGACCCTTCCAAGGACTAGAAATGACACATATGCATACGTGAGATCCATTTGAGAGGCTAGTATGTATGGCTCTGATGCATGATGATGGAAAAGCGAGTAAGACTGAAGAGGCCAAGCCTAATACTGAAAAGAAAGAGTGGTGGCACAAGAATGGTATAGTGAATAAGGGAGAGAAACCTAAGAAGGCGAATCAAGAAGGAAGTTAAGTGTCAAGGCTATGGAAGGATTGGACACTTTGTCAAAGACTGTAGGAAGACAAAGAGAGGTTCTTATATTTAGTGCGGGCAAGTGGGACACTACAGTAATCAATGCCCTTAGAAGCAGGGACAAGATCATCCGAAGAACATGTTCAAGCGCTTGAGGTGACCCAGACTGATAGTGGCAATCAGGACCGAGGTAGGAAAGTCATCCCAGAAAGTTTGATTTCTCTTTTTGACTCTCCTATTAGGAGTTTTTTCGATTTTGGTATTTCTCGTTGTTTCATATCCAGTTCTGTTGTTGATAGTTTGCACCTAGATTCTTCTATAGTTTCTATTCCAGTATTTGTCTCAAACCTCATAGGAGGTACGAATCACCTATTTGTGATGTGTAGGGTTTTGAGGATTTCTTTTCTTGGCATCCAGTTTGAGTGTGACGCATACGTAATGGGTTTTATGGGTTATGGGCTTGTTCTAAGGATGGATTGGCTAGCCATGTAAGGTGCCATCCTTGATTATAAGAGGAGAGTTGTTAGGCTTCTGACATGCCATGGTAAGACTCTCAAGATTTCTTATGACACGCGAGGGTCGGTTATGCTCAGTTTTTTAGATTCCCTAGATGCTTCTGTTGACGATCTCAATTTGGTACCTATAGTTAGAGACTTTCCGGACATATTCAAGGAGGCGAAAGGGTTACCTCCTGTGCGCGAGATAGATTTCCGGATATACTTGGTGGAGAATTCTAAGCCCGTTGCTTTGCCAGTGCGGCAAATGGCTCCAAGAGAGAGGGGGTGCTTAGTAAGCACGTGGGTGAGTTGTTTGAGAAGGGATTTATTAGGCAGAGTATTTATGAGTGGAGAGCACCTGTCGCCTACAAGAATATGGCAGATGGTTCTCTCCATCTATGTATGGACTATAGGTAGTTGAATAAGCTCACTAAGAAGGATATGCACCCACTCCCATGGATAGATGACTTGTTAGACCAATTAGTGGGGGCTTCGTTTTTCTCGCAGTTGGATTTAGCCACAGGTTTACATCAGCTTAGGGTGACAGATGACAGCATAGACAAGACTTCTTTTAGGACTCTCAATGGATTCTTTGAGTGGCTGATTATGCCTTTTGGTCTAACCACGTACCAGGTATTTGTGGTGGTATTTGTTGATGATAACTTGGTTTTCTCGAGGGACGAGGAAGAGCATGCCATGCACTTGGGAGAGGTCCTCCGTACTCTCCGAGCACATCAGTTGAAGGTGAAATTTTCTAAGTGTTATTCTGGCGGAAGGAAGTAAGGATTTTGGGCTATGTTGTCTCTAGAGATGGATAGCGGTGGACCCTACTAAGGTTGTCGCAGTTCAGGATTGAAAAGACCCTAAGAATGCGGCAGAGTTTAGGAGTTTATTGGGATAGGCGGAATATTCCACGAAGTTCATTAAGGGCTTTGCATGGATCTCCGCTCCGCATGCCCGTTTGATGAAGAAGAACCTTGTTTTTGCTTGGGAGTAGATTACGAGGATGCATTCTTGAGATTGAAGAAAACTCTTACATCATCTTTGATTTTGACTCTTCCTGATGGTACAAAGATCGTTACTGTCTTTACAGATGCTTGCAGCATGAGTTTAGGAGCATCGTTGATGCAGGAAGGTAGGACTGTCTTTTTTGGGAGTAGACAGTTGAGGGCACAAGAGAAAAGCTATCCTACCCCTGATTTGGAGCTAGCGGCGATAATGTTTGCACTTAAGTCTTGGAGATACTATTTACCATGTGAGATGTTCGAGATTTATACAGATCGCAAGTCACTTAAGTATTTGTTCTCACAAATAGTTCTTAATTTACGACAACAACGTTCGATGGAGTTCCTTGCGTCTTATGATTTTGAGATAACATACACCTCGGACAAGGGGAATGTGGTAGCAGACGCATTGAGTAGGTAGGGGTGACTTTGATTTCATTGGTCATAGGTGGCAGAATTTGGAGTTTATCTCAACGTTTAATCTTAAACCATCAACGGATTTTACACCCAGATTATTAGCATCGTTGGAGGTGTGACCTACTCTTTTAGAGCGCATTGGATCCAATCAGCGCAAGGATTAGTAGTTAGTGGATATCATGGACCGATAAGTGGAGGAGAGACCTCTAGTCGCCTTGCTAGGTATTCTGTGGATGAGAGAGTGTGGCGACATCGAGATGGGAGATTGTGTGTTCTTAATTTAGATCATTTGTTGAGATCAATTTTTTAGGAGGCTCATCACTCTCGGATGACTATCCATCCGATGGAGATAAGATGTACATTGACATAAGGAGGTTTTCATTGGATTGGAAGGAAGAAAGATGTGGCAGAGAATGTAGCTTGATGTATAACTTGCCAGCGAGTGATGGCTGAACATAGGAAACCTGGTGGATTGCTTCATCCTCTAGACATACCGCAGTGGAGGTGGGAGAGCCTCTCTATGGATTTTATAGATGGATTTCCTAGATCGAGGAGGGACAACATTGGTGATTGGGTTCTAGTTGACAGATTGACTAAGAGCACTCACTTTATCCCAGTCAAGTGCAAGAGGACAACATCTTGGTTGGAATTGGTATATCTTAGAGAGATCGTCCGACTTCATGAAGTACCCTCTAGTATATACCCAATCTTTATGAGAGAGTTTTAGAGGATCTTGTAGGAGACTTTAAGGAAATAAATGCGACTTAGTACTGCTTATCACCTTAGACCGATGGACAGACAGAGAGGGTTAATATGATTATCGAGTATTTATTGAGGTATTGTATCCTAGACTTCGGAGGGACTTGGGAAGAGCATCTTTCGTTGGTAGAGTTTGCATACAATAACAACTATTAGATGAGTATTGGTATGGCTCATTACAAGGCACTTTATGGACAACCCTGCAGATCACTTACATGTTGGTGGGAGTTATGGACAGACTTTTACTTGGTCGTGAAATGGTTAGAGAGACCTCAGAGAAGAAAGAGTTGATTTGGAGGCAGATAAAGGCAGCTCAGGACAAGCAAAAGTCATATGTCGATTAGCGGATGATAAAACTAGGGTTCGAGGTAGGAGATATGGTCTTTGTTCAAGTGTCATCTTTGAGTAGTGTTGTTCGTTTCGGATCGGTAGGTGAGTTTGCGCCGAGGTTTGTAGGATCACTCCCTATAGTAGAGAGGATAGGTCAGATAACCTATAGAGCTAGACTACGGGAGAGATTGGCAGGAGTTCATGATGTATTCCATGTTTCACACTTGAGGAGGTGTCTTCATGATTCTGCAATAGTAGTAGAGCCGAATACCCTTGAGGATATTGAGGTAGAGAGGGATCATTCATGAGGTTTCCTACTCGGATACTAGAATCTAAAGTTAAGAAGCAACGGAAAAAGGAGATCAGGCTAACTAAGATACAGTAAGGAAAAGATACGACTCGCACTTCTTTTCCATTTCTCTTTAAGAGTGCGCTCTTAATTCTTTTCTATGGATGATAAAAAATGGCTTAAAACATGTTAATAGAACATGTTATGGTTGAATAGATTCATATGGATGCAATTGTTTGCTTGTGTATGCATATACGCACTTGGCAATAGATTAAGGATCGACAAAATTAGGACACTTACATATTGTATATGGATGTATGCACATTTTAATTTATTATAAATATGGATGAATCATCACTTGGATGTTTCATTTGGATGAATGATTGTTGCACACATATATAATTTTATATGTATAAGTAGGATTCATTCACATGCATATTAGATGCATGGCAGAAACATGAATTGTCTTAAGGAGGTCAACTGAATAAGTTAGACCACCTAATTTAAGCATTAGCTTAGAGACATATACACAACACTATTGCATATATTTATATAAATTATTAGAAATTCTATGGACAATGGACGAGAGTGGTTGATAGTTAAGTAGATTGATATATATAATGGTTGATAATATTCTTCTAGCCTTAGAGGTTTTGGGGATGAAATCCTTTATAGAGGGGAGAATGTCACACCTAGAATTTTAATGCAAAAATAATTAAATAAGGAAGAGTAGTAAAAAAATTATTGATTAAAATAATATTCAGAATTTGGTAAAAAGGATTTCACTATTGCATTCGTTATGAAAATCTAATTCAGATAGACTTTTAATTCGTTAATCAGGTGAAAAATGAAAATGTTATGGTCAGTTAAAGTTTGAAATTTAAATTAGAAAATTTAATAAATAATCAAACTTAGTCAGCGGTGAAATGGGCGACTCAGCCATAACTGGGTCGACCCCTGTGTCGACCCAAGACCCATGTGGGTCGAACCATGTGTCGACCCACATCGGAGGTGGGTCAACCCATATCGAGCCAGGAATAATATCTTGCCTAGCATGATGTCGAGCCTAGTGTTGAACGTTTCTGGAGTCTTCTTTGCTGAAGTGTTGTTGATGTGTTTTTAAGGGATGGGAAAACCTGAAATCCTAAGGTCTAAATTATCCTTCCTCACCTATAAACAGACTGCTACTCCTCACTTTTCCCCCACACCCCTTATTCTTCATTTTCTTAGCCTCCACTCCATTATGCTCTAGAATGAAATAAAATTGGGGAATAAGTCAAAGTGTTGTCCAATTGTAGGCATGAAAGGATTATTCTTCTCCCTCTTCTTACAAGGCCTTTTTCTAGATTTGCAATCTTTCTCTGTGAGTGTTTGACATAATTTTATATTATCAATTTATATAAGAAGGATTGAGATAGTAAAATAGTTTGGATCTGCAAGTTTTACAATTACAGTGTCTATAAGTTTATTTATTGTAAATTTTTAATCAATATATTCACTGCCTATGTTTATTTTTTCAGTTGTTTAATTATTTGCAAGTGATTCTTCTTATTTATCCCCTTCTCTATTATGTTCTTATTTACAGTCTTGCCATGCCCTATTTTTTTGTTCATTTCTGAGTTTAGGCCTTACGAGCAACCTAAACCAATTTCTCCTTTTTTTTTACGCTGAGGCTAAGCCAATGAGAGCCTAGGCTTTTATCGTTTAATTTGCGTAAAAATTGGAATAATACCGAAAGAATGTCAAAAAGGGGATTTTTTGGGCATGTTGAGAATCAGTGAATATTGCATTCAAATTATGTTCTGTAAGTTGGGATGAATTCTAGTGAAAGATTGTTTAAACTTATGAATTGGAATAAGTTATACTTAATTGGACATTAATTAACATGTAGTTGAAAAACATGTAAACAATAATAAATTGGACTTAATTGGATATTCAGTAACATAAGGAAGGGTTGTATAAAAATATTACATTTAATCGGAAAAATTAATTACAACCTAGATATATAACATGTGGTTATATTGGGATTCTATGTGTTAAAATTGTGAGATTAATAATCTAAAGGGGATCCGTTCAAATGGGATATAAGGGGATCGTAGAAATCCTAGTTATAAATTGAGGACCAAGTCTAGGGGGACTTGTGTCAAGTTCATTTTTGTATGGAAACCTGTATCAGTTAGTATCCCTTGTTTATCATGGAGTCCTGCACTAGGTAGAGGCTAGGGCATGCTTTACTGAACTGGAAAGTAAGTGGTACAAAATGAGGCGGATACAGGAACGTTCCGACAGAACCATGAGAATGCATTATTCCAAATGGGGAAGATAAGGCACTGCAATGTCTGTGAATAATGTTGTGCCTTTTTAGTTGATGGTTTCATGATTGATAACCCCGAATTCCATAGTTGGCACAGGTTATTCACATTTGGGTGAAGAAGACGATCAATGGATAGAAATTAGGTAAGGCCTAATTATGATATTTTGGGTAGTTGGTGCAGAAATGTTCGAATATGAATGAGAAGCCTATCTTATTTGTGTTTCATACTTTCATGTCCATTACTATTCATCTATCTAAATACTTCCTTATCTCATGCTCTTGTTAAAAATTACTAGAACTCCCTTGATTTATGTCTGACGAAGTTCATTTTATCTCTCTCTTGCTTTCCCTCCAGGTTCTCAGGGTGGAAGAACGCAACAGTGACTTTTGATCTTTTGACTCAGCTTGGATTCAGACTATTTCTACCTTCATGTATTGCTTCTGGACTTGCTTTCTAACTATTTTAATGACTTTTGTGGTTTTACTATTAAACTCTGATGTTTTTCTATGAGATAGTTTGTTTGTTTTATGATGATGATTCTATAGTATTTCAAATTGTAATCAATGTTATGATTGGATTTGCTCAGTTTAATAATAACTATGTTTATAAATTTATCTTGTCTTTTTCATTTTGTCTTGTGAATTTTAGTCTCTATGTTCCTACTTTACACCTATGTGGTTCACACAACTTAACACATCCTCATATGGGTGACGTTAAGGGATGTGGGTTGTCACATTAGTGGCAGACCCCACTAAGCTAGAAATTATCCAAGTGTGGAGGATACCCCGCAATGCGACGGAGGTAAGGAGTTACCTTGGGTTTGTAGGCTACTATCGGAAATTTGTCAAAGACTTCACGAGACCCAACTGACGAAAAAGGATCATAAGTTCCCATGGAGTGTGAAATGTAGGATTGCCTTTGAGAGATTGAAGGATTCTCTCACAAGTGCACCTATTCTGATTATCCCAGATAGAATGAAGATGTTCACAATTTATACGGATGCATGTGGGACATGTTTAGGAGCGACACTTATGCAGGAGGGTAGAGTAGTAGTTTACATAAGCAGTCAACTTAAGGATCATGAGAAAAGGCACTCCGTCCATGACTTAGAGTTAGCAGTATAGGTTTATTGCTCTTAAGATGTGGAGGCATTATCTTCTGGAAGAGAAGTTTGAATTGTTCACTGATCACAAGTCTCTTAGATATTTACTGCTCCACGAGATCTGAACTTCGACAGTAAAAATGGATGGAATACCTAGCATCTTTGGATTTTGCCATTCAATATACCCATAGGAAGGATAACATCATGGCCCATGATTTGAGTTGGAAGCGTGCTACCCTTAGTGCAATCACTAAGTGGGGGCTGTTAGAGTTTCTCTCTATTTTCAGTTTTCAACCGCCATTTGAGGCAACTTAAGGATCTCTTGGAGTTAGGGAAGCAAGAGCTGTTTTGATGGAAATAATCAATCGTTAACAAGACCACAATGATGATTGAAAGCACTAAAGGAAAAGGGTTCTAAGCAAGAATCTTTCCCTCGTTCTGGTAGATATTTTGTGGATGGCAGCAGTAATTTGAGGAAAGATAACCGACTTTGTGTCTCTTGGAGTGCAGACCTTAGGAAGGTGGTTCTCGAGGATTGTCACAGGTCAAGGATGACCATACACCTGGAGGTGACAAAATATTTAAAGACATGAAGAGAATTTTTATTGGGAATGAATGAAAAGATATGTTGGAGAATTTGTTTCTAGATGCTTAACTTATCAAAAGTAAAGGTGGAGCAAGGAAGCCTGAAGGGTTGTTGCTACCATTAGAGGTTCCCACGTGGAAATGGGAATTCGTTTATATGGATTTAATTATGGGCTTCCAAGGAGTAAAAAAAGGGAAACGAAGGAATTTGGGTTGTGGTGGATTGGTTAACGGATATCAGTCATTTTATTCCAATCAAGAGGAATCAGACCACCGCTTTATTAGTTCAGTTATATGCTAGAGAGATTTTTAGATTGCATGGGATTCCAACTACCATAGTTAGTGATAGAGATTCATTGTTCACTAGTGAATTTTGGAGGATCCTTCAAGAAGCTTTGGGAACTAAGCTAAGTTCGAGTACAACCTACCATCCACAAACCGACGGTCGGACCGAGAGACTCAACAAAGATCTAGAGGATCTACTAAGAGCCTGCATCATTGACTTTGGAGGAACATTGGAGCAGCACTTGCCTTTGGTAGAGTTTTCGTATAACAATGGTTAACAAGCGACGATTGGTATGGCCTTTACGCAGCATTGTATGGGCGGCTATGGAAATCGCCTACTTGTTGGTGGGAGATTACCGACAAGGTTTTACTCGAACCAAACCTTATCCGTGAGTCAACGGAGATTATCGCTTTGATTCGGCATAGAATGAAGGCTATTCAGGACCAACAGAAGTCATACGCGAATAGGAGGAGGAAGGAACTGGAATTTGATATTGGAGGTTTGGTATTTGTTAAAGTTTTCCCTCTCAAGAAGACAGTCTGGTTTGGAAAGACTATGAACTTAGCTCCCAAATTTATATGGCCTTCTAGGATAGTGGATAGGATTGGGAAGATGAATTATCATGTGGATCTTACCGAGTGTTTATCGGGGATCCATAATGTTTCCATGTTTCTCATCTTCGCAAATGCCTTCATGATTCAGCCGATAGACTCGATTTTAATGATATTGGGGACTTAAGGAGCTTCGAGTTAGAATCCAGGTTGCCCCATGCCATTGTTAGGATCGTGGAGCACGGAATCTGTAATAAATCTATTCGCCTGTTCCAAGTCCAGTAGGGAGATAACCCTGCGGAAAGCACCTGGGAAACTGAGGAGAAGATTAAGCTAACTCATACAGATCTTTTTTGGGTAAATATTTCCTCATAAATTTCCATTTTGGTTGCTAGATTGGATAGTAGGAGATGGTTGCAACATACATGCACCGTGCACTCATAAAGAAATACATGCATACTAGGATGTTTACATACATACTGCATCACTTATTTACACATACATGTTAGGACTAAGCTCATTATTATCAAGTCTACATTTCATAATCACTATGAGTTATGAATGTTTGTGGATGCTTATAAAATAACATGGGCATACAACATAGTTGTTTAGAGTGAATTATGTTGTTTGCCCCTTCAAAAGATTTTGGGATGAAATCTCTTATAAGGGGAAGAATGTAACACCCCTTAAAATAAACCTAAAATAGACGTGAGATAATTTAATTTAATTTGATGATAATAATCAATAATAAGTTAACAGGATGAAAAATGGAATTTAGAATAACAGGGAATTGGGCTATGAAAGTATGGTAATTGTGTTGGTGGGGAGATTCTAATCCGTTTTCATATTTTATTTAGTAAAAACGTTGTCCGTATGTAAAAGATATTAATAAAACAAGTTATGTGTAAATATTAACACACGAGATTTGAAATTTAAATAGAATACATATATTTATCTGGAATATATTAATTGTGGACTAGCTTGAAAAAATTAGAAATTGTGTGTATATATTTGTGTACAATAAGGGATAAAGATAATTAAACAAAGGAAAGGAATCAATCAATTAAATCAACATTAAATAAAAATTGGAAAAATGACCAGGAAATAAATTCCTTGGGAAAAATCGACCCAATGGGTCGACATCCCTTCTAAGGGGAAGGTCGACCTCCCTGGGTAAAGAATGGTGGGGAGGACTTGTTTTTTTAGGGTTTTTATACAAATTTCATATATGGACTGCCTATATTCAACCTAACAGAGCCTATGGTCTTTATTAACACTTGCACCTATATATATATAAACCTCCTAGCCTCTTCCTAACCCTATTCTTCATTTCATTCTCACACCTCCATTATATTCTTCTGCCATTGCTAATTCAGATCTAAGGTTAGATTCCTCTTCTACTTCTCTAATCTCAATTATATCCTCGTTATTCTAAGATTTATATAGGTTTGAAAATTCTGGAATTTATTTTGTATATATATATATATATAGATATATATATAAATTTTGATTCATTTGATATATATATATATGGATTGGAGCTCGACTACGAAGGCCAGGTACAAATCTATTTCTACTCATATTTTGTTGTTCTTCATTCTTAAAGCACCGTGAGTGGAAACCATCTGATTTCTATTTCTTATATTTTGGTAGTTTAGATTTGGAATATTATGCATATATAGGATTTAGGTTAAATGGTAATTTAATGCTAAAATTCCCCAAATTCTATATTTTATTTGTCTTTGGAATGGTCAGTAAAAAGCATTGTATTTTTTGGTTTGTGTTATTTGGATAATGGAGATTTAGGATTAGGATATTGTGAAATCCTTAGTTTTTGGATTCTGATTCCCATAGTTCTTATTTTTTGTTCATATATGTTTGTGTGTCAAAAACATGGGATTTGTATATTGTGAAACAAACAGGTTTAAGCGTTTGTTCTAAATAGATTCACTTGAACGTATTTGCAATATATTATCTTAAGTTTTGTACACAATGCAAATATAAACGTGAAGCAGTGTCAAAAACAAAGGTTTTCAATATGTAATTGGATGTATTACATCTTGCCTATATTTATATTATTCAAATAACTATTCGAGCCTAGGTTGTAAGTTTATTCATGTATATTGTTATTTCTTGTTTTGTCATAAATTTTGAATATACATATTGGGCCATGTTAATTAGGGAAATTGACTTGTACACAATTAGTTGTGATTGATAGTATTGACACTTCAAAGGTGATTAGACGCTATTCTCGTTCGCTTAAGTTACGTCTATTTATATATATATGTTTATAGCGTAATTAAATGTATATTAATTCACATTAAGTGCGAGATAAATACGTTTAAATTATGAATTTGAATTTGAATGTCCCTACAAGAATTTGTATGTATGTGCGTGAGCTAATAGCCTTAAGTATAATTAACGACACACAGACATGAGGTTAACCATTACTTATAGTGGAAGCTTACCCGGAACCGACTGACATATCCAACATCTGCAAGTAAGTCTGGTTAATGTGACAGGTATAAGTGTCATGGGCCATTTTAATTATTACATTATGATACGAGGTTAGGCACAACTTGTAGTAGAATCTTGCTCAGAACTGCCCGACAAATCCAACATCCACAAGTGGATGACTTAATGTGAGATATCTAGTGTGTGTGTGTATTTATGTGAAGTAGGCCTGCCTTGAGAAGGTATTAAGTGGATGGCCTACCTTTTTGGGTATTAACTATTTAGGACTAGGTGCATTCCTAAGGTTCACTTCCTTGTTTAGGACCCAAGTCATGGGACTCTCCCTTGCAAAAGTCTTAAATAGTCATTTGATCTTCATTTCTCTAATAAGGTATTAAATGGTCTTAGTAGATGATAACCTATGAGTAGGGTAGTTCTCCAAGTAATCTCTACTTCTTATCTAGGGGCTTAGTGAGGGATGACCTAGGGATGGTTTATTATAAATGGCCAAAAGGAGCCACCGTCTAAAGGAAGTACCAATTGACTAGAAGTTCACCCATTGAGACAACTAGATAGTAACAAGATAGTCCTCAAGGTAGGTCTTGAATGGAAACTATGTTCTACCTAAATCTAGTCTTAATTGGTTATTACTATTTCTTAACCTATAAGGAAATTTATATATATGACGATGGCACTAGGGACGAGGTCTTAAGTAGCTAAGGTCCGCCATAGGGTCTTAAGTGTATAGGGATGTCCACCCTTAATAAAGTAAGAAATGGTGTTTTGTGACTAGGCCACCCAAAACCCAGGTAATCAGGGTTACGTATGTTAGAGGTTAAAGCTCTTACACGGTCTAAAAACAGAGCTAGGATCGATTGGAGAGCTCGGATTAGATCGGATTGGAGAGCTCAGATTGGATCGGATTGGAGAGGCCGGATCGGATCGTATGAGGAAAATAGCACTCGTTCGGATCGGATCTAAGCCCCCTAACTGAACCGCCCGAAGCATCCTTGCATACTATGAAGTTGACATATTCTCTAGCGTATTAATCTGGACGGCTATACATGTGTCGCCCCACGAATAGAAGCCACATCCTCTACTTTCTCCACTACTCTCAAGACCTTCCCTGGTGCTACCATGTGGCCACTCATCCCTAACCAACTTTCTATCTATAAATATGAATCCGAACAGCACATTCGGGGGACTTTTTTAGGCCATGGCTTCCAATGAAAAATCTCGATCTTCTTCAACAAAATCAATGAATTCAGAGAGCATTATTCATTGTAATCGAGTGCTTGATTGTCCATACTCATTGTAATTGTAATTTCTGAATGAACCGAGAAACAATGAAGTGGATGTAGGCTTGTTAACGCTGAACCACTATAAATCTCGTGTCTTTGCTTGTTTTTTTATGTTTTAGATTATTATTCTTCATAAATCCTACCCAACTGGGGTTTAGTGCCATTTTTTGGTCTAACATTTTGGTGCTTTCACTGAGAATGGACCGATTCTCAACCACAGATCTCCTCATCTACTAATGCGTGTTATAGTTCATTGAGTGGAGATCCGTATTTTCTGAAAGATTCGCTTGCTTCTTAGATGCACAATCCGTCATGGTTTAGACCTACACAGCCTCTGAAGGGTTCGAAGTTTCCAGGTTTTGAAGGAGTTGGAGATGTGCTGAACTAGCAGCGTTTTGATTGGAAGTCAGGGTCAGATCTACCGGAGTAGATTTGTACAAAGGAGCACAGACAACGATCGGATCGGATCGAGCAAAAGGTCGAATGGAAATTGTTGTGGACACAGCAGATAAAATAACCACCGGGTTATATCGGAGTAATTGGAGACGAACAGTAGATTTAATTAACATCGGTTCAGATAAGGCAGATGAGTATACCACCGACCCAAGGATGACACCACGATTCGACTCAGAAGAGTGGCCCAGACCCAAACCATAGAAGAATGACCCCAACCCGAACCGCAGGAGAGGACCCGAACATACTAGCCGATGATTTACCTCCAATCCGACCTGGATATATGACTTGAACCGCACTCAGAAGACATGCCGCAACTTGAAGGCATGATCCGATCCGACCTGAAATAGCTGTTTTTGGAAAAAAATACATTTTTTTGATCATTTCAGAAAAGGCTCCATCTTCCAAAATCGAAAAAATCATGCGGTACCCGGACCCGCCGACGGCTCGCCTTCGGCTTGGAGCATGGCTCGCCTTCGGCTCGACATATATTTTGGCTAACAACAGTCATCAAAGCTTGTCAATGAAAATTAGACGGATAGTCTGAGAATATCACAGAAATATGGCAACGACTGGGTTTCTTTCTCAATCAAAGCTTGTCAATGAAAATTAGATGGATAGTCTGAGAATATTACAGACATTCATAAGATGTTAGCATTGAGGAAAATAAGCTAAGATCTATACAAGAAAATTGAAAAAACCTCAATGCTAACATAATAACAACAAAAAAAGTAAGACCAAATTACGTCAAAATAGCTTCAGCACAAAACATTAGACATCATATCCTGAACAATACATTTCCAATAAACAGAATTGCCAAAACACAAAACTTTCATGAGTATCCTCGTCATATCTTCATCATATACCTGTCTTTTTAAAAATTTCCTTGAGAATAACAGAAAAAAGTGCATCAGAATTCAACTCAATTGAATTAAACACTCTGCGATTTCTTTCTGACCAAGCCTCCAATAGAAAAATCTTCAATATCCTTAACAGCAACATTTCTTCCTTTGATTTCCATCTGGTTGCCTTGAACAAATTAAACCATTCATCTCTAATATTAACTGATGGCTGATGAAGCTTACCAAAGTCCAAGGCTCTTTTCCAAACTTGATACACAAAATTGCACTCAAAAAACAAATGAGTATTGCATTCAGGCTCAGCATGACAGAAGACACAAATATCATCAGGGATGATGCCAATTTTGAATAGCTTATCTTTAGTGTTTAAGGCATTAGACATCACTTTCCAGAGAAGGAAATTTTGCTTGGCATTACTCATTAAACTCCACACTCTATTATACCATGGAAAAATAGACCTATCACCTCTTAAAAGAGCCGTGACACCTACTTACATCAGTAAGCCAATTAGAGGAGCTATCGATCAGATTCAGCTTGCTATCAACAACAGTATACGAGACAATGATTGTCTCATAACAGCTTCCTCTTCCATAGATCCAATGGTGTATGGATTTCACTGATGCTACTGATGTTGTTCCTTAACCAGTAGTGACCACCTTATTTATGTGACTTAAACCTGTCCCGTCGGCGAAATATCGAACAACGATTATATGGAACAGCCCGAGCACTACTTCGAAGATGATTCATATCATCTTAGCGACCATGATTGTCAATAACAGGATACCAAAAAGCAGCTAAGGATCCCAACATCCCTAAGCTACACTTTAATTATTTGATGTGATGAATGAAATATGTCCTGCGTTTCACCTCCCGAAGAACTTGGCTAACCTTTGCATTGGCTATTTGCTGTCAATCGCATCGAGGAAGACTGATTTTTATCGAATAAGGGTTAGGTCAACATTTGGTTCCCAGAGTTAGTTTTTAGTTGAACCACAACACACCATGATTGGATCAATGGATCCTTTCCCAGACTACAGCAACTTGGTTGCTCACCAGCCAACATGAGACCGTGGTTAAGTGATGAAAGCTCAGGATTAAAGTAATTATGAATCAACCATTAACTCTCTACTTCTTATTTCCGTTGTGACATCACGCATGAATATTACTTGAAGTCTCACAAGCTATGTTATCATATTCAAGCATATCTGATCAAGGTCTAGACCAACCAGCTCTAGCAGAATTCAAAGCTTGCATTGCACCCTAGTGTCTACTGCTTAGTCCCAACCGAAGCTGGAGCGGGAATTGCCCGTGATGACCAAGTCAGTGGAAGAGCCTGCTATTTGGCTGGATGGAATATGCTATGCAACAGAGATGGTGCGGAACCCAAAAAAGCTTCCCCTTCAGAGGAGATGTAGTGTGAAGGATGCATGGGCTTAGCAAGTAAGGGAGACATGACAGAAAGTTTTGCTTGATGATCTGCCCGAAGACATAGTTCCCAGAGAGGATGAAGGTTCAGGATGTAGGAGGACAACGTCTAACGAAGCAATTGCTCAAAGATTGAAAAGCTTGTATACAACTTGTTGATTGCTTCGAGAAAACTTTGCCATTATTTCCAAGTTCATATGATTGTGGTACGCACTAATTAGCCACTACAACAGGTCCTGTGGCGACCTGCGGCATTCGAACGTTTTCTTGAATGGAACATCGGGCTGAGCCAGTTTGATCTCAATTCCCTCCTGAAGAAATCCATACGGGGGAAAGCGTTAGCCGACTTCAACGTTGAGTTTACTATTCCCATAGAGGATGTGTTAAATGAAGAAGATAGACCCTTAAAATGAGAGATGAAAACCAAACACTCAGAAGTTGTATACAGACGGTTCAAAGAATAATCGATAGTCTGACGTTGGAGTTGTATTGATTTGAAAGAAATTCCAGATGAAGGGACTATGACTCGCAGCTTACCTAGAACGGGTAGAAGAGATGTTGGATGGATGGGAACATTACAACAAATCTTATATTCCGCATACATAAAATAAGAAAGTGGGTAATCTGGCCAACCTATCAAGTTCCGATAATCCGGAAGAGATGGAGATAGTCCCAATCGTGACACTTGGAAGTTGATCCAGTATTAGAAACCGAATTCGGAAGAGACTCGTAGAGAACTCCCTTTAGAAACCTCCTGCAACACGAAGTGTTTCCAGGAAGGAGAAGTGAAGGGCATACGATCGCACGTTATGCCTCGAGATATGACAAACAAGACGACATTGCTTATTTACTTTGAAAGGTTGTCCCGAGATAGATATCAACGAGTCTCACTGCTCAATTCACTGCCCTGAATTGTTTGAAAAAATCACTAGTCATCCTCCCACAATATGGGAGATGAACGCGAGAGAAACTTCTAATGAACGAAGTTTTGGAGTTGGAAAGTGAAGATTCACAATTCCATACCCTTCACTGATAATTAGTCAAATAACTCGTGCCCCAGATGCTGGGAGCAACCGGAGATTCGAACGTCGATTGCTCATAATTACATCATCTAATTCAAAGCTGATACATCGTAGGCTTGCATGATCGACTATCTCAGCCTTACAAAAAGTTGGCGAGTTAAAAGTTTGGAACACTTAAGCCTGGATGCTAATTGGTTATATGTGCATTAGATCTTATTCCCAATGTGGGATTGAAGGCATATCTGCAAATGGATGAGTTATGACTATCCCCCTAGCAGTTATATCCTATTTCTTAGCATGGAAAGCGCAAAAGTCTCTATAAGCATGGATCCATTATTCTCCTGCCAATTACTATCTTAATACCGATGTGATGATATACTACCATTACCGATACATACATGACTCCATAACACTCAATCCTTGCCCTTCACAAGGGGACAAGAAGGCAATTCACAAGAGCAGCGACTTTGTCACTCCAAGATCCCAATCAAGATCTATTTATTCTTGGGAATGTCGGCCCGCAATAGTATGAAAAGATATTTGTCGTCAGCTAAAGACTTTGTCAGCCCTCCGGTGGCAGAGATAGGGCGAGCCAGAATGGACCTCCAAAGAACATGCAATGCCATTTTCGCGCAGAATGATATTCATTCCTTTAACATGATTAATCTTTAACCATGACCTTTATATTTGCATGCTTTATGAGATATTGATGTAATTAACTCAAAGGAATTAATATGTGGATGGTGTAGGTACCCAAGATTCGATACTGATCAGACTTCCAATGCCCGCATATTGAGTTATGGAGCAATACTAAAACGATCCCGATTGAACTGCTCGTTTACAAAGGCACGCCCTACGTTTAAGGAAAGTTGTATAGATCAAAATAGATCTGAGATGACCATCCACTCCATGGCTCATGTGTGGCCGACCTCAACATAATTGCGCATTAATATTTTGCATTTCAAAGCCGGAATCCAATTCTAGATGGACGTAGTTTGATCGTTTACATGGCATGATCCTGCGCTCGATGCCATCAGATAACATGAATCCAAACAAAGGAGGCAGCACTGGCCCTTGATATTCTTACTATTCAATCATGCAATTTACTTTTACATAATTCCCGAGTTATTGACATGACTAACCCATGCGATATGAATGATGCAGGTACCCAAAGATCGATGCCAACCACTCCTCCCATAGATCAATCGGAAGAATGAAGAGCCTTGGCAAACGTTTTCCGACTGTTTTCCTGATTAATTCTAATCCTCGGAGCTTGGATAGAATTATAAACATGGGATGAGTGTGATGGGCATGCCATGATTAATGACCACTCGATCCGTGACTTTAACTCTCATGACTTAAGAGAAAGTATAAAGGATGATATCATGACGTCCGACCAAACTCCATCCCACGAGTCGACGGGACGAGAGAGATTTGATTATTGCAAATGGCCACCTCTACTCATGAATCGTAGATTATGAGGTACCGCCTCGGCGAGTGTGATCTGTCCGCTTGCATGAAAAGCTCCATCCGCCAGAGTGAAGCATGGAGTACGGACTAAAATCGAGTTCGAGAACGACACTCGAGACGGCGGAATCCAACTCTTTGAACTAGAGTATAGAAGGAACACCGAGGTGAATGATATGACCGTTCACCTGAACCACTCTAACTCTCATAATCCGAGAGAGAGTATTAAGGACGGGAAGATAACATCCACAAAGCGTAAAGGTGCACCATAATTAAAAGACTGCCTTGATTCCACTCTACCCTGGCTATACGATCGAAGAGTATAAGGGCAATGAGACCAAGTGCCAAAGATGGGTTCCTACATCACTAAAGGATTGGGGGCAAGATAGAAAGCTGAGCCCATACTTCACATTGAAGGAATGGGGACAACATAATATAGCTACTAATCAGTCCCGACTAAGCCCTGGCCAGGCACTCTATTCATGATTGATTGGGAGCATACACACACACACATATCACACCCCCTAAGATAGCTGCAATATGAAATGCAATCTCTTTGCAGGAATTATGATTTGCAGGGCGCTGGATTGAATCCTGTATTCGATTTTTGATGTGATTTGTTATTCTTTACTTATCGTAGTAATGTTTTGACTATAACCTTGCAAATGTGTGATATTGTAGGAATACTACTTTGCTTACTGAATGCAGATTTACAAAGGATAACTGGTCAAGAATATGAGGCCCGAACTAGGAACAACGACAGGCTAGTGAAAAACAAGCAAAGAACCCCATTTAGAAGGCTAGTGCTGATACCTAATGCTAAACTTCCCATGCGACTCAAGGCAACGATCAAATGGAGACTTTGAAAGTAGACTGTTCAATAACATATCGCATGATCTGAGGCAACGACCGCAAGGAGGCCTTGGGAGTAATATCTCAAGTGCAACAACAATTACCACCTTATAAGTATATTGAATGGAAAATGCAATGACTCGAGCACTTGAATAACTCCATCACTTAAGCTTTGAAAGTAATGCCTTTTCCATGCATCTATGCCTAAATTTGAAAGGGATGTGATACGGCTACCTGTCTTTAGCCTTTACCCCCGGACCGGGTGCATAACTATTGAAAGTAATTACAAATGGCATAACTTATTTGTTTGTGTTCAAAGTATGCTTTGATCCTGATAGGCCGCTCGAGAACCTCAAAGCGGATGCAGAGTGAATGCCCATTTACTAGTCTCAACCAACTTCCCGATTGGAAAACCATGGACAAAGAGCACACTATTACTTCAACTTCTAGCTTGCAAGGTAGCAGATTGCTTGATACTTCGACCTAAGGGTTAAGAAGGGGAAAGATATAAACATATCCCATACTAAGGATATTGGCGCAGAAGGTGCTAGGAACGAAAGAAGTAAGCAGATTTCCTCTCGCGGTGATCCCTCGGCATATCATACTAGATATGAAATGGATGGTAACCTTGCTAAATTGAGAACCTAGATGGCTCGAAAAGATGAACTTCTACGAAAGTGACAAAAAATAATGGATAACATATTTACTCGGATATATGGGAGGCCGAGTAACTACGTCTTACTCGTTGGAGCAAGAACTGTGGGAATTGAAGTGACAATGAACTTGTCTCAAATACTCCCTGTGCCGTGGTTTAGATCGCATGAGACCCTAGTACAAGTTGGCTATGTCATTTTGATTAAAACAAGGTGTAATTAACATCCTCCTAGACATTTGCAACATGCAACCTCTGATGATAACATTTTGAATGAAAATGGCAACAATGCAAGAGCCACTGGAAACTTGAACGGAGTTCGACCAACCTCTACCCCAATTCAGATGAATGTTTCACATATAACTCAACTTCAACATGAAGTTCCCTATTCCTTAATACAGGGGGCAAATGGAAGCGTTCGAGGTGACTATAATTTGACATTATCGCCATCCGACTCACCCGACTCCGATCCTCAGAACTTGGATGGGAGACCAAAGACTGAGCTAGACACATACAAATCATTTTATATCAAACTTTAACTCATGACTGGTTGAGGGAGTATGAATTAAGAGAAGACATGGATTGATTTCTCACCGCTTAACAAAACCCACGTGGATGAGGAGCATGGGATGTGAGCTTTGAGCAACGTAATTCAATTATTCGTTGACTTTATGCACGTTTACTATCATCGGAGTCCCGTCGGATACCAAACTGTAACCAAAAGAATGACTCATCAGGACTAACCCACATACATCCGCGTAGCAAATCACCATCTAGAATTAAAGGACAGAAGCCTGATTGACGGCTATTAAATGTGTGGAACCAAGAAGCTAGAGACCGGCTTCCACAAACTTCAAGACTTCACGCTGGGGGCACCAGCGTTAAATTGGACAATTGGCGAAAACTTCTCAAAGTCGAAGGCCAGATTGCCAACGTTAATTGATGATTCATCAGAGGCAGCATACCTCAAAGGTGACATGAGTAACGTCAATCAAAACTTTTTCACAAGAGACATCAGGGATTTCAACAATCTCCTACACTTTAAGCTTCCATTTCTGGATCTTGATTTATATTGTTGCTATACAATTTTGGTGGCATGCATCTGAATGGATCAACACTTCATTGAGCAATCAAAGGTGCACATCTCCCAACCCAAGAACATCATGTTACTCATTTCAGTCATACAGAGATCCGACAAGATCCTACTTTCTTTCTTGCAAAGATTCAACACCATTACGACACCAATAGATCAACCTAAACCATCTACAGTGTTGATGCCAACAGTATCCGAAATTTTGCATAGCTCGGACTTCAAATTCTCTATAACGAGATCCACCAAGAGGCCTTGGTGGATTCACCTCAACCTCAATATCTTTATACTATTAGATTTGCCTAGAAACTTAGGTGAATTCTATCCTAAGACATACAGATTCCTGTAATAAGAAGGTACTAGTGCTGAAATGACGATCTTAGTGTTTTCTTGACAAAGGATGGAGAACCATCCGACTCTTGAAATGATAAGTTCAAGAGAAGAGTCCCGAAAAAGAATGATAGGACTGTGCGATTCTAGAGTGACCCAATTTCACTGACCAAGTTTGTTAAGCTCAAAGGAACCGAGTAAGAGAAGCAGACTCAACAAAATTGTGTTATCTATTCCAGGCTGTTGAAGCATGAATAGAGAGGCTCCCCTAACTTCCTAATGACATTCATTACCATATATTTTTGGTCAGTTTACCAGACCCCGTGACTGATCCAATGAGGGTATCTAAGTTCACTGACACTCGATAAGGCAATCCCCTCTTTCTAACTAAACAGATGGGATGACACCGACACGAATTTTATTTGACCATTCACGTATGCAACTCCAACCCTTGACTTGAGAAAGAGCACAAAACGACACGGGTTGACTAAGATTGCTGAACCAGCCACTCTAACCCGATGTGAAGAAAGTAAGTTTAAAGGCTAGAAGACTGGATGTCCGATTGACTTGGCCCAACCCCTACTGATGCTGGGGGAATAAGCACTGACTCCGCTTGTCATCCACTGATGTTGGGAGCATCACCTTCAACTAACAAATTGACTCAATGCATGATTTAGAACATATACACTATATCTCTGGAATATGACATGATTCATCTCGACTATCCAAGTAAGCCAACTAACAGATCAATGATGAATCCAAAGACTTGTTCCACGACCGCATCAAATAGAGAGTGTGATAAACTCTTATGCTGCCTTGCGATTGTGAAGATCCTACTAGCTATTGGCTTGCATTTTTCAACAAACATCTCAAACTAACTCGTATGTGATCACAGGATTATAAAATGATCCAGAGTGATCATGGTTTTCGGATGCCTTATTATTATGATTAGCTGCTATCGTGGAGCGTAGATGAATATTCTGAATTCGAGATAGTCCAAATCCAAGCACAAATGACAAATTCATATGCCAATTCTGATGCACTCTATCCAAATAGACTAGGTGCTAGCTCAAAGTTCGAAGATTCTGATACTACCATATGACTTGGATGATTATTTCATACATTGACTTATACATAAAAGAAAGCCTGACTGATATAGGAATACGACGTCATTGGACATTAACTTGTGCATGTACGACCTCACACAGGAGCCAATGATCCTACATTACTTATGATGAAGGAATCAGGCCTCTTGATTCGACGAGGTTTATATGGTTACCTGGCCATCTTGACTACTCCTTCCATAGAATTTGTACTAACTAGCACCCATGGAAGTAGTGCAACGATTTGATAAAGCCTTTCTAAGGACAGATGAATTTCCAGAAATATCCAGCTCGGTATATTCAAAGCACGCCTCATCTTTGATAAGACGTACTTTAGGGGGAAAATGTTAGCCTATTTTGTAACCAGACCACCCAAAACCCAGACAATCAGGGTTACATTTATTAGAGGTTAAAGCTCTTATACGTTCTAAAACAAGAGCTAGGACCGATTGGAGAGCTCGGATCAGATTGGAGAGTTCGGATCGGATCCGATGAGGACAATAGCACCGGTTTGAATCGGACCTAAGCCCCTACCCGAACCGCCTAAAGCATCCTTGCACACTATTAAGGTGATCTATTCTCTAGCCTATTAATCTGCATTGCTATACACGTGTCTCCCGACGAACAGAAGCCACGTCCTCCACTTTCTCTGCTACTCTCAAGACTTTCCCAGATGCTGCCACATGGCCACTCATCCCTAACCAACTTTCTATCTATAAATATACATCCGAATAGCACATTCAGGGGACTTTTTTGGGGTCATGGCTACCAATGAAAAATCTCGATCTTCTTCAACAAAATCAATGAATTCCGAGAGCGTTATTCATTGTAATCGAGTGCTTGAGTGTCTATACTCATTGTACTTGTAATTTCTGAATGAACTGAGAAATTATGAAGTGGATGTAATACCTCGTAATTTTAAATATTTAAAATTAGTAAATTAAGGAATAATTAATTATTAAAAGAAGAATTAAGTGAAACGGGTTGCACTATTGCGTTCATCTCGGAATTCCGCCTTAGATAGAGTCCGAGTTTGCGTAAAACGGATACAGTATGAAGAAGTTATTGAGGTTGGAAGTTTGGATACATAAATAAAATAAAATCAATTTATATTCAAAAATATTCAAAATAACGGAAGCAGGAAGGAAAAACGCGGAACCGGCCACGTTTGGGGTGTCGACCCGAGTCCCGCTGTGTCAACACCAGTGTCGACCCAGACATTTTGGGGTCGACACCGAGGTCGACATAGGTGTCGACCACCCTTGTAGGGGTCGACCCCATCGGCCAGATCTAGGCAGTGATGATTTTTGATGTGCTGGATGGACCTGATGGCTTCCATGGTGATCTAAAGTCTCTAAAACGCTCTCTACACATATAAATTAGTGCTTAGACCTAACCCTAATTCATAAAAATTCCTTATGATGCCTTTATGCTGCTGACCTCTCAATTCCCTTAGCCGCCGCCCCTAAAATCCTGAATCATATTAGAAGTTCTTTATCAACAATCAACTTTGAAGATAAATCAACATCAAAATTAGAGTTTCTGCAACAACAACGATTCGATTATCTTTTATTAATCCCAGCAAGCAAAGTTCATGTTATTTTCAGATTTGAACACCTGATTGTAATCTTGACATGTAATAAAATGAATCAAAGTCTATGCCTGATTGTAAGATAATCTTTTCAGATTTATTCCTATCCTTCTATTGAACCTATGTCTTTACATACCTTAGAGGTTATTTTCATTAATTAAATCAGGGCTATCTTTGTTGTACATCAGTCATATAATCCTTTTTGGTTCAAGATGTTATTCTTATGCCAGCAATAATGATTGTATCAGTTTATTCAAGAATCTATCTTTATTGGATCTAAATTTCATGTATTAGGTCAGATGTTACATGCCTATTCTTATTTTATGCTCCTTCTCTCTCTTCCCCTATTTCCTTTTTCTTTTATGATCCTAGGTTAGCTTTGAACCTAAGCTGAAATCGCAAAATACAAATGATTGGAATAAGGGGAATATTTGGGTATAATCTATTTTGGTTAAATATTAGGCATAATGTAATTGGTGAAATAATTTGGCATAACATATTTGGTGAAATTGTTGGGCATAACTTGTAATTGATATTGGGGCATTATTATCATTATAAATGCAAGTTTGGGTTAATTGGCATGTAAACCAAGTTTTGGTCCTAAACTGTAAACTGGTACATTAAATCCAGATTGGGCATAACTATTGGTTGGGATGCCAAGCATAATGTATATTGTGATTTTAGAGCATGACTATTATTGTAAATATGTGAAGATTGGGTGTAGCCTATTTTGATTAATAACTTGAAATTGAATTTGTTGGGCATAACTTGAGAATTGAAACATGACTAGTTTTGTGAAATTGGGATAATTTGCATATAAAATCTAGACTTGGACATGTACGGTAAATATGTAAATTTGCTAAAAGATGAACATGCCTAACCCGAGGTTAGATTGAGTTGCAGTGTAAAACTGCCCGGAACCGCACGGCACATCCAGTAATCGCAACAACACAGATCTAATGTGAGAGGTTGGCGCATTTAGCCCAAATACCAAGGTTAGAATGAGTTTGCGGTAGAAGTCTGCCCGAAACCGCCCGGCACATCCAGCAACTGCAAGCAACAGTTCTAATGTGAGAGCTTAAGGCATTGATGAATGAATTAATACTAATAAACAAGACATTATGAATGGTTAAGGTTAAGCTAATAAGAAACACTTAACCAATATAACATGATGAATGGGTAGGGTTAAGTTAATAAGAAACACTTAACCAATATAACATGACGAATGGGTAGGGTTAAGTTAATAAGAAACACTTAACCTTTATAACATGATGAATGGGTAGGGTTAAGTTAATAGGAAACACTTAACCAATATAGCATGATGAACGAGTTGGGTTAAGTTAATAAGAAACACTTAACCAATATAACATGAGGAACGAGTGGGGTTAAGTTAATGGGAAACACTTAACCAATATAACATGATGAGTGAATCGGGTTAGGATAATAGGAAACACTTAACTGATACAACATGATGTGTGGATGGGTTAAGTTAACATGAATGGACAACACTTAACCAATATTACATGAACAAAGTGGATAGGGTTAAGGCATGTTTAACCAATAATACATATTGACTTAATAAGTGGGAGGGTTAAGTAAACCTTGGGTAGATGGGTAATATTAGTATATATAGACCCACAAACTTAACCGTTAAATAAACATGTTTGAATCAGCGGGAGGGTTAAGTACATCTCGTGTAGGTGGGTAATATTTGTATATATATAGGCCCAAAAACTTAACCTGTAGGAAACCGTAGTAACGGAGACCCTTTTCAGCAGTAACCCACATAAATGTATCATGGTACCCTGAACTAGGCAGGGTGGGGCACAATTACTGGGCTGATTATAAGCGGTCGAAGTAGCGGCATGTGGTGCAGTAGTGCAGGTTCCAATGGGATCACGGGCGTGCACGTATTCCAGAGTGGAAGAATTAGCGACTGGGCATCAGTAGATATAAAGCTGTGAATCTTGATCGTGTCGGGTTGCCACCTTAGGGCTTGATAAACCTTACGGTTGGACCAGCACAGGTATCTACAAGCAAAGGGAAGAGCGACACAAACTAGAACTAGATCGATACGAGTAGGAGCCGATCGGTTAATGTAGTAAGGATACATCTAACATCTTCATGGCAATTAGGTTGATTGTTGTAAGATCCTCATACTAAATGTACACCTGAAGGCTACCACAATTGCGGGGTTGGGATCACCTTATTATATAACACAGGATAATACTAGTTGGGACACTAGTAGGGAATACGAATCATATTATCATTTTGTACATATTACTAGTTGGGACACTAGTTAGATGGTGCAGACATATAGAAATCAGAGTAACAGGGTAGTAGCGAAGCAGAGAAAGAGTAAAAGCAGATTCAGTTTATCTTGCCTTATCATATCTTATGCTAATCTTATGTTATCTTGTTATCCTTGTTATCACGACATTGTCTTATATTCAGTTTATTCATGTCATGTTACTTTTACCTGTTTACATACTGAAAGTCACTGGACATACCAGGCTTAATGTCTGACCCGTTTTCTTTTGTCGTTTTTTCTTCCATTCCCCCCCAGGTAGTCAAGGAGGGAATAGCTCAGCTTAGTTTGGACCGTTTCTCTTTCCAAGCTTGGAGATTCTATGATGTATGGCTTGGAACCTCTTATCTTTGGCTATGGCTGTGGTTGCACTTTAATTTGAGGAATTATGCTACTTTGCTATGTTTTATGCTTCTTATATACTTGGAAGTTTTTGAATCAAGACAGAAGTTTTATGTAATACTTTTAAGTATGATTGACTCAATTGTTGTAAAAGCTTGACTGAACTACGTTGCATAAAAAATGACTTTATTTTCCGCTGCTTTATTTGTCTGTCTTGTATTTATCTGCATCTTTTACCTATAATGCTTCATTGAAGTTAATGCATTCTCTTTGTGAGTGACATTAATGAATGTGGGGTGTTACATTTGGTATCAGAGCCGAAGGTTACCGGATCAGATAAAAGATTTGAAAAATTATTTTCAAAATAGATTTAAAAAAAGCATTTTTTTTAAAAAGAAAAGTTTTGTTTTAAAGGCATATTCCCCGAAGCCATATGCACTATATTTTTATCCTTTGTTTGAACCCTTATTCCTTATTTCCTGAGTCTCGGGGGCTTCTGTCTTTCTGGGAGGTAACCTCATCACGGCATGGTTCCCAGTTCCGTAGGCTTGATGAGACTACGACACCTGTCAAAGGGTGAAGAAGTTCCCTACTTCCATCTATAGCCGCAGTAGTTTCACTTGCGGCTAATTTTCTTTCAAGCTTTGTAGGGTTTTTCGTGCGATGGAGGCAGCTTTCGAGAGACTTGTCAACATGTTACACAAGGATATCAAAGATGAGAATGAAGGAGTTTAGCTAAGGAGCACAACCCAAGGATGAGAAACTCATGGATATGGACTTGGTTCACAAAGGAGGTAAAAAGAAAGAGGTGTAGGTGGAAGAATCACAGGACAAGAAGAGAAGAAAGAATAATAAAACCTAAGACAAGAGGAAGTGTCTTTATTGTGGTATAACGGGTTATATAATTAAGGACAAGGGAAAGAACAAAGGACATGATTTTCAGGAGGATAAGTGCATGCTCACACAGCTAGCGTACCTGAGAGAGAGGTAGTAAAGTTTCTATTGAAAAAGTTTAGTTTTTCTTTTTGATCATCCTATTAGTATTTTTTTATTTTAGCGCTTCATATTCGTTTATATCTGCTTCCATAGTTGAGACTCTACACCTTAGTACTTGTATAGTAGAAGATCCCATTACTGTCTCAAATCCAATTGGTGGTTCGGATCATTTATCTTTGGTTTGTAAGGATTTGAGAATAGTTATATTAAGCATTGAGTTTAAGTGCAATGCTTATGTTTTTGGTTTCACGGGCTATGGGTTGATTCTAGGCATGGATTGGTTAGTTAGTAATTGCGAAAAGATAGTGGTCAGACTTATGACTCGCCTCGGTAATACTCTCGAAATCTCTTGTAATCGCATGAATTCTGTTGTGCTTAGCTACCTAGAATCTCTTGATGCGTCTATTGAAAAATTTGCGATCCGTTAGAGTAGTCCATGAGTACGCAGATGTTTTTGATTTGGTTAGGGGTTTGTCCCCTAAAACGCGAGATAGATTCCCGCATATATCTAGTTGATAATACAAAGTCAGTTGCATTACCTGTACAACACATGACTCCAAGGGAAAGGAAGGGCTCAGTAAACAAGTAAAAGAGTTACTTGAGAAAGGGGTTCATAAGGCGAAGTATTTATGAATAGGGTGCTCCAGTTGTTTTCGCTACAAAGGTGGGTGGTTCACTTCGCTTGTGCATATATGATATTTTAATTTTCTCTAGAAGCAAGGAAGATCATGCTGTACATCTTCGGGAAGTCTTAGAGACCCAATGAGCACATCAACTCAAAGCTAAGTTCTCCAAACGTCATTTTTGGAGGAAAGAGGTGAGGTTCTTAAGACACGTGGTCTCTAAGGAAAGGATAGTAGTGGATCTTGAAAAGGTGGTGGCAATCCAAGATTGGAAGATTCCTAAGAATGCAACGGAAATAAGAAGTTTTCTAGGACTAGCGGGCTAATATAGGAAGTTAAGGACTTTGCGAACGTATTGGCCCCACTTACAAGATTGACAAAGAAGAATCTAACCTTTGCTCGGGATATTGGTTCTGATGTCGCTTTCCAACGATCGAAGAGGGCTCTAACAAAGACCCCAATTTTGACTTTTACCTTACAATAGCAAAAAAGATTTACGGCATACACAGATGCATGCGGCACAAGACTAGGCATCATTTTGATGTAATAAGGAGTCGTAGCGGATGCCTTAAGAAGAAAAAGGTTGACTTCAAGTCCTCTTTATTTGGAAAGGAAAAGTTTAGAATACATATCAACCTTTGATTTTAAAACCTCCGGTTAAGTTAGGTGGCATCACTAAAAGAGCGGCCAACGCTTTTGGATCGGATAGGAACAACGTGACATGAAGACCCTTAGATTTGTGACATGATGGGTAAGCTAAGTAGAGGTGAGACCTATAATCATCTTAGTATATACACTTAGTAACATGGTTAGCATCTGTTTATTTTCAAGAGATAGTTCTTCTACATGGAATACCCTCTAGTGAATTTTGGAAGAAGCCATGAGTACGCAGTTATGTTTGAGCACCGCTTATCATCCTCTGACAGAAAGAGTGAATAGGATTTTGGAATAACTTTTGAGGAAAAGTTAGTGTGACCCAGTAGTAGTTGTAGTACCGAGTATATTAGAAGAAGAAGAGGTGGAACGAGAGGCGATAGAGAAATGAGTTCCAACTCATATTCTGGAAACAGAAATTAAGAAGCTATGCAATCATGAAGTTAAGACAGTTAGAGCACAATGGAGTGATGCTCAAGAAGATGCAACTTCGAAGACTGAAGACTAGATACATGCATCATACCCTTTTGAGGGTATATCATTGATTCCTCTTTTTCTGTAAAATTTATTTGCATGCTAGTCTTTATCTTTTAAATATATCCTCTCGGTCCTATCCTCGATCCTCAGTGTAACACCCCACCTCCGCTAGGGTTGCTCACAAGGGAATGCACTAGGTTTGGTGAAGCATTATCGAGGTAAACATGCACAGAAATATTACAAGACAGAACATATATATATAAAACAGCGGAAGTAAAACAAATTTCATTACCTTATAAAATAAGGTCTAAAGCCTTTCACATCAGAATACATCAAAAGGTGTCTTGCAATAGCAAAGAAGCATAAACCATTTCATAAATTATTCCCCAAGTAAAATAGTAAAGTAGCCATAGCCAAGAAAAGTCCAAGCCATGCGTGATGACCTTCAGTAGAAGAAGTCCGAACTAGATAACAGTGTTTCCTCCCTGAAAACCTGGGGGGGGGGGGGAGGGAACGGAAGACAAGAGGCGAAAGAAAACGGGGTCAGTCATAAAGACTGGTAAGTCCTATCTACTTCCAGTATAAAAACAGGTAAAGGTAACATGACATGCATAAACTGGAAATAAACATAAGGATGACTACAAGATAGATAAACTAAAACAGGCTGAACTACTGTAGCAAGGTAAACTAAGATATCATGATAAACTACAGTGTCATGATAAGTCAAGGTATCACATCGTCCGGTTTCTATCAAGTATAATATCCCGAGGTATCTATCCTGTATAACGTCCCACGGTATTTATCATGTATATTTCTCATGGTCCTAACATGTATATTTGCTCTGTACCTCTCGTACTAATATCCCAACCTGCGTCGTGTGTTAACTATGAATGTCCCTTGCCCAATGTCATGTAATGGTCCATGTCAACCTAATATATAGCATATGTAGGTTTTCCCAACTCGTATGTTTCTTTCCATGTATAAGTTCAGTCCTTCGCCGTAGGCCATACGGGCTTTCCCATGTAAACGTTTTATCCTTGAGGTTATTTTGGACTGCTACCCTTGATCTAGTTATGTTTCCTTACCATGAACTATCGCGCGTTCACTTAGCATTTATGCCACCTAGGACCACTAGGGATTATGCTACCTAATGAACGTTTTCGTGTCTCGGTTTGGGTTCAGCCACCTAGGGCCACTAGGGATTATGCCACCCGTCAACCGCGCCCTTTATCCCACGTATGTATCGTGAACCGTTTTCCATGTCTAGACGCACATGTTCCTCAATGTGCCATCCGAGTTCCGTGCCAGGGCAAATCAAGAAATACGGAACTCGGTCGGGAGTTTTAAGTCGTCTGCTGATGCAGATATCAAGGTCTGTTTTTGTACCCGTGGCTATGGTCCCACGTGACCCCTCCCTCAACTACTGAAAGGCAATCCAAGAAAAATCATGTATGAGAACTACACTAAGGCCCATCGATGCCACTTCCAGATAGCCAACCTCACCCATAACTCGATAATTAGTATATGGTCTTTTGGGAGTTCCCTGCCTTTCCGTACGTACACGATTGACTAAAGATGGTGGGTAGTCGGCGACATGCTATCCCGGGGCAAAATCAAGTATCGTCGACTCCACGCTAATCCTTCCCAGTCTTTAGGTCGCTCGCATAGCAACCAAGGCATACTCTTGGCTCTTCTACCGCAGACCTTAACCTCTGTGAGGCCGGGTTTCATGGACCACTAGCCACCTCACAGAGGGATACCAAGAGTACCCTCACGTCCCCCGAAGCTTCCGCTTCGTCACCCAGTTCGCTGGAGCTTTTATCCAAGTCAAATAACTTGCTCCTCCTCGTATATTAAGCGATGACCTACCGTACCTGGTTACTCATCTCTTTATGAACTAGTCCCATGTCCTTAGCTAAGAATTATTACTTAATTACCCTTAAGTAAGGTTTACCACTTAGCCCCTCTTTCCGCTATCCTTGTTAACTACGATTTCCAACCTAGTCCCCTGAGCTAGGGTTTTGTCAAATGGGTTAAGTGTTGTTATCCAAGTTCATGATTTAACCCGCCTACGAATCATGTCAAGATTGGCTAAGTACTCAAGTTCAAGGCTTAGCCCTACAAGTTGGTTAAGTGTACCAAGAAGCTCATGACTTAACCCTATCAAGTCAAATTGGTTAAGTATTTATTTGCCTTAACCCTATCAGATTATCATGTTAGATTGATTAAGCATAGATTATCTTAATCCCATCAGATTATCGAGTCGGATTGGTTAAGTATGGGTTAGCTTAACCCCATCCACTAATCGTATTACAATGGTTAAGCCTAATCTTAAAAGGTCTTGTGACTTAACCCTATCAGGTCCACCTATTAGATTGGTTAAGTATAGGTTACTTAACCTCATCAAATCATCACGTATAATTGGTTAAGTATAAGTTACTTAACCCCATTAAATTATCATGTTAAATTGGTTAAGTATTGGTTACTTAACCCCATTGAATTACCAAGTTTAGATTGGTTAAGTGTTTAACTTAACCCCATCGAATTCCCGTGTTTAGATTAGTTAAGTATAGGTTACTTAACCCCATCTAATTACCGTGTTTAGATTAGTTAAGCCTTAATTACTTAACCCCATCTAGTTACCAAGTCGGATTAGTTAAGTGTAAATTACTTAACCCCATCCCCTAATCATCTTATATGGTTAAGTGTCATTAAGAAATCAAACCCGGTCCCACTTAACCTACCCATTCGTGTCATATCGGTTAAGTGTCATTAGTCAAATTTACTTAACCTTATCATGTGGCATTAATTTAATTAATGCACTCTCAACCTCTCACATTAGACCTTGTTGTGGTTACTAGTTAAGCCGGGCAGGTCCGGGTAGTTTTACACCACAACCTAGTCTAACCTCGGGTCTTAAGCGCGACATGACCAACTTCTCACATCGGATCCTATTGTTTGTAGCCACTTGTTAAGCCGGGCGGGTCCGGATAGATTTATGCTACAAACTCAACCCAACCTCGAGTTGGCCACTTTCATGTTTGGTCTAGTGTCATATTACACCTACAACCCACCCATGTCTAGTTCAAGTTCCACGTTTTCCCACGTGTCATGACCATATTTAAATGTTTCATGAATGTCATGTTCTCATGTAAGCCCCATGTCAAGTTTTTCGTGTCATACCCACGTTTTTCCTAAGCTACCCAAACGTATTTCCAACCCAAGTGGAAGCGAGTCACATAGTAGGCTGTTATGCCAACATATTGGCCACAAACATGCATAGTGTCATAAGGGAATTTGGCCACAAACATGCATTTTGTCATAAGAGAATTTGGCCACAAACATGCATAGTATCATAAGGGAATTTGGCCACAAGCATGCATGACAAATCAAGAAGGGGTTGGCCACAAGCATGCATAACATAAAAAGGTGATTGGCCACAAACTTGCATATTATCATAAGGGGTTTCGGGTTCATATACTTGCATAAGCCCCAAGTTAAGTTCATGCACATATTTCACAAGCCCAAAGTGGTTCTAAGGTCTTATGCCCACATTCACAAGTTAAAGGTTCAATCTTTCATGATAGACTAGGCTAAACATAACATGAGTGACATGATATAGTCGCTAAAACATAGTTCCAAGTCATATATTCAAGGTAAGAGGCAAAACTAGGTTCACACAGGTTATAGCACTTATGTTTAATCGCATTTTATCCCATGCCATCATTAAACTACCGTTAACATCTCGAAGTAGCTAGAACTTACATATCGAGGCTTAGGGAAGGATTATGCATCGTCGTGACGAAGAAAGGTGGCTCCTTTGATGAAGAACCGTCATGAAACTCGCATAGCAACGTTGATTTGGCCTCTATTTGGTGTAGCAAGCTTGCACCTTTTGATTTGAACCCGATTTGAATGCATAGTCTCTAGGAAATGGAGATGGAGGCCATGATCACTTGGCATTTGGGCAGCACTTCGTGGCATGAGTGATTTGTGAGGGGTTTAGGGTAGGCTTAGGGTCTTTTTATAGAGATTAGGAGTAGTTTAGTCCGTTAGATTAACCCTAGGATAGATCCAAGCCCTCAAAAATCGTCACAAGCCTCCAAAACAAGACCCAGGAGCCAAAACAGGTGCACCGTGCCGACCTGGCCGACCAGGCAGGTCGACCCCCGGGTCGACCCTGGGGTCGACTCCCCAGTCGACCTGGTTGGCAGGGGGTCGACTCCCTAGGTCTGGCGGGAAATTTTCCCGCCTCTTCTGAATTCTGAAATTTGAATTTGTTTTCGTTTTCGAATTTTTCGTGAAACTTTGCGAGGCCATATCTTGGTCATACGGACTCCGATTTACGAAATTTCGGACTCTATTTCGCGTATTTTTCCGAGACGAACGCAATGGCACAACCTGTTTTCCCTGATTCAGATTTTGGCATTTAATTCTGCCTTGATTCTTGTCTTAACACGTTGTTAAAATTCGGGTTGTTACATTCTCCCCTCCTTTAAGGATTTCGTCCCCAAAATCTCCATGTTAGGAAGAACATATCCTACCATCCATCATCCATCTACTCAAAACATCATCCACAGGCAAACATTGTCCTTAGACGATTTCTAATGCCATATGAACATATGCAAAATGTGTGTGTATATGCTCCTTAGCTAATGCTAATGATCAGGCCTGAATGATCTTCTAATGCAAAATATATTTAGTGCCATGAGTTCAACATGTATGCAAATAGTCCTAGTCATATAAGTACTATATGCGTGCACAAAAATTCATTCATATGCAATATCCGCATGATAATACATTCAATTTCATCCATAAACAAGTATAAATACTCGTGCATATGCAACGTGAAATGTGATCGCGCCAATCTAGTATCTAATGTGTATTCGCGCATCCACGAGCAACCACTTGCAACCATATCAATCATAACATGTTTCAAATACATGCTTGCATCCATAGAGTTCTATCTAAGGTTCCCAAGATAAGATTGAGGAGATAAACAAGACAAACTCCTTACGGGGTTTGCAACAGAAAATAGGACCGAGAGGATATCCACCAAAAGATAACATGCGAGCAAGCTCTACAGGAAAAAACAGGGATCATGGATACACCCCTTAAACAGAGGTACGATGCGCGTGTCTAGCCTTACGTCTTCTAAGTCATGTTTCCTTGAGCTTAATTCCTCGGTGCCTTGACCGCCTTTGACTTCATGATTTCGTAGCTCCTTGATTCCTATTTCCCAGGTATGAGTTAGAACTCATTTCATTGTCGCCTCTTATTCTACTTTCACTTATCCTTTCCCTAGTATACTTGGCTCAAACGTATCCACTTACTCATGCAAGCTCTCCAAAATTCACTAGGGAATTATGGATCTCGTTTGCCGATGCCAATCCATATTGCCAAGAGCACTTACTAGGGTGATTCCCGTAACTCATGCATAAGCGAAACGAACCATCCGCCTTAGCGGCGAATTCTATTCGAACGGATTACCAACAACTGCATCCCAAGATTCTAGGTAACTAACCATGACAGAACCCAAAAGGTTACACGAGACTTCGAGGGTATCACCAAGGTGAGTCGAGAGTCTAACTACCCTCTTTCCAAAACCGAGAATGGCACCCCTTATTGGGTGACCACTTTATCCCTAGAATCCATCAGTAGCCAAGACATGTCATTCTCAAATCCAAACAAGTCATGAAGAAATGGACCAACTCTCTAACCAGATTTTTGGGACAAAAACTGGGATCCTCTACCATGCTAGTACTAAGGTGCAGAGACTTAACTATCGAAGCAGACTTAAATGATGCGATGATCAATACAAAGTCTGGACGGGATGATAGAAAAGAAAGACTAAACCTTTACCAGAAACGGTACCATTTCTTTTAGGTACCCTAGAAATGGGAGCGTACGATTGCTCTCTCCGATGATCTTGTCCTTGTCCTCTTTGATGGACTAAGCCATACCAACAGTTGCTTATCCTTAAGCTCGCGTCCTTTATCCTTACTCTTATTATCCCTCCTTCTACCACGGCAACAGGTCTCTCGAGAACCACCTCCATCGTACGGAAAACACCTACATGGCTAGACAAAGATTGTCACAGTTAGAACTACTGTGACTACAGATGGAGGAAAGAAAGGAAAACAGATTCAATCAAGGAATCAAAGGATAATGCTAATGGCCTTTGGGGAATAGCCTTTTAAAACCAACTTTTCTTGAAAAATGGTACTTTGTAAAACGGTTTCTCAAATAGTTTTCAGAAGGTTTTTTAAAAAAACTTTTGCCCAGTCTGGTAACCTTCTGCTCTGATACCAAATGTAACACCCCACCTCCGCTAGGGTCACTCACAAGGGAATGCACTAGGTTTTGTGAAGCATTATCGAGGTAAACATGCACAGAAATATTACAAGACAGAACATATATATATATATATAAAACAGCGGAAGTGTTAGCCCACTTTGTGAACTGGGCAACACAAAGTCAAGATGTGAAACATTGAAAAATTGGGGAAGTACTGAAGCAAGTCGGATCGAAGCAGTGTATCGGTTCGGATCGGATAAAGTCTGCTGTTCGGATCGGTGGACTATTGCTGTTGGAATCAGAGAGGCACAACTGTTCGGATCAGAGAGCAACCCACTTCCAGTTGGATCGGAGAGCTACCTGCTACAAAGACAGATCGGAGCGGAGCAGAGTAAAAACAAGAATTAGTCCTAAGTTAATCCGGGTCGGATCGGGTACTCCGATCCGAACCCCTTGTGCACACTCTTCCGATCCGAGCCTGTCTTCCACGTCACTCCCCTGCATGAGCGCCTGGTTATTCGGAGCGGCTATGACCAGTTCCTACCCACAACGTCCACTGCTCTGATGCGTTGTCAACATAGAAATCCATCCGAACCCGAGGCTGATGGGATGGATGACACGTGGCTCCGATCCGGATCGGGTTCTGAGCAAATTCTCACCTATAAATACCCTGTCTGGAGACAAAGAAAAGGATCTTTTTTCTGGCACTTTGAGAGTTCAACCACCTCCATAACCCGAATTCCAGCACTCCCGGAAAATCCAAATCTTCTTTCATTATTTGTTTTTAGGCAATTGAGTGAATGCAAGTGAGTTTTGAGAGAAATTCAGTGAATATTTTATTGTAATTGCAACTACATTATTGAAAATAGTGAAAGACAAGTGGACGTAGGCATTTCTTCGCCGAACCACTATAAATCCTGTGTGTTCATTTTACTTTTGATCTTATTTCATTCTGCTTTTAGTCAATTTGGGTGTTAGAACCACTTTTTGGTCTAACATTTTGGTGCTTTCACTGAGAACCATCTGAATTCTTTGTTTTTCGGGATTATCGTTCTACTTTTTGGACCGTTGAGTTCAAAGAAGTTAATCCTCAAGTTTCGACGCTCTTGGATATTTGTTGAAGTGATTGTTGAAGAACCATGGCCAAAGGAAAAGGCAAAGAAGTTCAATCTGGTCGAGGAAATGGAGCTGGCGAAGATCAGCAAAATGCAGTTGTGACAAGGTCTCGTAGGCAGAGCTCAGCAGCAGGACGAACCGATACAGGAAACCCGAACCGCCTTCAGGGGAAGAGCTCCGATCCGATCCGGGTAGGAGATTCTGAAGCAGTGCATTCCCCCAACCTGAACCGACCCGAGCAGCTTGCCATGTACCGACCCGACCAGGCTCCCCAGCTCTGAACCGACCCGATCTCCCATCTCCGAACCGATCCGACACTTGGTGATGTTGGAACCTCTACTCGAGTCCCTACGAATGCTCCGATTCCAGCCACCAGGGTCAATGATCAGGTCAATCCATCTGCGCCCATTACTCAAGGAGATTTCTCGCGCCTACTTGACATGCTTGAGAGTACTAGGGAGGTTATGAAAATCCACGAGTGCACCAATCTCATGATGCAAGAAAATATGAGACTCATGAGCAGGGAAATTAGCGAACTCCGTAGACATAGAACCCCATCACCGGTTCGTCACACACCAGTGGATCAGTCTTCTTCTTCCGAGGAAGATCGGCCCCGTGAACGAAGGCCGCTCGAACGACCTCAGAATTTGGAGCAGCTGACATTCGGATCTTTGGGGTCTCGCGAGGATATTGCACGAGCACTAGGAAACAATGATCCCACTCGGGGGAAAAGGCTCCAGTCCCCTCCTCCCGAGATCGACCGGGAGCATAGGGAACGGAGTAGAGCAGAAGCAGCTCAAAGAAGAAGGGCATCTCCTGAACGGGAGCCCAGAAGGAACCCGGATACCAGGGCCGGGGAACCTGAACGGCCCCTAACTAATGCTGATGTACAGGCAATGGTGCGCCAGATTATGTCCGAGAGCCGGAACTATACCAATGAAGATTATGGCATTGAGCGAAGCCATACTCCTTTCACTGACGACATCCTCGACTTTCAGTTTCCCCGGCGTTTTAACCTGCCGCAGATGGACAAGTACAATGGGAGAACTGATCCGGGACAGCATTTGATGCGATAATCGTGGCTCATGAATGCTGCTGCTGCCCCTGATGCAGTGAAGTGTAAAGCATTCCCGATCTATTTAGAAGATGTGGCGCTGTTCTGGTTTACCCGACTTCCCCCTCGTTCGGTTTCGAATTATAGGGAACTGAGCGAACGTTTTATGAATCAGTTCCGACTCCATACCCGAAAGTCCAAAAGTGTTATTGAATTATCAAGAATTAAGCAGGAGCCAGGAGAGTCTTTGAGGTCATATCTTGACCATTTTAACTTAGCTGTGACTGAAGTTAGTGACCCACATGAGCTGATTGACATAGAAATGTGTTTATTTTATGCTCTTATATCTTATCTTTTGTATATAAATAAATATTACTTGGGTATTATTTTGTTACTTTTACAGATATTCCAACCCAGCCTGCATGCAACCAGAAAAGTAGAGAAATAGAGATGAAATTGATATATATTTACATTTTGAAGAATTGTAGATAAAGATCTCACATCTAGTTGCTGTTGGACAAAAAAAGGATTGATAACAAGGCTTTGCACATCACAAATCAATGAAGAAGTGTCAAGGAAACAAGAGGAAAAGAGAAAAGGCCCAAATTTGCTTTATTTATCAAAGGCCCATTTATGTTTCTCATTGTAAACTAATTAGTGATGTAATGACCAGGCCCATTTATCATTAGGGTTAGGGTTAGGGTTTGGCTATCTACCCTATATATACCCTTGTAATATCATTGTAGCCACCATCCTATTTTCTATTCCATCACTCCATTAATAAAAGTTCTTTTTCTTCTTTTATTTTCTAGCATTTTTCTCTTTTCTTAGCGATTAGTGTTGTCTACACGATTAGATTCGGTAGAACACCAATTGTATTTTACACTTTTTGTTAGTGATTAGTCGTTTGATTAGTTTCAACAACAATCCTAATTTACTTTTTGTTGTTCTTCTTTTCCAGCAATTTTACTTTCTGCATTTTATTTCTGTTTTGCATTTTAATTCCCAATTGATAATTGTGATTTGACCGTCGGTTCAATTAGATTTGTTCTGAGTTGGATCACAGTTTCAATTTTTATTATTTTCAAAAACCAACCTCGAAAATCGTCTAACTCGCCCAAGAGATTAGATAAATAATTTGATTTAATTCACCTCCCTGTGTTCGACCTGTATGCTACACACCTGTATGCTTGCAGAATTTATTACAAATGTCGCGCTTTTCTAATTCATAGATTAGCGTCGATCAAGTTTTTGATCGTTACCTCCACATGAGCCCACCATTCTGATGGCATTAAAGGAAGGAGTCAATCCTGAATTCGAGTTTGGGGATTACCTTTCTGGGAATACACCCTCCACAAGAGAGATATTCTATGAAAAAGCCGATATTTATTTAAGACGAGAGGAGGCCAGGGCAAACCGAAAGAGAAAGTCTGAAGCGGCTTCAAAAGAAAATGTTCAGAGTAACGTCGCCGTGAAGCAGTCTGGGGAAAGTTCCGGAAAAGTTGAAGTAAATGTGTGAAACAAGGGTGGAAACAACAATTCTGGAAACGGGGGCAACAACAATAACCGTAATACGAACGGTAACAGAAGAAATAGAAATAGGGGAGGTGATCCTAACAAAAGACCCCGATTCCAGACCTATGAGAATTATACACCGTTGAACGACACCCTGGAGAATATTTACCTGGATACGTACAACGTTTTGCAATATAAAAGACCGCCACCTCGTGACTCGACAGAGAAAGAAATGGCAACTGGGAACTTTTGTTTGTTTCATGGAACTCATGGGCATTCAACCAATGAATGTCGGCATTTGAGAGATGTGATTGAGAAGATGCTGCGTGAAGGAAAACTGGATGAATATAAGGTTGCCCCGAGGGACAGGGGGCAAGGAGAGCAGGCTCCAAAACAGATTCAACCTGCTCCCAAGCCTACAGCACAGCAGAAAGGCAAGGGAGTTGTTATCAACTCCATAGTGGGTGGACCTCACCCAGCAATCCATAGCTTTAGAGCAATGGATCAATATGTAAATGCTGCCAAGCACGTAGATGTGAATGAAGGTGATGATTTGGAAGATATCGCCCCCATAAAACAACAGAAGACAATGTTTGACGACGTGGTATTCCGCAACAGAGATAATACTGGGATCCAATCACCCACTGATGATCCATTGGTTATTACTACCACCATTGGGCCGGCCTTGGTTCGTAAGGTGTTAGTAGACAACGGAAGTTCCGTCAATATTTTATTTAAAAAGTCATTCGATCAGATGAAGCTTGAATCTGAAGATTTGAAGCCATGTGAAGGATGGATCAGAGGCTTCAACGGGGCGTCAACAGCTCCCATGGGATACATAGAATTGCCCGTGACCTTGGGGCAAGGAGAACGCAGAAGAGTGCAGATGCTTCAGTTCGTAGTGTTGGACGTAGATTCGCCTTATAATGCATTTTTGGGGAGGCCTTCCCTTGCTGAGTTCAGAGCTTACATCGCCCCTTGGTGTTTATTGCTTAAGTTCCCAACCGAAGCCGGAACTGGAGTAATGAGAGGGGGTCAATTTTTCGGACGGGCCTGCTATGTTGCCGAATTAAAGATGTTGATGAAAGGGCTTAACATCGAGAGTAAAGATGCCTCGCCTCCCCCAAAGGGGGGCTCGGCGTAGCAATTAGAGAGATCGACCCCCAAGGAGTTGCCCAAAGGAACGCCTGAAGACTTGGATCCTAGAAAAGACGAGGAACCAGAGACTAGAAATGCAACTCCTAATGAAGCGATAGTGGAAATTCCCATTGATGAAGCTGATCCAACAAGAGTTTTGAAGATTGGATCTCAATTGGATCCACGTCGGGCCAAAGAACTAACGGACTTCTTGAAGGCGAACTTGGATGTGTTTGCCTGGACCCACGCTGACATGTGTGGGATATCGCCATCCATCATAAGTCACACACTAAATGTAAACCCGAAACATCCGCCTGTGAAGCAAAATAGACGTATGCTGGGCCCAGAGAGGTCGGCTGCTCTCAAAGAGGAGGTGGAGAAGCTGAAGCAGAACGGATTTATTCGAGATTCGACATATCCCGACTGGATATCGAATCCCGTCTTGGTAAAGAAGACGAATGGAAAGTGGCGGACTTGCATTGATTTTTCAGATTTGAACAAAGCTTGCCCAAAAGATAGTTTCCCACTTCCCAGGATTGACCAGCTTGTAGATTTGACAGCAGGTCATGAACTTCTCTCTTTCATGGATGCATATTCTGGGTACAACCAAATTCCTATGCACGTGCCAGATCAAGAACATACGAGCTTCATTACAAATTTGGGGTTATATTGTTATGTTGTAATGCCATTCGGATTGAAAAACGCCGGAGCCACTTATCAGCGCTTGGTGAACAGAATGTTTTATAATCAAATAGGGAAGACTATGGAAGTTTACGTGGATGATATGCTTGTTAAATCGAAACAGTCCTCCAGCCATACGCAAGACTTGGCGGAAATATTTGGTATCCTGCGAAAGTATCGGATGAAGTTGAATCCTTTGAAATGCTCATTTGGAGTGGCATCGGGAAAGTTCCTAGGCTTCATTGTGAGCTCCCGAGGAATTGAAATCAATCCTAGCCAAATAGCAGCGATTAGAAACATTGAAGAGCCGAGGAGAATTAAAGACGTCCAAAGTCTTGCAGGGAAAGTAGCTGCGCTGAGTAGATTTATCTCTAAAGCCAAAGATAAATGCGTCCCGTTTTTTGATTTGATTAAAAGGGGAAAGAAGAACTTCGAGTGGAATCCGGACTGTGTTGAGGCCTTTCAAAATTTATTGGAACTTCTAGAGAAACCGCCGATTTTGTCAAAGCCAGTGGATCACGAAGAATTGTTTGTTTACTTGGCAGTCTCGGCTCACGCCGTTAGCACAGCCCTGGTTCGAGAAGAAGACAAAGTATAAAGGCCAGTATATTATGTAAGCAAGAAATTAGCAGCGGCAGAGCGCAACTACCCAAAGATTGAGAAGCTCGCTTACAGCCTCCTAATCGCATCCCGAAAACTTCGTCACTATTTCCAAGCTCATCCAATAACCATATACACTGACCAGCCCCCAAGGCAGGTGTTGCAGAGACCCGAAGCATCGGGAAGGTTGATCAAATGGAATATAGAATTAAGTCAGTTTGATTTAAATTTTCAACCACGAAGGTCGATCAGGGGGCAAGCTCTGGCAGACTTTATAGCAGAGTTCACCATCCCAGAGGAGGAAGTAATCGATGACAAGGTGGTTAAGTCCGAGGATGAGTTAAAGATAGATCCATGGAAACTATACACAGATGGAGCCAAGAACAACCGAAGATCCGGAGCTGGAATCATCTTAGTCACTTCTGAAGGACGGTCGTTATATTACGCTCTACGATTAGAATTCTCGGCGACTAACAATGACTCTGAATACGAAGCCCTGATTGCCGGGCTGAAGCTTGCTAAAGACCTCAGAATAAAAATGTTGGACATATTCTGTGACTCTAAAATCGTTGTTTTCCAAGTGCGAGAGGAATTTGTGGCTCGGGGACCTCGACTTATCGCCTACCTCAGGAAAGTGAGAGAGCTATTGAGCAACTTGGAGCGGTACAATATAACACATATCCCAAGAGCCGAAAACCAGAAGGCGGATAGGCTGGCAAAGCTGGCTAGTTCCGACAATCCAGAAGAGACTGAAATAATTCCAATTGAAACGTTGGAATCGCCAAGCTTTGAGTCGATGGAAATTGAGTTCGCTTTCGAAGCGGAACCGTAGAAAGAGTCGTGGATGACCCCAATTAAGAACTTCCTTAAGAATGGGACACTCCCATCAAAGAAGAGTGAGAAAAGGGATATAGTTCGCAAGGCTACCAGATATGTCATACAAGATGATATTCTTTATAGGCAAGGATTTTCTATGCCCCTGTTACGATGTATAGCACACGACGACATCAAACGTGTACTAAGAGAAGTGCACGAAGGTGAGTGTGGAGATCATATAGGAGGTCAGACTTTAGCAAAAAAGATATTGCGATATCGATACTTCTGGCCCACAATTAATAAAGATGCGGCTGATTATTCACGACGCTGCGATAAGTGCCAGAGATTCGCCAAAATCCCCAGAGCACCGTCGACCCAACTCAAATCAATGGTGAGTCCTTGGCCATTTGCCACGTGGGGAATTGATATCATTGGAGTTCTACCGATTGCTAAAGGAGGAGAGAAATATGCAATAGTCACTGTGGACTATTTTACGAAGTGGGTGGAAGCTGAGCCCTTGACCAAAATCACGGCAAGAAACGTGATAAGTTTCGTGATTAGAAATATTATATGCCGGTTCGGGATCCCAAGGACCATTATAACTGACAACGGAAACCAGTTTGATGGTACTGAATTCAGAAATTTCTGCCAGAAGTATAAGATCGACAAGCGATACACTGCGGTTGCTTATCCGCAGTCGAATGGGCAAGTTGAGGCAATAAACAAAGTAATAAAATCCATCCTCAAGAAACGGTTAGAGCGCGCAAAGGCAAAATGGGTTGACGAATTGCCCCAAGCTTTGTGGGCATATCGGACAACATTTAAGACGGCGACTGGTCACACCCCTTTCTCTCTCTCTTTTGGCTCAGAAGCAGTAATTCCAGTTGAGCTGGAAGTTCCTTCCCACAGGGTGACGTATTATGACCCGATGACGAATCGAGCACTCTTACTTGAGTCTCTTGATGAAGTCGAAGAAAAAAGGGACGATGCAGATTTGCGTGCGGCAAGACATCGACGTCAGATGGCACACTATTACGACAAAAAAGTTCGCCTTAGGACTTTTGAACCAGGAGATTTGGTGCTAAAGAGAGTCTTTCCATCCCTTCCTCACCTCGGTCCAAAGTGGGAAGGACCCTTTGTCATCCAACGTAAACTTGAAAAAGGAACCTTCAAGTTAACGACCGTAGATGGCGAAGAAGTCCCTAGAGCATGGAATGCCCAACACTTGATGCGACATTTGGATTAGAAATGTTGTACTTTTTGTTATTTTTCTTATGAACTCTGTAATAAGGCACGACTTGTCTTGGGAAAATCTGATGATATGAATAAAGGACTATAAAGTGGATGTAGGCTACGACTTAGCCGAACCACTATAAAAATATCATGTGTTATTTACTTTTATGCATTATATATATACATTCATCGACTATTCTGTTGTGATTATGGAATATAAGATGATTCAAAACCTGACAAGGTTGAAAACAGTCTAAACATAAGAAAAAGCACAACGACTATTTGTGCAACAAGACATAAAAGAATGAGAAAACGACATTCTTAACTCTAACTCTCCAGAGAGAGAGAGAGAGTATAAAAGCGTCTCCGACTGAGCGCTGAGAAAGAGATCCTTCCCCGCTGAAAGATCGAGAAGTGAATAGATTGCTGAGCTCAAACTCTAACTCTCCAGAGAGAGAGAGAGAGAGTATAAAAGGACGGCAAGACGATGTCCTCTGAGGCGTGAAGGTGCACCCAGACAAGAGACCGCCTCAGTAAGAACTCTAACCTGAGTATAAGACAGGAGAGTATAAAAGAAATGCCAGAAAAAACGAATGGCATCGACAACACAGAAAATGCTATCCCGTCAGAAAGTCGGGAGCATTCAGATTGCTTGATTAAGCCTTAAATAATTTTTAAGAATTGACTGGGGGCATATATGCATACACATATCTCCTCCCTCCGTAACTTCATTTCATAACTATAGTAAGACATGCATTTTTACATAAGTGCAAAACTACTGACAAATAGACATTGCAGAAAATGAATTATTTTTTATTTACGAATGAATGAATTTGTACAGGAAAATGGCTAAAAAAGAAGGTGCAAGAGCCACTCTTGTAGCAGCAATTATTGATCTACCAAATACTAAAACAATGCAAGACAACCCACTATTTAGATTTCGAGGGAGTCTTGGACTTCTTGGCGGATTTCTCCGCATCCTTTGCCTCTTTCTCGGCTTTAGTCAAGATGCGCTTTGATTTTTTCTTTCCTGAGGATGCGGTGCTGGAACCGGTTGACTTCTTCCCAGAGGGCGGAGCGCTGGAATCAAGAGAAGATTTTTTAGCGAGTTCCTCTATAATAGATCTAGTTGAGAGCTTAACAACTAACCTTGATCCCGCATCCACAACTGCGAGAGGCTTGAGGGCTTCAGGGTCTAAGTCTTTGGCTTTTGACTGCAAGCGTTTATCTTGATCAGCTTTCATTGCAGCCAAAGTAACATCATCAGCATTTTTTGACTCCCCGACTATTGCCACCTCTGGATCTTCCTCATGTCCTCCGTCACCGCCATCATCCTTTAAGGCTGCTATCATTTATTCATCATGGGGAGTGTCAGCCTTAGTCGGCTCACTTCCTTCTCCCAAGTCTATAGGAGCAGCCTTGTCCTTCCCTCTTTTGCCTTTTCCGTAGTCTCTGCCCCAGAGGCGGCTCCCTGAGTCACATCTGTCTTTCCGGGTGGCTCAATACCTACAGAGTGAGAAGCAACAGTTATCAACTCAGGAGAAAATAATGGGTTTTTCATCGATTGCTCAATCACGTGGCGAAAGGTAGAAATAGCCTTGACGAATTGAGGAGAAAAGGTAGGGATACCTTCCGAAGACTTCTCAGCGGGGGTAACTGCTGTCTCTAATGCCATTTCAGGGATTGGGGATAGCGGAGTTGTTCGAGGGATTCCCGGGTGTTCAGGATCATATCCCTATTCTTCAGGAGTTGCGGGGGCAGTAGAAGAGGAACCAGTCTCGGGAATGTTTTTCTGTTTAGTCCTCCGCCTCTCTTCTTCCATTGCATCAGCAATGAGGCGGCGCCCTTCAGCTAGGCGTTCTGGCTCATCATCCCTTAAGTATTTCTCCATCAGCTTGTCTTCATCGATGGAGTCGACCTTGAGCTCCTCTTTTTCCCACTCAACAATATGACTCCATACTTGGACTAGAGTGGATGGATAATCCTCAATCCAAGAAATGTTTCGGCGACGGATGATGTGTGCGAAGAATTCAATCATTAATTCGCCGAAACCCTGAATATCTGCCTCCGCCTCTGACAATTGTTTGCGGGCCTCCTCCGCAGATTTGATAGCACACTCAACGTTGCCCTCCGCCAGGGCAGCTCTGTTCTCTGCCTCCAGTAGCTTTGAAGCCAAGTCAGCATTCTTCTTTTCTAGCTTAGCATTCCTCTTTGCTAGCTCGGCATTTTTCCGTTCAAGGTCAGTATAAGCAAGGCGCGACTTAGCGGCTTCTGACTTAGCATCATCAACTTGCTTTTTTAACTCAGAACGCTCTTGAGTATGAGATTCCAGCAAATCATGAAAACGTTTTTGCATATCTTCAAATTGTTGTTTGAAGTTGGTAGCATCCCTCTGAGCAATAGCAAGCTGGGCCTGTGTGTCCTCCAAATCTTTTCCTAGGTTCTTTAAGGCCTTTGCATCTTCTTCCACGGTTTTTTGCATTGAATCAGCATTCGTGATTAGAGTACGGATAATTCTGGAAAGGTTGCATGAATATTTGAACATTTCAGAATACTGTTTTTCAACCGCGTCTATCTTTGCTTTGGCCTCATCTGCCCACTTAGAAGAAACAGGTTCGAGGGCAGGTAAAAAATTCGAAGTCTCAAAGTAATGTTCGGGAAATTGCTCCTCGAAATACGCCCGCTTGATTGCAGTTTCCGCATCTAGTGGTGGAGGAGCGGGGATCGTCAATTCAGTGTCCCTGTGTGTGGAGGATTCAGTAGTTTCTTTATCTGTCCTAGGTCGTTTAGTAGCAGGGACCTTGCGTTTACTTCGAGACTCGGTATCTTTTGGAGGACTTCTCTCTCTGTTGCGTTTCTCGTGGGAAGACGTGGAGTCTTTCGATTGTGGCCTGTCCTCTTCCCTACGACTTTGATAACCTTTATATTTCCCTTGGTCCGACCGAACCGGAGAGCGAGAACGTGAGGGTCGAGAGCGATAGGGTTCATAAGGCCTTCTCTCCTCCCTACCGCGATCATCGCGGCGATCATACTCGATATCCTGAGGTGGATTAGACATGCTACGGCGGAGCTTCCTGATATCATAGTAAGACCGGGACATCGTGCCTGCACAATAAGACAAATGAAATTCAGAATCAATAGTTTCACAGAGAGAGAGGTGCAATGAATGCTAATGATATTGTGTAAAGCGTGTCCTAAGTGGTGTGTTCCCCCTAACCAACCCGAGTCTGAAGCTAGACTAGTACGGGCATGCTCTTTGGCCTTAACAGGAGTAGTCTCTTCAGAAGAGGTGGAGACTAAGGGATCCTTCCTAAAATCCTCTGAAGTGTATATAGTTTCAGGTAAGGGGAGATCCCCCAAACCTTGAAATAATGGGTCATCAGTACTGGGGACATCTCCCTCGGAAGCATTAAGTGGCGACTCTTTGGAGGATGTTGACTTTTCCGGAGAAGTAGCCTCCTCAGGGGCAGTATACCCTTCACGGTGCTTTTCGGCCAAGTTAGCCAATTCGTCATCTTGAGTAGAAGATGGAGAAGGTGAAGTTTGAAGAGGCACTGTAGGAGCTCCCGAACCTTCTCTTGTCTCTGGGACTACATCCACTGGAGGAATATATACGTATGGAGCCGTCCCATGACCGATACTACGAAAAACGGATAACAGCCCATGAAAGTGAAGATATTCGTCCTTAAGGACTTCATCAATAGTCAGGAATTTCTGGTAGCCATTAAGAAGCTGGTGCATCCGGTCAAAGAACACCTGATCTGATATTTGTTTTGAGTTGTCGACTGCAAGCAAAAAGAAAAACAAGTTAAGGCGATGACTCGAGTGTATAGAGCCCGGATTTAGAAAATCAGTGCTTTACTTGATTTCGTCCACCTCCTGGCACATCCAGGCTGTCGCTTCACATAGAACCATTCCAGTCTGGAATCTCCAGCTTTACTGCTTAATGGCGCTAAGATTATCTTCCTCTTAGGAACAGACTCAAAATAGCAGAAAGATGGAGTCTCTCGAGTCCGATGCTTGAAGTTATAGAAGAAATGAACGTCATCGAAAGTGAGCTCTATGCGTAAGATCTCACGGTATGCTATGTATAAAGTGTGCAAGTAGGCATAAGAATTGGGATGCAGCTACATGGGGGCAATCCGCATTTGTCTTAGAAAGTCAACGATGAAGGGAGAAAATGGAGGGATAGCGCCGACCATACACATCAACCGAGTGCCCATCATATATCCTTTTGGAGGGTTGTGGGGACGGTCAGATCTCGAAGGCACTAGAGCGTCCCTTTTCATTATCCCGTATTTCAAACAAATTCGTGTAAGTCGGTCGTTATCGATTATTGATTCAACCGAATCTTGGGGTGATTCCAATATGACAGCCGATTCAAACTCATCAGGAGCATGGTCGTCACCAATCCCTCCTTCCTCCTCAAAACCTAGAGAAACTTCATTCTCTGAAGACACCTCGTCACTTTCACGATTTCCAACCCCGTAGTCTGAACCCTCATTATTTCATTCTGGATCCGACGGAGAAGATATGTCCTCGAGAGTAATTTTGTTAGAGGTTTCCGGGGCTTCTTTCCTCTCAGCTAGTCTGGAAGAGCGTCTGGGCCTCATGGTCATAAAACTATTGAAGAAGCAATAGCACAAATTAGAGCAAATTAGCCCGTATCCCCCCGTGCATGTGTGCGAACTAAAGTGTAAACAATGTATACGGAAAGTGCAAAGTAAATGTTTAAAAGTGCGACGAAAAAAATTGGCAAAATATAAAGAGTTGAAGTAGTTCTTGATGTCCAGTTACGTTTGCAAGGCACTATCCTAACTGTCCATTAGGTTGAAGATTATGCCAAAAGCTGATTGGGCCAGTTAAACAAGTTTTCATATATTGAGGTGAACTGCTCTTCGGTTTGGTTCAGGTGCGTGTATGGGGATCGGATCGGAGGTGCGGCCCCGACTTGAGCTCGGATAAGATGTGGAACTCAGAAATCAAAAGCGGATCGGTTCGGAGGTAAAGTCCCCTGACGGTTCGGATCGGATCACATAGTCATACTTCTCCTCCTTTTATCTTACGGTCCGACCCGATCCGGTTAGGTGAACTCCCTTTCCCCTTCTTTAAATACTTGCTCCGACCCGATCCGATCTCCTGGATTTCTTTTCTTTTTCCTTTCTTTACTTGCTTCAACCCGGTCCGACTTCCTGAACTTCCTTCCTCTTTCCCTTATTTTTTCACCTTCCATATCCCTCCGAACCGAACCGATTCCCTACTATCTTCTTCTTCTCCTTCATCCTATTTCTTCCCTAACCAACTCCAAGGCCAGTTTCGTGCCCATCACCCAAATCAAAGCCAAGCGACTATGCGCCGGCGCATTCAACCACGAATTCTAACCCTCTCTGTTACTACCTCGAGGTGACGACGAGTCTACTGGCGACGACGACGAGGGGGGGTCGTGGTGGCAAGGTCATCCAAATTCCATGCTCAGATCGTCCTAGTCATCTACGAATTCGAATCGAAATCAATTAAAAAAGGAATTATTTAAAGTTTTATAACCTACCGATGTAATTACTTCGAGAATTAAAAGGAATTTTGATGCTTCACGAATTAGGTTTTTTCTCGTTTTGCAGAACTTGGGGAGTAAAACAGTCAAAGTAAGAGAAGGAAGAAGACTCAGCTTATATAGAGGAGTAGAGTGTCCATTCGTATCCCCATTCAGATCGGCAGCCTAGTAGAAGAACTCCCGTTCGGATCGGATGGACAGTCTAGAAGCAAAGCTTGGCCCAATAGTCCAGTGAAAAATAGAAAGGAGAAGGGGTCTGTTCGGATCGGAATCCGAACCGAACCGAGTTCTTTAGCTCAGCAACGAATTAAATTGAAATTTGAAGAAAAAGATGAAAACACAAGGAAAATCAAAAGAAAAATCACCTCGAAGAGCGCTGTGCAATGATAGTCAAAGCATGCTCCGTCTCCAACAGAAGCATCCTTTGAGGGGGCAAAATGTTAGCCCACTTTGTGAACTGGGCAACACAAAGTCAAGATGTGAAACATTGAAAAAATTGGGGAAGTACTGAAGCAAGTCGGATCGAAGCAGTGTATCGGTTCGGATCGGATAAAGTCTGCTGTTCGGATCGGTGAACTATTGTTGTTGGAATCAGAGAGGCACAGCTGTTCGGATCGGAGAGCAACCCACTTCCAGTTGGATCGGAGAGCTACCTGCTACAAAGACAGATCGGAGCGGAGCAGAGTAAAAACAAGAATTAGTCCTAGGTTAATCCGGGTCGGATCGGGTACTCCGATCTGAACCTGTCTTCCACGTTACTCCCCTACATGAGCGCCTGGTTATTCGGAGTGGCTATGACCAGTTCCTACCCACAACGTCCACTGCTCTGATGCGTTGTCAACATAGAAATCCATCCGAACCCGAGGCTGATGGGATGGATGACACGTGGCTCCGATCCGGATCGGGTTCTGAGCAAATTCTAACCTATAAATACCCTGTCTGGAGACAAAGAAAAGGATCTTTTTTCTGGCACTTTGAGAGTTCAACCACCTCCATAACCCGAATTCCAGCACTCCTAGAAAATCCAAATCTTCTTTTATTATTTGTTTTTAGGCAATTGAGTGAATGCAAGTGAGTTTTGAGAGAAATTCAGTGAATATTTTATTGTAATTGCAACTACATTATTGAAAATAGTGAAAGACAAGTGGACGTAGGCATTTCTTCGCCGAACCACTATAAATCCTGTGTGTTCATTTTACTTTTGATCTTATTTCATTCTGCTTTTAGTCAATTTGGGTGTTAGAACCACTTTTTGGTCTAACAGGAAGTAAAACAAATTTCATTACCTTATAAAATAAGGTCTAAAGCCTTTTACATCAGAATACATCAAAAGGTGTCTTGCAATAGAAAAGAAGCATAAACCATTTCATAAATTATTCCCCAAGTAAAACAGTAAAGTAGCCATAGCCAAGAAAAGTCCAAGCCATGCGTGATGACCTTCAGTAGAAGAAGTCCGAACTAGATAACAGTGTTTCCTCCCTGAAAACCTGGGGGGGGGGGGGGGACGGAAGACAAGAGGCGAAAGAAAACGGGGTCAGTCATAAAGACTGGTAAGTCCTATCTACTTCCAGTATAAAAACAGGTAAAGGTAACATGACATGCATAAACTGGAAATAAACATAAGGATGACTACAAGATAGATAAACTAAAACAGGCTGAACTACTGTAGCAAGGTAAACTAAGATATCATGATAAACTACGAGGTCATGATAAGTCAAGGTATCACATCGTCCAGTTTCTATCAAGTATAATATCCCGAGGTATCTATCCTGTATAACGTCCCACGGTATCTATCATGTATATTTCTCATGGTCCTAACATGTATATTTGCTCTGCACCTCTCGTACTAATATCCCAACCTGCGTCGTGTGTTAACTATGAATGTCCCTTGCCCAATGTCATGTAATGGTCCATGTCAACCTAATATATAGAATATGTAGGTTTTCCCAACTCGTATGTTTCTTTCCATGTATAAGTTCAGTCCTTTGCTGTAGGCCATACGGGCTTTCCCATGTAAACGTTTTATCCTTGAGTTTATTTTGGACTGCTACCCTTGATCTAGTTATGTTTCCTTACAATGAACTATCACGCGTTCACTTAGGATTTATGCCACCTAGGACCACTAGGGATTATGCTACCTAATGAACGTTTTCGTGTCTCGGTTTGGGTTCAGCCACCGAGGGCCACTAGGGATTATGCCACCCGTCAACCGCGCCCTTTATCCCACGTATGTATCGTGAACCGTTTTCCATGTCTAGACGCACATGTTCCTCAATGTGCCATCCGAGTTCCGTGCCAGGGCAAATCAAGAAATACGGAACTCGGTCGGGAGCTTTAAGTCGTCTGCTGATGCAGATATCAAGGTCTGTTTTTGTACCCGTGGCTATGGTTCCAAGTGACCCCTCCCTCAACTACTGAAAGGCAATCCAAGAAAAATCATGTATGAGAACTACACTAAGGCCCATCGATGCCCACTTTCAGATAGCCAACCTCACATATAACTCGATAGCTAGTATATGGTCTTTTGGGAGTTCCCTGCGTTTCCGTACGTACACGATTGACTAAAGATGGTAGGTAGTCGGCGACATGCTATCCCGGGGCAAAATCAAGTATCATCGACTCCACGCTAATCCATCCCAGTCTTTAGGTCACTCGCATAGCAACCAAGGCATACTCTTGGCTCTTCTACCACAGACCTTAACCTCTGTGAGGCCGGGTTTCATGGACCACTAGCCACCTCATAGAGGGATACCAAGAGTACCCTCACGTCCCCCGAAGCTTCCGCTTCGTCACCCAGTTCGCTGGAGCTTTTATCCAAGTCAGATAACTTGCTCCTCCTGGTATATTAAGCGATGACCTACTGTACCAGGTTACTCATCTCTTTATGAACTAATACCATGTTCTTAGCTAAGAATTATTACTTAGTTACCCTTAACTAAGGTTTACCACTTAGCCCCTCTTTCCGCTATCCTTGTTAACTACGATTTCCAACCTAGTCCCCTGGGCTAGGGTTTTGTCAAATGGGTTAAGTGTTGTTATCCAAGTTCATGATTTAACCCGCCTACGAATCATGTCAAGATTGGCTAAGTACTCAAGTTCAAGGCTTAGCCCTGCAAGTTGGTTAAGTGTACCAAGAAGCTCATGACTTAACCCTATCAAGTCAAATTGGTTAAGTATTTATTTGCCTTAACCCTATCAGATTATAATGTTAGATTGATTAAGCATAGATTATCTTAATCCCATCATATTATCGAGTCGGATTGGTTAAGTATGGGTTAGCTTAACCCCATCCACTAATCGTATTACAGTGGTTAAACCTAATCTTAAAAGGTCTTGTGACTTAACCCTATCAGATCCACCTATTAGATTGGTTAAGTATAGGTTACTTAACCTCATCAAATCATCACGTATAATTGGTTAAGTATAAGTTACTTAACCCCATTAAATTATCATGTTAAATTGGTTACTTAACCCCATTGAATTACCAAGTTTAGATTGGTTAAGTGTTTAACTTAACCCCATCGAATTCCCGTGTTTAGATTAGTTAAGTATAGGTAACTTAACCCTGTCTAATTACCGTGTTTAGATTAGTTAAGTCTTAATTACTTAACCCCATCTAATTACCGTGTTTAGATTAGTTAAGCCTTAATTACTTAACCCCATCTAGTTACCAAGTCGGATTAGTTAAGTGTAAATTACTTAACCCCATCCCCTAATCATCTTGTATGGTTAAGTGTCATTAAGAAATCAAACCCGGTCCCACTTAACCTACCCATTCGTGTCATATCGGTTAAGTGTCATTAGTCAAATTTACTTAACCTTATCATGTTGCATTAGTTTAATTAATGCACTCTCAACCTCTCACATTAGACCTTGTTGTGGTTACTAGTTAAGCCGGGCGGGTCCGGGTAGTTTTACACCACAACCTAGTCTAACCTCGGGTCTTAAGCGCGACATGACCAACTTCTCACATTGGATCCTATTGTTTGTAGCCACTAGTTAAGCCGGGCGGGTCTGGGTAGATTTATGCTACAAACTCAACCCAACCTCGAGTTGGCCACTTTCATGTTTGGTCTAGTGTCATATTACACCTACAACCCACCCATGTCTAGTTCAAGTTCCATGTTTTCCCACATGTCATGACCATATTTAAATGTATCATGAATGTCATGTTCTCATGTAAGCCCCATGTCAAGTTTTTCGTGTCATACCCACATTTTTCCTAAGCTACCCAAACGTATTTCCAACCCAAGTGGAAGCGAGTCACATAGTAGGGTGTTATGCCAACATATTGGCCACAAACATGCATAGTGTCATAAGGGAATTTGGCCACAAACATGCATTGTGTCATAAGAGAATTTGGCCACAAACATGCATAGTATCATAAGGTAATTTCGCCACAAGCATGCATGACAAATCAAGAAGGGGTTGGCCACAAGCATGCATAACATAAAAAGGTGATTGGCCACAAACTTGCATATTATCATAAGGGGTTTCGGGTTCATATACTTGCATAAGCCCAAAGTTAAGTTCATGCACATATTTCACAAGCCCAAAGTGGTTCTAAGGTCTTATGCCCACATTCACAAGTTAAAGGTTCAATCTTTCATGATAGACTAGGCTAAACATAACATGAGTGACATGATATAGTCACTAAAACATAGTTCCAAGTCATATATTCAAGGTAAGAGGCAAAACTAGGTTCACATAGGTTATAGCACTTATGTTTAATTGCATTTTATCTCATGCCATCATTAAACTACCGTTAACATCTCGAAGTAGCTAGAACTTACATATCGAGGCTTAGGGAAGGATTATGCATCGTCGTGACGAAGAAAGGTGGCTCCTTTGATGAAGAACCATCATGAAACTCGCATAGCAACATTGATTTGGACTCTATTTGGTGTAGCAAGCTTGCACCTTTTGATTTGAACCCGATTTGAATGCATAGTCTCTAGGAATTGGAGATGGAGGCCATGATCACTTGGCATTTGGGCAGCACTTCATGGCATGACTGATTTGTGAGGGGTTTAGGGTAGGCTTAGGGTCTTTTTATAGAGATTAGGAGTAGTTTAGGCCGTTAGATTAACCCTAGGACAGATCCAAGCCCTCAAAAATCGTCACAAGCCTCCAAAACAAGACCCAGGAGCCAAAACAGGTGCACCTGGCCGACCAGGCAGGTCGACCCCCAGGTCGACCCTGGGGTCGACTCCCTAGTCGACCTGGTTGGCAGGGGGTCAACTCCCCAGTCGACCTCCCCTGGTCTGGCGGGAAATTTTCCCGCCTCTTCTAAATTCTGAAATTTGAATCTGTTTTCATTTTCGAATTTTTCGTGAAACTTTGCAAGGCCATATCTTGGTCATACGGACTCCGATTTACGAAATTTCGGACTCTATTTCGCGTATTTTTCCGAGACGAACGCAATGGAATAGCCCGTTTTCCCTAATTCAGATTTTGACATTTAATTCTGCCTTGATTCTTGTCTTAACACGTTGTTAAAATTCGGGTTGTTACACTCAGGTAGAAGCCAATGGATGTAAACATGTGTTAGAGACATGTTAGGTTTGGTGGATTCAAGTGGATGTAAGTGTTTGCTAGTGGTTGCTCGTGGATGCATATACACACACTAGGCACTAGATCGGCTTAGTCACTTTCATATTGCATATGCATATATGCATTTGTATATGGATTGAAACTTGATGTGTTATCATATGGATGTTGCATTTGTATGAATGATTGAGCACTCATGTAGAAGTTATAAAGTACGATTAGGAATAATTGCATACATGATGGACTCATGGCACTAACATAATCCGCATTAAGGAGGTCAACTGAATCAGTAGACCGCCTGATTTTGCATTAGATAAGGACATATACACACACTATGCATATGTTCATGAAAAGCATTAGATACATTTTAAGGACAATGGATGCCTGTGATTGAATGATTGAGTAGATGAATGTTGCATGGAAGGATATACATTCTTCTTGACTTGGAGAATTCGGGGATGAAATCTTTTAAGGAGGGGAGAATGTAACACCCCGTAATTTTAAATATTTAAAATTAGTAAATTAAGGAATAATTAATTATTAAAAGAAGAATTAAGTGAAACAGGTTGCACTATTGCATTCGTCTCGGAATTCCGCCTTAGATAGAGTCCGAGTTTGCATAAAACGGATACAGTATGAAGAAGTTATTGAGGTTGGAAGTTTGTATACATAAATAAAATAAAATCAATTTATATTCAAAAATATTCAAAACAACGGAAGTAGGAAGGCAAAAGGCAGAACCGGCCACGTTTGGGATGTCGACACCAGTGTCGATCCAGACACTTTGGGGTCAACACCGGGGTCAACATAGGTGTCGACCCCCTTGTACGTGTCGACCCCATCGGCCAGATCTGGGCAGTGACGATTTTTGATGTGTTGAATGGACTTGATGGCTTCTATGGTGACCTAAAGGCCCTAAAACGCTCTCTACACCTATAAATTAGTGCCTAGACCTAACCCTAATTCATAAAAATTCCTTATGACTCCTCTATGCTGCTGAACTCTCAATTCCCTTAGCCGCCACCTCTAAAATCCTGAATCATATTAGAAGTTCTTCATCAACAATCAACTTTGAAGATAAATCAACATCAAAATTAGAGTTTCTGCAACAACAACGATTCGATTATCTTTTCTTAATCCTAGCAAGGTAAGTTCATGTTATTTTCAGATTTGAACACCTGATTGTAATCATGACATGTAATAAAATGAATCAAGTCTATGCCTAATTGTAAGATAATCTTTTCATATTTATTCCTATCCATCTATTGAACCTATGTCTTTACATGCCTTAGAGGTTATTTTCATTGATTAAATCAGGCCTATCTTTGTTGTACATTAGGCATATAATCCTTTTTGGTTCATGATGTTATTCTTATGCCTGCGATAATGATTGTATCAGTTTATTCAAGAATCTATCTTTATTGGATCTAAATTTCATGTATTAGGTTTGATGTTACATGCCTATTTTATTCCTATTCTTATTTTATGCTCCTTCTCTCTCTTCCCCTATTTCCTATTTCTTTTATGAACCTAGTTTACCTTCGAACCTAGAAAGAAATCGCGAAATACGAATGACTGGAATACGGGGAATATTTGGGCATAACCTATTTTGGGTAAATATTGAGCATAACGTATTTGGTGAAATAATTGGGCATAACATATTTGGTGAAATTGTTGGGCATAACTTGTAATTGATATTGGGGCATTATTATCATTATAACTGCAAGTTTGGGTTAACTGGCATGTAAACCAAGTTTTGGGCGTAAACTGTAAACAGGAATATTAAATCCAGATTGGGAATAACTATTTGTTGGGACGCCAAGTATAATGTATATTGTGATTTTGGAGCATGACTTTTATTGTAAAAATGTAAAGATTGGGTGTAGCCTACTTTGATTAACAACTTGTAATTGATTTTGTTGGGCATAACTTGAGAATTGAAACATGCCTAGTTTTGTGAAACTGGGATAATTTGCATATAAAATCTAGACTTGGACATGTACGGTAAATATGTAAATTTGCTAAAAGATGAGCATGCCTAACTTGAGGTTAGATTGAGTTGCGATGTAAAACTGCCCGGAACCGCCCAGCACATCCAGTAACCGCAACAACACAGATCTAATGTGAGAGTTTAGCGCATTTAGCCCAAAACCTGAGGTTAGAATGAGTTTGCGGTAGAAGTTTGCCCAGAACCGCCCGGCACATCCAACAACCGCAAACAATAGTTCTAATGCGAGAGGTTAAGGCATTAATGAATGAATTAATGCTAATAAACAAGACATGATGAATGGGTAAGGTTAAGTTAATAAGAAACACTTAACCAATATAACATGATGAATGGGCAGGGTTAAGTTAATAAGAAACACTTAACCAATATAACATGACGAATGGGTAGGGTTAAGTTAATAAGAAACGCTTAACCAATATAACATGATGAATGGGTAGAGTTAAGTTAATAGGAAACACTTATCCAATATAGCATAATAAGAAACACTTAACCAATATAACGTGACGAATGGGTAGGGTTAAGTTAATAAGAAACACTTAACCAATATAACATGATGAATGGGTAGGGTTAAATTAATAGGAAACACTTAACCAATATAGCATGATGAACGAGAGGGGTTAAGTTAATAAGAAACACTTAACCAATATAACATGAGGAACGAGTGGGGTTTAATGGGAAACACTTAACCAATATAACATGATGAGTGAATAGGGTTAAGATAATAGGAAACACTTAACCAATACAACATGATGTGTGGAAGGGTTAAGTTAACATGAATGGACAGCACTTAACCAATATTCCATGAACAAAGTGGATAGGTTTAAGGCAAGCTTAACCAATAATACATATTGACTTAATAAGTGGGAGGGTTAAGTAAACCTTGGGTAGATGGGTAATATTAGTATATGTAGACCCACAAACTTAACCGTTAAATAAACATGTTTGAATCAGCGGGAGGGTTAAGTACATCTCGTGTAGGTGGGTAATATTTGTATATATAGGCCAAAAAACTTAACCAGTAGGAAACCCTAGTAACGGGGACCCATTTCAGCAGTAACCCACATAGATGTATCATGGTACCCTGAACTAGGTAGGGTGGGGCACGATTATGGGCTGATTATAAGCGGTCAAAGTAGCGGCAGGTGGTGCAGTAGTGCAGGTTCCGACGGGATCACGGGCGTGCACGTATTTCGGAGTGGAAGAATTAGCGACTGGGCATCAGTAGATATAAAGCTATGCATCATGATCATGTCGGGTTGCCACCTTAGGGCTTGATAAACCCTACGGTTGGACCAGCATAGGTATCTACAAGCAAAGGGAAGAGCGACACAAACTAGAACTAGATCGATACGAGTAGGAGCCGATCGGTTAATGTAGTAAGGATACATCTAACATCTTCATGGCAATTAGGCTGATTTAGGTAAGATCCTCATACTAGATGTACACCTGAAGGCTACCACAATTGCGGGGTTGGGATCACCTTATTATATAACACAGGATACTAGTTAGGACACTAATAGGGAATACAAATCATATTATCATTTTATACATATTACTAGTTGGGACACTATTTATGTGGGGCAGAGATATAGAAATCAGAATAACAGGGTCGTAGCGAAGCAAAGAAAGAGTAGAAGCGCATTCAATTTATCTTGCCTTATCATATCTTATGTTAATCTTATGTTATCTTGTTATCCTTGTTATCACGGCATTGTCTTATATTCAGTTTATTCATGTCATGTTACTTTTACCTGTTTACATACTGAAAGTCACTGGACTTACCAAGCTTTATGTATGACCCGTTTTCTTTCGTCTTCTTTTCTTCTGTTCCCTCCCCCCAGGTAGTCAGGAAGGGAATAGCTCAGCTTAGTTTGGACCATATCTCTTTCCAAGCTTGGAGATTCTGTGATGCATGGATTGGAACCTCTTATCTTTGGCTATGGTTGTGGTCACACTTTAATTTAGGGACTTATGCTACTTTGCTATGTTTTAAGCTTCTTATATTCTTGGAAGTTTTTGAATCAAGACGGAAGTTTTATATAATACTTTTAAGTATGATTGAGTCAATTGTTGTAAAAGCTTGACTTAACTACGTTGCTTGTAAAATGACTTTATTTTCCGCTGCTGTATTTGTCTGTCTTGTAATTTATCTGCATCTTTTACCTGTAATGCTTCACTGAGGTTAACGCATTCCCTTTGTGAGTGATATTAATGAACATGGTCTGTTACAGTGGATGTAGGCTTGTTAACGCCGAACGACTATAAATCTAGTGTCTTTGCTTGATTTTCTATGTTTTTCAATTGGGTGTTAGTAACATTTTTTGGTCTAACAAATGGCTTTAAGTGACTAGGTATAGCCTGCCTCATGGGGTATTAAGTGATTGTTAGAGAATAAATTTTTGATGACAACAACCTTATTTCAATATTAATTGATTATAAAATATGTACTAATATCTTTATCTAGAATATATATATATATATCCAGGATTTGTATATATGAATTAATATTGAAGACTGTACAGTTTTAGAGTTTCAAGAGATTCAGAATTCAGAGGAGATTCAACAATCATGAGGAATCAAGCTATCAAGAGTTCAAGAAAAATATAGTAATAGAGTCTAGTTTATATGTAAGACTCTGAATAACACTCCATGTTCAAACTCAAATTCCATTTTTCAAATTATGATTTTCAAAATTATAATTCTAATTTCAAATTGTTTTTCTATCCTACTTATGATTTCAAATTTAAGTTTTAAGTTTATATAAGTTTGTTTAGTTTTATAGTGTTTGAGTTATATAGTTTTAAACCTTGTAATTTTATAAATATGTTTATATAATATATTATTATGATTTCTTATGGTTTTATACTTTAGAATACACATTTATATCACTAAGCTTTTATTCAAGAATTTCCAAAATAGTATATATGTTTAAACACTTGAAAAAGTTCAAAATTCAAATTTTTAACATGCTTATGTCGACATACATATAAGGCTACGTCGACATACAACTGTCAGAAATTCAATTTTCAAAGGAAGTGTCTTTTCACTATTTATAACATTCCAGAAGCATTAAAACCTTTTAAATCTTATAAATAAGGGTTGATTTCGAATTTTTTGATATATCTTCTTCTCCATCTTCATCCCTTTTTATCCCACCATTAATATTTCATATTTTATTGATTTGTACACTTCTACTTTGCCGATTTCTAATATAATTACATAAAAATTCTTCTTCACTCTCTATCCACAGCTCTCTGAATTGAAGTGCTATTGAAGAGTTATAGGGTTGTTGTAATCATTTGGGAAGTGTTTGGGAAAGGGTGTGTTCCTTGTATCCCTGAAATCAAGGAAAGGGAGCGGTGTTAACCTTGTAGTCGTAGAATGAAGGGTGTTTGGCGCGGTGTTAATCTTGTAGCTGTAAAATCAAGGGGATTGTACTTGGATATTGATAATAATAAAACTTTGTGCAATCCAGTGTTGTTTGGGACTAGATGTAGGAGTAATCCAAACTAGTATAAAATCCAGTATGTTCTTTTCTTTTTTGCATTCTATATTTATCTGCTTCTGTGTTTGTGTTTTATTCAATGTCTGTGATCATCTTTATTGTGTATGATTCATATGGTAGATTATTTTAGTTTCATATTTTTGTAAATTCCTTAAAAACACTATACACCCCCTTTCTAGTGTTAGTCTTTCCTTAAGATCTGAGTTCCTTAACAATTGGTACCAGAGCATAGGTTTTCAAAAAGTTCGTAATATGATTTTTAAAAATATTAAATAGCAACCAACACTGGTAATAATAATTCTTTTGTAGAGGGTCAATCTACTTTAGACCACCATTGTTTAATGGCAGTAATTATTCGTATTAGGCATGTAGAATTAAAATATATTTACAGTCAGTAGGTTTAGACACATGGAATAGTGCTAGACTAAGTATGTTGAACCCACAACTAATTTTGCAAAATAATGAACAAAAGGCTACTGCAAAAGCAATTCTAAAGCCATGAATATTTTGTTTCGTGCATTAGATAGAAATGAATTTAATAGAGTGTCAATTTGTAAATCTGCTTATGAGATATGGAGAACATTACAAGTTACTCATGAAGGAACCAATAAAGTTAAACAAACAAAGATATCGATGCTAATTAATCAGTTTGAGTTATTCAAAATGAACGAGAATGATTCTTTCTCTGATATGTATTGCAAATTTCAAGAGATAGTGCATTCATTAATGGCATTGGGGAAAACTTATTCAGAAGAAGACCAAGTCAGAAAAACATTGAGTTCATTGACACTGGAATAGGATCACAAAACATTGGCAACTGAAGAAGCCTATAATGGGATTAGAAAACATTGGCAATTGAAGAAGCCTATAATGTCAGTGAAATGAGGATTGAGGAGTTAATCGAGAATTTATGTCTTTTGAAGTCCAATTATAGAAAAAAGGAAAATAAGCCAACTGAAAAGAAATCTATAGCATTTAAAGCAACAACAAATGTTTCCGATTCAAACAGCGAAGACAATGAAGAAATAGCCTTAATGATAAGAAATTTCAGAAAATTTCTGAGATACAGATGGAGAAATAATTTTCAGAGAAATAATCAAGGAAGTTCAGGAAGAAACGATGATCGATGTTATAACTGCAACAAACCAAGCCATATAAAGAGAATGTGTCCATATCCAGATAAATCAAATCAATAGACAAACAATAGTAATTTGTCGAATAAAAGAAAGAGGGCATACACAGCAAATCTAGATGATCCAGATTCATCATCAAGCGATGAAGAGCCAGAATCCAGAAATTCAAATATGTGTTTCACAGCCATTCAGAATTCAGAAAATATCAAGGAAATGGAACTAAAAACCAGGTATGCCTTTATTAATTTTTAATTTTTTGGTTGAATGGTTGTTTTTTTTGCCTTATTTCGAATTTGAAATTTAAACTTTAAAATTCAAACTTGAAATTTAAAATTAAAATTTGAAATTCAAAATAATAATAATAAAATAATGCTTAGTAAAATAATAAAATAAAATTTGGATGTTTGTTAGTACTAATTCAGGAAGTAATAAAACTTGAAATATAAAACAATAATATAATAAAACCAAAAGTCAAAACAACATGTCATTTGAAATTTTGCATGTATATCGACATACACAGAAGGGCATGTCGACTTAAAGACAAGAAAATGAAATTCAAATTTTGAATTTCAAAAGTTTAAACTTTCAAACTTCCCTCCACCTTTTCATCAACTACCAAGGTCTGAAAAGGTGTCATTGATTTCAGAAAAGTTGTGCCCATTCACTTTATTTATATATCTATTCAATCTTATTCTCTCCGCCTCTCATTCAAAATTCAAACAACACTCTTCGTATCTATTCTCTTCAAAAAAAATCTCTAATGGCCTCCTCTAGCACTCCTCGAACAATGAGATTATCCAAAACATCAAAGGATATTTCAATAATGATAAAGAAGCAATCAAATCCTATGTTGCCTACGTAGAAAATGCAAAAGTCAATGCAGGAGCTTTCGCCCTCTTTGGAGATTTCCCATCTTACGATCTTAATCATAATGAAGTCTTAAGCTTGGTTGACGCTCGGGATAACGATGAAGTATATTACTCGAAACTCGTCAAAATGTTCTATGCAAATCTTAATCGTGGATTTTACGAAGTAGATGAAAATCAAATATGGAGTAGCATAATAGGCACACAAATCGTTCAAGATTGCGAAATATTAGGCAATATCTTTGATTGCAAAAGTACAGGCATGGATTTTTCAGAATTCGAAACCGATGAAACGGATTTGGAAACCTTTCATCACATTTTTAAAGCGATGTTCACTTAGAATTCAAAAATCACTTTTTCCGCCCAAAAACAAGAATCGTAAACCTCCTTCTTCAACATACCATCACTTTTTTTTTTGGAAACCTTAACAACCCAACTCTCAAAGTCCAAAAAGCACTCTTTGCTATTATTGGTGGTAAAGGCATCAATTGGGCCGATATGATCTTAAAGATCTTAAGCCCAAATGTCAACTAGAGAAAATACTCTTTATTATGGAGTTTACCTTACTTGAATCTTCAAATATTTTGGAGTTGATCTCAAGGGAGAAGAAATTGCACCAAGAAAGGTGTTTGACTCCACAAATATACACCTTATACAAATTTCATACAGTTTCAAGCCTTGTGAAACATTTGAAGATAAACAAGCTCGAATGCAATAAGAACAAGAGCTTATTGATACCAAAGAAGAAGAAAAAACTTCTTTAGAAAGTGTAGCGTGTCCACTCAACACTAGAACCATTTCCAAACGAATGCTTGTTCAAAATCAAGTGAAAGTAGTCAAAAACCAAAAGAAGCTCAAAAAGGCTCTTATTCCTATGTCTAGGTTCAATGGTTAAATGGGAAGAAAACTTAGAGTTTCATCTTCCTCCTCATCATCCGCTGAAATCTAAGTCTATCTAGTTTAAGTTATCTTTAGTATTTGTTTTCGGATCTCGTATTCAGTGTCTCGTAATTAGTTGGATATATTTGCTTTCAAGTTGAAATGAATGATGTTCTATTTATGTCAAACTATCTTTAAGTTACTGTAAAAACGCTAGAATTAAATAAATTAAAATAGTATAATAAAAATTTACAAAAAATTGAAAATTTCCAAAAAAATTATAATGTACGTCGACATACATATATCCGTATGTCGACATATAACTGCCAAGTTTTCAAGTTTGTTCAAAATTAAAAATTTAAATAATTAACTTATGTCCTTTCAAATCCAATGAATTCCAGACCCTATATAAACCTATTTCTTCCAAAAAAAAATTACTACATAATTTCTCCTTCTATAATCAATTCTTTTCCAAAAATATCAAATTATGGCAAATCCAATATATAATTTAAGTGAAAATTTTGAAGAAACTTTGAATATTTTTTCAAAAATATTCAGATGCGAATGGTTGAATATCAAGAGAAACACTTTGACATAATTCCTTGGTCACCATTTTATAGAGAACAACAAAGCACCACTAATAATAAAGAAGACTGGAAGGATATCAAGAAATACCCAATCTCTGGAAAAGATGAATGGGTGGAAGTTCTAAGAGACGTTTGATTGTTTGGTATGATTTGTTTGATTGGTTTGATTTGAATATGTATGAATTTATGTCAATTTATTTTAACATTTGCTGTAAATATTTCTTGGATTGGTTTGCTTAGATTTAAAACTTGCATACACACACACACACACACACACACACACACATATATGTATATATACTTGTAAATATTAACACTTGAAATGATTATTTTGTTCATGCTTTTTATAAGTCATGAATTTAGGGGGAGTATGTTTAGAATTTCTTTTTGTTAATGAAATAGGGTAGAAAATATAAAATAAGGATTAGTTTAAAATAAAGTATGTAGGATTCATGATGACAGGGGGAGTATTAGAAGGATCAGAATCAATAGGTATGAATATTTTATAAATCAAGGTTGTCATCATAAAAAAGGGGAGATTGTTAGAGAATGGAGTTTTGATGACAATAACCATATTTCAATATTAATTGATTATAAAATATATACTAACATCTTTATATGGAATATATATATATATATATGCAAGATTTGTATACAGGAATTAATACTGAAGACTTTACAGTTTTAGGGTTTCTAGAGATTCAGAATTCAGAGGAGATACAAGACTTGTAAGTAATCAAGTTATCAAGTTTTCAAGATTTCAAGATTTCAAGACAACTATTGTAATAGAGTCTAGTTTACATGTAAGACTCTGTATAGCACTCCAGATTCAAATTCGAATTCTGTTTTTCAAATTCTGATTTTCGAAATTCAAATTCTAATTTCAAATTGTTTTTCTATCCTACTTAAGAATTAAAATTTAAGTTTTAAGTTGGTATAAGTTTAATAGTTTTAGAGTTATATAGTTTAAAACCTTGTAATTTTTTAAATATGTTTATATAATATATTACTATGATTTCATATGGTTTTATACTTTAGAATACACATTTATATCACTATGTTTTAATTCAAGAACTTCCAGAATAGTATATATGTTTAAACAACCTGAAAAAATTCAAAATTCAAACTTTTAGCATGCCTATGTTGATATACATATAAGGCTATGTCGACATACAACTGTCAGAAATTCAATTTTCAAAGGAAGTGCTTTTTCATCATTTGTAACATTCCAGAAGCGTTGCAACCTTTTGTGTCTTACAAAATGGAGTTGATTTCGAATTTTTTGATATATCTTCTTCTCCTTCTTCACACCTCTTCATCCCACCATTAATATTTCATATTTTATTAATTTCTACACTTCTACTTTGCCGATTTCTACTCTAATTATATAAAACTTCTTTTCTCACTCTCTATCCATTACTCTCTAAATTGAAGTGCCACTTAAGAGTTATATGGCTGTTGTAATCATTGGGGAAGTGTTCGGGAAAGGGTGTGTAACGCCCCGCATTTTTAAGATAATAAATATGACTAACTTAATCAAATAATGAGAATTAAGTAAAACAGACTGCGCCATTGCGTCCATCTCGGAATTCTGGTCAAGACAGACACCTGGTCTGCGTAAAATTGATAACGTATGAAGAAGTTATAGGCGTTAGAAGTTTGTATACATATAAGGAACTTATATTTGTATATATTAAATAAAATTATGCAGAAAATCAAAACAGAAAGCGGGAAAACAGAGCAGGAATTTTTCCCGTTGTGGGTCGACCCTACCGCAGATCTGGGCAGATTCCTGAGAATGAACATGGACTGTTTTCTGGTCCATATTCGTTGCTGAAAACCTATAAACAAGCATGTAGAGCCTACCCTAAGTCTCATATTTCTGAGGCAACACAAAAGCTATGCCATTCCTCTTGCTCCTCAAATCCCTTCAGAAAATTTAGATTATTAATTTAGGAAAATTCTGAATCTAGATCTGGAGGAAAAGGATGAAAATCAATTAGAAGGTGTTCAGATTATCGAAGTAAGGTAATTTTCTAGATCTGGTCTATTTCAGTTCTCTTTTCTTTCTTTCTGTTTTCTTTTAGTAAAAATTGTAGATCCATGTTGTTAGGTTATGAATCCAATTAATGGAAAAAACCATGGAATGCTAGATCCGGACAGATCCCGGATTTGGAAAGCATATGAGGTGAGTGGATTTAAGTTATATAATTTTAGATAATGATATATTATCGTTTAGCGTTCCCCAATATCATGAAATGTGAATTTTCCAGAATAATTAAAAGTGTTATGATGCTGTTATAACAAGTTGAGATATTAATATGAAATGTTCACTACTCTATAGATGGTTACTAACGAAAATCCAAGGTATTGCTAGCTATAATGTTACCATAGCTAAGTTGATTTTTTTTCTATTGCAATGCACCCTTCAATGTGTTAGCATAGATACCAAATTATGTTGCAATAGCTATAGATATATTTTAATTTAAAAAATTAAAAAAAAAATTACACCTCAGCGATCCACACCATTACTTAAAACAAAATCTCATTCATCCGTTCACACCATCAATCCGTGCCTCACCTATTTCTATTCCCGCTTTTATTTTGTTTTAGCCGCCTCCCTTTTCATTTCGTTTCCACCCCAAATATCCAAAATCACCGATCCCTAATTTCCATAATACCGATCCCTAATTTCCAAAATCATCGATCTGTAATCCAAATATAATGTAAACGGTCTAGGGCATCGCATCGATACATCTCAGAGCCATGAAAGAAAAAGTGATTCTCAAGTCGCCCAATAACAAAAGTCGAAGTTGAACGAACCGACGATAGCAATTTTCTAAGCAGAGCAGTGAGCCCATCTCCACGGCAATCGGTGCGACGTCGGCAAGCAGATCCAGATTTTGATAATTCATAATTTTATTGAAGTTGAAGGTACTAATTTACATCTTTAATGCTTTAAATCTTTGATTTTTGAAGAACTAAGGTCATTTACTTTTGGGTAAAGTTGTTGCTGTGTAATATTATAATGAGTGATAATCTGGATCTGATTTGGGAAATGAAAACTGGTGTTTTGAATTTGATTCGAGAAATGAAAATTGGTGTTTGCACTTTCTGATCAGTTGAGGTGAAATCATGTTTTGCAAGTTTTTTTTAATGGTGTGAGAAGAAAGTAATTAACGGATGTAACGGCCTGCCCCGCATTAACCGACATTTCCTCCGAAAGTGCGTTGTACACATGTCCGCTGGCACGGGACGGTCGTCAAAGAAAGGAAAGAAGATGAAAGAAGTAACAAAGAAACCTGTAGAATGTCTTATAGCGCATGGAATAAAATATAATAGTAACATACTAGATATAAAACAGGCGAGATAGTGCATAAGGTGAAAACTAAAACCATCATCATCATAGCAACGGAAATCCAAAATACAGCTTATGATCCAACATCATCATTACAACTTTAAAACTGTCTTTAAAGCAAAAGAAAGTAAAAGAAGGAGGTACACTACTAATGCCCAAGCAGTGACCTTCAACAACACAGGGAGAATACCTATATATCATACGTGGTAGCCTCCTGCTCGTGTCCAGTACAGCTACTCGTGCATAACACCTAACCTATCTCTAGTCTGCTCGTTTAGGAGCACCCAGGGTAATAAGAAGGGACATAAAACTCTGGGTCGGACAAAAGTATGGTATGAGCGATAAGGAACAAAACAGAACAATAACATGTATAATCCAATCATACCTGAACCTGGACCTACAACCAAAGAGTTAGCACAACATACCGCTTAATACTCTAAGGTGCCACTAACATATGGTGTAAAGAATACGGGGGTGGGGTGTGCATGTCATAGTGAAAGCAAACAATCAAACATAGCAACCATCCTCACATCTCTCACTCAGTGCGTAAAGCATACGATATCCACTATTTGGTCACCTAATCCTTTGGGCCCTGACAGAACCCAACCCCGTACAACTATCACTACAAGCCCACTATCCATCTCTCAATGGTGAACCAAAGTTATGAATACCGACAACCCCTTTGCACACGTACCGCAGCAAAGTCCGATCGTGAATTCAACTCGTTGGTTCCCAACTGGATCCTGAGTTCTACTTCCTATTTGGACTTCCTTTGCATCTCGGGTTTTGGTCTTCTCCGGATCGGTTCGGTCTTCTCTCTTCACTTTGCTTCGGATCGGTTCGTCCATGTCAACTCCTCTGGTTCGGATTGTGGGCACCCAATGGGTTCGGGTCGGATCGTGGTGCTCGCCCTCCATCGGATTAGTTTGTGCTTCCTCCGTCGGATCGAGTCGTGGCACATGACCAGCTCGTGGCTCCTCCTCTCAAGCAGATCGGTATAGACGAGTACACAGGTTCAAAGGTGCGTCAGATCGTGACTTCGTGGCGCACTCCAGGAGAACGGGTTGGGTCGGAGCTGCATGGTGCTCCACGGTTCGGATCGAGCTCCCCTTCTCCGATCCGATCCGGTTCGGCTAATTTCTTGCACTTCTCTCCAGCGACTGTTTTACACCATTCGACGGCGTTTTCGACCAATCTAACTTTTCTAATCAATCAAAAAACATACCATACAGTCATAGCAACATGTATAATCAACCATAACACCAAAACAATAATTTGATAGGTTAAAACGGATCAAACATAGCCAGAAACCCATATTTTCCCTTAAGCATGTTTAAGCAAAACTAATGATATGATTAACAAAACTTATCGAAATTAGCACAAATTTCTATCAGGGCCCTAAAATAATATTCTAGAATTTTATAAACTTTTTTCCAGATTTTTCTGAGGTCTAATTTCGCTAATTACCCTAATTAGCCGTAATTAGTGAAAAAACAATGTAAATCACTCACCTTAGCCACAATTAAATTCTTAGATCTGAAACTCTACTGTTATGACACGGATCCCAATGTATTCGGCAGCCCTATCTCTGATTTGATGCTAATCCGCCTTGATTTGGTGTTGATTTGCTTAATTAGTGTTTAGAAACGATAAAAATGGTGTTTTGGGAGCGATTTAAAATATGGAGGCCATTGCTAGAGGTCAAGGGAGGTTTGCGGTGGCTGGAAAAATGAATAGGAACTATTCTCTAACTCATTTCAGTCCTCCCATAACCCTAATCCCGAAATGGGTTATGGGCTTAGTTGTTAATCACTCTAACTAGGCCCGGTTAAGCTATTTTTCATCTTTTAAACCTTGTTTCAGCCACATCACCCAAACGGTGAGTCCGTTTGGCTAATGTGACCACTCTATGGAAAGGTAAACCATCATCCGAATCTAATGGAAGTGGTTTCAGGTCAAAACTCCATATCAATCAAAAGTTATGGCCAAAACAAGATTAGCAAGGGGCAAAACGGTCATTTGAAAATCAACAAAAATCGTGAACATAGAAAATGACCCCAATAGTTGTCTCCCAAAGCTACATGACCATACAACTTCGTATGTGGGAGAAATAAACATTCTACAATCCTTCGATGCGTAGAATGCGGGTCGTTACAACGGACCTTGTGCAATAGTTCAAAATTTAATACGCCCAGCTTTTAAAGCTGTAATTTCTCATAGAAAAAGCGCATAAATTGCAATTGTATTATTCATAAGTAATTAGAAGTAAAAGCAAATTCAGTTCTGATATGGAAAACATTAACATAATCAAATAAGAAAACTAATAAAGGTAAGTAATCAGATAAGTAATAGCTAGCGATAGCCATTAGCCATGTTGTTATATTACATCAACACATTAGAATTAATCTAGTAATAAATACAATTTAAAATTTTGTAACAGAACAAAAAAAATATTTCCAGATACAACTAGAAGTTTAAAACTATCCCTGGAACTCTTTCATATCTATTTGTAACAAACTTACAAAAAAAATTCCAGGTACAAGTAGAAAGTTTAAAGCTAGCCATGGGCTCTTGCATATCCATTTATAAGAGGCTTCACTTGCAAACCATTACTTAAATTCGTGTGCATAGCACTAACTTGCATTTTTCATAGTTATTGAAGCAAAGCTAAATTCAGATAGTTATATCAGGAAATATATCATTTTTTATTAGAGGGTAACTGGGTAACTTCGCAAGAAGCATTAACAAATGCCGAAGAATCTACGACACTATCAACTTTGTCACTACAAGAAAAACCGCATTTAGCAGCGGAAAAATCTTCTTCTAATCCGTCGCTAAATTGTACTTAGCGACAGATTTCCTGCATAACACAGTGGTCGGTAAAAACCATGACGGTAATTGTGTCGGATTTTGCGACGGAATTTAACATAAGTTTTCCGATGGTTTTCCGTCATTTTACTAATTATATAATAAAAATAAAATTTTATTTATTATTTTAATTTTAATTTATTTACCAACTATTTACCGACGGATAAGTAATTTGTAATAAATTATTTTTTATAAAAAGCGTTGGTAAACCCTTGCTAATTGCCAAGGGATTAGCGACGGAAATTATATTGAAATAAACTTAACCTCACTTTTTTGGTTGGTAATCCGTCGCTATTCCTCTTCTGATCTGCCAATATATATATATATATATATATATAATATACACACACATATATATATATATATATACACACAATTATCGAACTAATATCAATCAACTATGAATACAGAAATAAATTGCATATCCAAAATAAACAAAGACAAGTTTGCAATTATGATTTATTTCTTCGCTCGGTACATTCAATTTTGATAACTACATATTGTCTTGAACTTTTTAATACATCCAAGCATACACTGATAATATACATTTAGGTAAAAGTTGTTTGATCGGTAATCACAAAAAATCACTCACATTCCCTTCTTATAAGATGTTATCTTTAAATAGCCGAGAATCCAAAACGTTACATCATGCAACCACCACCTTTATAATTTTGTCTATACTTTTAGTATATGCCTTTGTCTGTAGATAAGCCTTAATGCAATTGACTCCCTTCTCCCTTAACCGTTCATTTTGTAGCCACCTAAAGGGATGGCTGCATCAAAAATGTGATAACAGTTGTTTCAAATTGAAATGACTCTCAGTGCCCTGGTTAGTTTGCTGGCTTAATCAATGTTTGTAGTGAAAACACATCCACCTCTTCCAGCTCCTGTTTCAAGGGTTGTTCAGCTTTCTACACCTGAATTAATGTAGCTCATGATCGTCTTAAACTGAGTTTCATCTATCTATAATTTAAACAATGACAGGCCAAGTAAATTTATATAGTAGAAATATAATGTTATCTGAACATATTACCTGAGAATCTTGGTCGACCCCCTATCTAAAAGGATCTCCAACTACACATCTCACAGTGAGAGCTTTTGATTTTTCGATGAATTCATCGTATATTTTTCATGTCTGAAAGTCCAAGATCCAGCAGAACATTGTGCCTATATAGAAAATAATAATAGTGAAACTTTCACATTTGGCTTTGTTTAACCTATATCTTAGTACCACATGCAATAATGTTACCAAAAATATTCCATTGGATAAATAAAATGGCAGACTTGATTAAAAATAGTGCAAAATGAGCAAGTTCTACAGCTAGATTAACATCGGCATCATCCAAAACTATGATCGGAGATTTTCCACCTAGCTCCAAAGTCACTGTTTTTAGGTTGCTTCTTGCAGCTACTTCAAGTACCATCTTTCCAGTCTGTGTTGACCCAGTAAATGCTAGTTAAAAATACAAATGTCATACATTCAGTTACTACACTATATTTGTTTTCTTAGATTCATGTAATTGACTATATTTGTAAAGTAAAAAGACACAAAACAAAGTATTCACATACATTATATACAGAAGATAAGGAAGCATTTATGTATATCATAATTTAAAATGCATAGATGAAATGCTCAATAATATTTTTTTATACCAAATGTGGTCGTCATATTCAGCAAAATATAGTTGCTCCCTAAAATTAATGCTTCCATCGATCATGCTCAACTTTAATAATTTTTGAGAATAGATTTTCTTCAATTTTCTATGGTGCAACATGAAGAGAACACAAATTGATTTACTTTGTATACAAAACATAACATATTCTTAAATCAATCATAAAAAAATTGCTCGGCTCACATAGTTTCATTGTGAAATAAAAAAAGAGGTCAACAACACAAAATACATCCATCTAGCTACAAAAGAAAAAAAGATACTTATAGAAAAGGCTCTTATAGCTCGACTCTAAAAACCCCTCATGGTTCCACCACCAACACCACGTCTACCAATTGAATTACTCATTGCTCCTACTATGGTCACCTTTTCATTATTTGAACTTTTGTGTCTAGGAACCGGGTCATTTTCAATCAAAACAAAATACAATATATGATTCAAATTCCCAAATAGAATCTTCATGCTTATATTATATACACTTGAAAATTTTGTCAGTGCTGGCAATTTGTTTGCAGCGTTATAATTACCAATTGCTTACTCCAATACACAATAGGGATATATATTACCAAATAAATGTTTGTTGGTTAATTGTTAAAACATTTCAATAGGGATATATAATTATTTGTATCAATTGCTTACTCCAATACACAAACTTGGATGAATTCATATAGAAATAGGTATACAGGTAAGCAAAAGATAATTGAAATATTTCGTACGTTTATAATTTGTTGCTGTGTATTTTTTATAGTGTCAGCACACAGCTACTTGAACAGGAAAAAAGGAAAAAAAAAAACACCATAAGTCATATACAACAGTTTCAATCAAAAATTGCAAGGGACAAACTAAACAGGCAGCAAACCTCAGGGCGAACCATTTCAAATAGAGCAACATCACGAAAAAGAAGAACTCATCTCAGTGACATACTTCACATACCCAGCAAAAGGACTAGCACATTTCAATCTGTAAATCCTAACACAATTAAAAGTAAAACGGATCTAAGTAGCAAGCTTTCGACCAATTAACCCAAAATAAACAGGAGACAAATACCTAAAAAGTCTGAAACTCACAGATGACTACAAACCCACATGAATTACAGCACCTTAAATCCAGAGTTCCTCGATGTGCCAAAATATCGTTCACGTTGCGAGGAATTGATTGAAGAACATACTGCACTGCAAAAGAGCAAGGGGAATGAAGGTCCGCGCAAGATTAAAACCAAGCGGATCATCAGGTCTGTCACCTCAGCTACTTGATGATTTTGAAGATCCAATAGGGAAAATACCAAAAAAAGGCATAATCGGTAGGCGAGGGAGAAGCGAGAACGAGGGATTTTGGGCTCAGTTACTGGAGCGAAAGCAGATCTGGAAAGCAGGCATGTTGGAAACCATGGACATGGGAAAGTGGATCTGGAAATCGGAACAGGATTAACTAATTAATATTTTAGGCTGTTAAGTGGACCAAGATTTTTGTTCAGTGGGAAGAGAAGGAGAACAGTTCGGTAAGATAAGGGTTACAGAGTGAATTTTTCAAGGATGGAGCCAAAAATTCGCTAGTTGGAGCCAAAAGTTTCAATTAGGAGCTAAAAGTTTCAACGTGGAACAATAATAAATATATTCAAACAAATATTACTGTGAAAACTTCCTACTTTGCCATGTTATATGAACAAATTGTAAAAGTTTATATTTTACAACATTTCTAAGAAAAATGTTCTAAAAAAAAGATTGAAATATTTTTGTCAAAAACATTGTGAAATTACAACTTTTACAATGTTATGTTATCAATCGTTGTAAAAAAAACATCGTTGTAAAAAGATAGTTTTGTTGTTAAATATATTATTAAATAGTAAATTAATTATTATTAAATATTAGTTATTACATTATAATAAATTATTAAATATTAATTATTAATAAATTAGATTAATTTACTATTAACTATTAATATATCTTAATTATTAGACATTAATTATTAATTATTAATTATTACTTAATCATTAGACATTAATTTTTAATTATTACTTAATTATTAATTATTAACTTATTGAATTTAGGAAACATGTATATTGAAATCACATTATACACCATTATAAAAGAACATGATATTATATATGTATATATAATCTTATAGTTTAAATTCTGATCTTTATAAACTGAAAATGTGTTGTCTCACAATATATTAGAGATAAGTGCACTACTTAAAACTTATGCTCAGCTGTAATTAGTCACTAATTAAATATTTATTATTAATATGCATGAAAATAATAACTTGTATGGTAATGTTTGAATTTTTTGAATTTCGAAATTCTTTAATATTTATTTAAATTCTTATTTTTAAACTTTGAACATTTTGCTTTTCTTATAATTACTAATTATTTATCAAATAATACGTACCAATCAATTTCTTAAAAGCCAATATGTATTAATAATTTCTTGATATTAATTTAATTAATCGTATTAAAGACAATTAAATAATCATTGATTATCAAAAAAAATTAATAAACATCGAACAAAAATGTATTTTATTTATTACTATTACCTCTTATTTATATTATATAGTAGTTAATAATTAATCAACATTAATTTTCAAAAAAAAAATTAATCAGCATTAGCCATTGAATTTTATTTACTTCTAATAGTTATTATTTATTGTTAATTACTAAGGTATTATTAACATTAATTATTTAAAATTTAAATTTACTAATTAATTACTATGTAATAACACAAATTTAAAACATTTAATAAATAAAAAATATAAAAGTTCGTTTCAAATCTCTTGGAAAACTGCAGGAAAATAGCTTCAAAATTATGTCGACGGTAATCCGACTCTATTAGCAACGGAATTTAGCGTCAAATATCATATGACGGTAAAGAGCTGCAATTTCCATTGATTTAGCGACAGAATTATTATTCAATGGTAATAATTTATAATAAGATGACATATAAAATCCAAAATATTATCTCTTACAAAGCCCAAGGAAATCCGCTGCTAATTAGCGACGGAATTTTCCGCTGCTAAAAATCTGTCGCTAATCTCGGTTTTTCTTGTAGTGTGTGCGTAGATCCAATCATAACCGACATTAGATGATTTATTATTGTGTTCACTGACATACTGAGCGCTATAATTTAACAAGGTGATAACTGCATAGATCTCAAATAATCGACAATTCAATCCATAAAATATTCATAGGTCCACAGTACCCAACTAGTATCAAGCTTCCGTTTCGAACACTGTAGGGATACATCAAAATGAAAGTTGTTAAACTTACATTATGGATTCTCCAATCAAATGTTGTAGGGGTACTTCAAAATGAAAGTTGTTAAACTAGTATCAAGTTTTATCTGTTTGTCCTGAGTCTTTAGTCATCTGTGCCTAAGTGCCTTCTTTTTTTCATTTATTTTCATGCATATGAAATAGTATCAAGTAGAACTAGCCTTATGCACATCCTAAACAATATTAAGTTATGTATTATTTTATATACTTATAGGAGTACAAAGTAAGATGCTGACTTTTTTCTAAAGTGCTAGATTGTGATGTATCTATAACATCGAATATTTCGTACATCTGAAATATTGTAAATTGATCTAACTTTTTAAATTATGTGTCGAGATGGGCTTATGCTCTCGACCAGGGGATGAAGTGACTATGGAAAAAAAAAGACCGACAGCGTGTAAATGTATATAAAGCTTGCAACAAAGAGATGGCAGTTCGGGATAATGGCTGCAGCTGATCAGTGGAGTTGACTGCAATTCCATGGATGGGGGAAAAGTGTGGAAGTGCAATGTTAGATCAGACAAAGAGTGCAGCTTTTTGATGGAGGAGGTGGACTGGCGTGGGTAATAGGAGGAGCTGAAATGCGACCATGGTAATAAAATCCGTGCTTAAGCCTAGTGCTAAAAGGCAGTGATGAGTTTACTTGAAATGTAGGTTTGCAGGCAAGGTAATAATTAAAAATTCTTTTCTTTTTTCTTACTATAGGTTCAGTGAATGGTGGTAACTGTGCTGAGTTTGCTAGGCAAGAAGACATTAATGGATATTTGGTTGGAGGTGCTTCTTTGAAGGTACACCTAATAAGCACATACTAATATGTTTGCAATTAGCAACACTATTTGATATTCTGGCGTATGTTTGCAGTTAGCAGCACTTTTTAATATTATTAACCATGTAATCGTTATTTTAATAGAAAAGGAGAGGCATCTTTTTCTCAAGAAATTCCACAAGGGTCTGTATACGGAAAGGAGTGAGAATGATAATCGTACCACGGGCATGCTGTACAAGAGGTACTCCTTGTGGATTGGGATATTAATATATCTTACTTGGAAACTGTTCGAGTGATAATGTAGTGAGTCTGTATATGAGTGAATGTATAATGGTGTCAGTGAGTCTGTATATGAGTGATTCGAGTGACAATGTAGTGAATTTAGCTAATTTCTATAATGAAATTACTAATTCACAAATGGTGTAAACTTGAGTTGTTTTTTTAATGTGAGTTATTATAATTGTTGTTAGTGAAATAGCGGTTATTATTATAATATTATATTATGAAATCTTTGATTAATTGCAATTGAGGTGTAATTACTTTTATCAGTTGTAAAACAAATTTTAACAATTGCTAGAAACAGTAGTAAAAAAGGTTGACTTTATTACAATTGCCAGCTGTACTGGACATATTTCAACTATTTTTGGCAGTTGCGAAAGGGTATTTTTTTTGGTTGTATTGGTACATGTCGCAACACATTTACCGATATTGTCATAGAGTCACAAAGGCGTTGCCTTTGACTCTAAGGCAATGCGACAAAAGGCAACCCTAAAAATGTGTTGCCACAGATCATTTTTGGCTATAGCAACATTTTTTGGCACCTACTGTTTCACTTCTCTGGGGTTTCCCTAGACCATCTATGGCATAGTTGTTGGAAAATTCATATATTCAATCAGTTGAAGTGTTGAATATTTACATGTTGAAAAACAAACTTGTTAGAATATGAGTAGCGAATACTATTGTTATAATTACATGATTCACTTGTGAGAATTAAGCAAATAAAAAAGCTCGAGAAAAATGGTAGCCAATATTTTCTCTTCTTCTTCGTTGAATAGATCCCGTTCTAATCTGCTGTTTAATCAATCTTTTCTTGGTTTTTCTCGATTGCATGATGAGAAGAAAAAGGCGACTTCATTTCTCTCAGATTCGAATATATCAAGATCTCAGAAACGACGTAAACGTTGCTATCGATGTGGAGATCAAAACCAATTGGTGGGAAGTTGCAATAATCAAGTAAATAGTTTTAATTATGGTAAAGATGGGCATAAAAGGTTCAATTGCGTGGATACATTTATAACCGATCGTAAGGAAGCAAGGGATGTAGAGATTCATCACCAAATCTTGAACTCTTGTATGATTTTGTTAAAGAAGTACTTAAGTATTCATGATCAGATCAATATCGTTAAAAAATGTCAAGATCTTGGAAGTGGAAAAAGTGGTTTCTATAGACCGGGGTATGATAATGGTGCAAAATTAAATCTTTATATGATGTGTCTTGGAAAAAACTGGAATCCAATGACAAAAAGTATGAAGATAGGCGATCAAATGATGGTGAGGTTCCTCCTGAAATTCCAGAGGAGTTTAAAGAATTGATTGGGGACCCTATTGATGCAGCCCAAAAGGAAATTGTGGTGAGAGGTGGGAGAGCCGAAGATATTCCAATTATGACACCGGATATATGCATTGTTAATTTCTATAACAATGATGGGAAATTGGGTCTCCACTAAGACAAAGATGAAAGTAAAGAAAGCCTCATGGCTGGACTTCCTGTAGTGTCATTCTCTATTGGCGACTCGGCTGAATTTGTATATAAGGATGAGAGGGATAATGGAATGGTCAAGAAAGTTTTGCTTGAATCAGGTGTTTTTTTGATTTTCAGAGGTAAATCAAGACATATTTTTCATGGAATTACTGGTATATTCAGAGATACGGCTCCTGTTTGGCTTATTGAAGAGACTAATCTAAAATCAGGTAGACTGAACCTCACTTTTAGACAGAGAATATTGCCGAGGCTACAAGAGGTAAATCCATTTGCAGATTATCATTTTTTCTCTGTTTTATCGGCTCCATTTACTTCTCAGTCTGAATCAATTTCTTCCCAGAGATTGAATGCGGATGTAATTAAGTATACTAGACCACAAAATACTTGGAAATCTGTTTCTCGTAATAGATTTTTTTCCGGAGAAAATTGTAAAGGATAGATGCTGTTTGAAATGTGGAGATCCTGATCATTTTGCAAAGGAGTGTAGGAATGGTCTTCGCTGTTTTAAGTGAAGAGGAATATGTCACCGTTTAGCTAGTTGTCCAGAATTATATAGAGGAAAAACAGTATATGATCTTCTGCACTTCAACTGTTTGAGATTATGTCTGAAATTATCTGAGCTCATTGAAATTTTCGCTATGGATTTCTCTTATCAGGATAATGGTGGGGCATATTTGTTGTTGATGTTAGGTTGGCATTTAGAAGGTCTTATTGAGGGTTTATTGTGGGGCATAAGCTCTTCGTGCATTTGGTTTACCCACCATTGCCGAGGCCGTTGAACAGAAAGGAGCACGCGTTTCATTTTAGTTTAAATCTGTTGAAATTGAGGAGAGTATATTCAGACTCGTTTGTGAGGAATAAGGAAAGAGATTTATTGCTGTTGGATGGAATACTGTCACATTAAGACACGATTAACACAGACGTCAATTTGTGAACATTGTGTTCCTGACTTCCAGTCACTGTGCAAAGGTGTTGATATTGTTTCCTCGAGTAATGAGAAGGAATCGATGCAATTTGAGTCTGGTTCATTTGGGAGGAGGGGACCGTCTTTCGTAACGGATTTGGATGATCATGGTAAGGAGTTTCTTGTGGAAGAGATGGTGGGTGATGTTGGGAGGTGCTTGACTTGTTCAAAGACTGATCCTATGAATTTTGATCCTTTTGTTTTGTATTGTTATGGTCTTGTTAGTGATGTTTGGCTTAACGCTGGTATGGATGTGAGAACTGGCGAAGGAAAGGAGGCGATGACGGGTGATGACTTGATAGACATGGTAGGTTATGTTGTGGGCACTTCGAGCTGTGTTTAGCCTCATGGTGTAGAGGAGGAGAATGACTGGTGTGTGACTGAGGAAGTGGTTTTGTCGAACGGTTTTAAGGTGCTGAGGGATTTTGTGGATGAAGTGGAGGATTCTACAGATAAGGTATTGGGGATGGTGCCTTCCTCATCGAAGTTTAATAAGGTATTTAGAGTTGGTAAAGTTAAAATTGCAAGGAGGTTGAAGCCACTGACTGGGAATGGGGGGAGTTTGGATAGTAATGATAATGATAGAGAGTGGTTAGGTGAGGTGGGGTACCTGACAGGTGATTTCGGCCATACTATTTGGGATAGGAGTGACTTAGTGGAAATTATGGGCTGTCAGGTAAGAGAGGTGGAATGTTGTAGTGTGTACAATGGGAGTGATAGAGAGAACTGGAAGGATTTGTTGGGGTTAAAATCGTTGGACTGTTATAGATTGAATGGATGGATGGTGGAATTGGTTATGTCAAGTTGCATGATATGGTTGAAGGAGTCTTTTGTGAGAGTTATCTCTTTGATATGGTGTCCGAACTTTTGTGAATTTCAAACGGTTTGTGCTATGCCTCATTCGGGGTTAGGGGCCGATCCGTTTAGAGACTTGATTTCGGTTGGTGTGACTGAAATTAGTGGTGGTTCACCTCTAATGGGTGAGCTTTCTTCTTCATCTAGAAGGGGGAGGAGGAGGAGAGTAGAGCGCAGTTCTGGATTGGTTAGATGTAGTGCAAGGATAAGATACAGATCCGCTTCATCTCATGGTAGGTCCCCGAGCTCGATTGCTAGGAGTAGTAATGCGAGCTTGGGCCCAGGTATGGTTACTGTTTATGGTAGTGATTATTCTCCATTTGCATTAGGTAGTCTTTCGACCAATCAGTTATTTCAGCTTGCTAGTGACACAGCTTTTGTTTTTCCTAACTTAGATTTAGATGCTGATTTCATTAGGAGTAGGGAATTAGAGAGAGTTTCCTCTTTGGGTAGATGAGGATTGTTAGTTGGAATATTAGAGGTCTAAATGACCCTAAAAAATGTGCTAAAGTTAGGACTTTTTTTAAATATTTTCATCTTGATATTGTAATGCTTCAGGAAACTAAAATAGATAACCCTGATTCTAGTTTTTTTGGAAGGATAGGTGGGTCTCTCTTTCGGAACTGGTCTTGTCTTCTGGCCATAGGTAGTGCGGGTGGACTTATGATTGGTTGGAAAGATAACCAACTTAGACTCGTACAGGAGTTACTTATGTTGCATTATTTACATATTATTTTAGCCTCGATGGTAGATAATTCACTTTTGGGCTTTTCGAATGTGTATGGTCTACATACAAAAATTGAGAGAAGACGATTGTGGACAGTACGTACTGACTTTAGAAATCTCATCACCAATCAATGGATAGTTGGGGGAGATTTCAATGTTACTAGATTTTTAGGGGAGAGATCACCTAGGGAAGGGGATTTCTCTGATATGGAGGAATTTAATGATTTCATTTTAGATAATAATCTGGTTGAGATTCCTCTCAATAATAGAATGTTCACCTGGTCTAATGTTAGAGACAGTCCTTCTTTCGCTCTATTAGATAGATTTCTTATTAGCGCTGAGGTAGAGGATAGATTCTCCATTTGTAGAGTTAAGGGTTTACCATTTTTATTGTCTGATCATTGTCCTATCATTCTTTCGTGTAACTCGAATTTATCTATAAGTAGCAGCTTTAAATTCGAGAAGATGTGGTTATTGGATAGTAGTTTCAGTAATTTGGTTTCTGCTAAATGGAACTCTTTATTTTATTTTAATAATTTGTATAAGGATAATTCAGCTAAGATTTTTGTTGCCAAGCTTGGTAAGTTAAATTTTTTCTTAAACGTTGGAATAAGTTCATTTTTGGTAATGTAAGAATTAGAAAAGATAAGATTTTATGCGAAATGTTAGATTTAGACAAAGTTAGTGAAAACAGAATTCTTAATATGAATGAGAGGGACAGACTTAGCAATCTTAGAAATTATCTTAAGTTGATTTTAGAGAAAGAAGAGATCATGTGGAAGCAAAGATCTCGAGTTCAATGGATTAAAGAAGGGGATAATAACACGAATTTTTTTCATAGCATAGCTAATAAGAGGAGGCATGATAATTTGATTCATTCTATTTTTATTAATGAGGTAGAGGTGTCTGTCCAGAAGGATTTAAATGAAGCTTTTACAAGGTATTATAAACAGATCTTAGGTACTAGGACTAATAGAAGGATTAATGTTAGATGGAATGATATTTATTCGTCGGCCACTAGGATTGAGTTAGCTGACTTAGACAGTCCTTTCACTGAGAGGGAGATTTGAAAGGCTATCTGTGATATGCCAAGTGACAAAGCTCCAGGACCTGATGGTTTTTCTGTTCTTTTTTATAAACAGTTTTGGGAGGTTTTAAAGTTTGATACTATTAATCTTTTTAATGATTTTTACAGTGGTGAACTCCAGTTTGGTAACTTTAATTTTGCTAATGTCATTCTTATACATAAGAGTGTGGTACACTTAAGGATTTCAGGCCTATCTCCTTAATTAATGTATCGGTAAAGATCATTTCAAAAGTCCTTGCTAACAGATTTATCACTAAGATGAATGTTCCAATAGATGTTGCACAAACATCTTTTATTAAGGGTAGGAATATAGTGGATGGAGTAGCCGCTGTACAAGAGTACATTAACGTCTGTGTTAAAAATAATTTTTCATGTGCCATTTTGAAGTTAGATTTTGAGAAGGCGTTTGACTCTGATGATTGGGATTTTATCTATGAGTTATGTCTTGCTAGGGTTTTTAGTGTTAGACGGATGAACTGGATTATGCTATTGCTTAGGACTAATTGTTCCAATATAGTTGTTAATGGAGTAGCTGGCAAGAAGATTCAGTCCAAGAGAGGCCTTGGACAAGGTGACCCACTTTTGTCCTTTTTGTTTAATTTAGCGGTTGATGTTTTTTCTAGAATTATTAAGAGGGCTGGGAGTTTAGGTGCCTTAGGTAGTGTTGGCAATGAAGAGTTCTATAATGAACTTTCTATACTTCAATTTTCAAATGATACATTATTATTTTCCTCTCATTTACCTAAGCATGTTATTACCCTTAAGTTTATTCTATATTGCTTTGAGATGTTGTCTGGCCTTCGAATCAATTTTGACAAGAGTGATGTCATGGTTCTCAATGATAGTGGTAACGTTGAGTCTTTAGTTGCTAGCACCTTAAACTGTTCAATCATGAAATTTCCTTTTGATTATTTGGGCTTTAAGATTAGACCTTCGAAGCTTAAGAAGGATGATTGGTTAGTTATTATTGATAAGATCAATAATAGATTATCGAGTTGGAACAATAGATTTCTTTCTAGAGCAGGTAGATTAGTTTTATCTAATTCGGTTTTATCAGCTATCCCCACTTATTGGATGATAGTTCATCGTTTTCCTAAATGGGTTATTGAGAAAATTGATAGAATTAGAAGAAATTTTCTTTGGAATGGTGGTCCTAATTGTAGTGGTTATAAATGTTTTGTTAATTGAGAGGTGTGTTGTAAGCCCAAGAGAGATGGGGGTTTAGGGATTATTAATCTTTTTAATTTTAATTCTTCCTTGTTAGCTAAATGGTTATGGAAATTTAGATGTCCAGATATAGTAGCTACCTGTAAGAATACAGTTTCCAAATTTTATTATTTTAGGGGCAAGTTTTTTGATGGGTCGGGTTTCAGTTGGTCCAATAGATTATCTTATTTTTGGAAGTCAGTTTTATATTGTTTTGACTTTTTCAAGTTAGGGTATAAGGTGACAGTTCATTCTGGTAATTCTACCTTCTTTTGGCATGATGCTTGGATTTCTAGTTGTTGGCTAGCTTTTTGACCAAGCCACCCAGGTTTATTCATAAGAAGAAAGCATGAAACCACATTCTCTAAGTACATGAAGGAACGGATCGCACCATTGACTCGCCCCTCATCGGATCGCCCCGATATCGGATCGCACCTTATCGGATCGCCCCCAATTCATCAGCGAAACGACACCTCTATGCAATTCGATCCATGCATGTGATATTGCCCCGTATTGACCGATCCGATCCCCTGATGCATGGCGGAGCCTCTGACCCGTTCAAACACGAGCTAGTCTTCAACGATCCGAGACGCATGGATCTAGCGACACGTGTCCCTAACCGTCATTTTGACCGATTCTCCCCATCTGCACGATCCGATTTTCAAGGGGATCGCGACACCTGTCCGCAACGGCTAATTTGACTATTTCTTCAACGGCAGCGATGCGATTCGATGTTCTCGGGATTCGTGCCACGTGTTACCACGACCCGCTTGACAAAATCAGCTATAAATAGCCCATAGCTTGGCATTTTTTGGGATCTTTTTGGCAATATTAAGTACTGAATCCGCCATTATTGTCAAACTACTAGAGTATTGAGAGAAATAATTGATTGTATTAGCTTTCAAAGTATAATCAATAATATATAAAGTGGACGTAGGCTCGTTAACGCCAAACCACTATAAATTATGTGTGTTATTTTCCTTCTTCCTCATTCTTCAGTTTAAACTCTATAAGATTCAGAACAATTTGGGTGTTAGGTCCAAATTTTGATCTAACATTTTGGTGCTTTCACTGAGAGAATAGTCCTAAAGTTTCACTATTCAGTTCTTTGAAGTTTCCAGCGATTCGGATATCATGGCTGGAAAGAGATCTAAAGAAGCACGAGCTTCACGAACCAATGAAACAATCGAAGAAAGTGTGCACGAGCTAGGCAATGAGGAAACTCTGGATCGTGGAGCGTAGGGGGCGATCCGATCCGATGAAGATGCCACACGCCGAGTCGACGAGAACGAGGTGATCCAGACTGCTGAAGGGGTTGTTACTCGATCCAGAGATAACGCCTCGAATCCTCCGCGTATCGTGACCACGAACCGATCCCAGGGGGGCGTTGCGAGCCACCAACCTCGATCCACAGTGATCCGAATTGATGACCAGACTACAACTTGACCTGGAAAGGAGCCTATGACTCGCTCCCACCGTCCTGGCCCTTCAGCTCGACCTGGCACAAGCTCTTTGCGCATAAGAGAAGGTGATAATGACCAATATGACCCTGCTGCTCCCGTTACTGAGGGGGATCTCTCTCGCTTTTCCAAAATGTGGGAGAGATTGTTTGATGAATTGGCTGCCCAAAGGCAGGAAAGCTCCGTCCTGCGACAAAATTTGACTGCTATGGATAAAAGGCTTGATGAACTCGCAAGGCGAAGGATGCCACCAGCTCGTCCGCTCACTCCAGGATATTCTTCTTCATCAGTGGAATCGCCGAGACCTTTGCGGCGACCATCTGAGAGAGCCGAAAACATAGAGCAGCTTCGGTTCGGAACCCTGCCATCACGGGAAGAAGAAGCGCTGGAGGCGGGGCCCTCAAACCGTAATGTGAACGATCGCACTGCGACTCCCGGAGCTCGAGATGTGGACAATCCTGTACAGAACAGACTACCTCAGCCCCGTCATCGCGCACGTGCTCATGGTAACAGGGGGCACCGAAGCCCCATCCGAGCCCCAGATTTTGTGACTGCTCCCGGAAGAAAGACTAGAGAACCCCGCCGAGCCAGAAGCACTGACCCTGAACCTCCGCTGACCAGTGCAAATGTGGCAGCTATGATCCATCAAATTCTGGCAGATAGCCGTGGGCAACGGAATGAAGATTGGGGAATTGACCGCAGTCACACCCCTTTCACTGATGATATTTTGGACGCGACTTTCCCGAGGCGTTTCATCATGCCACAAATGAACCGATACGCGGGTAGGTCTGATCCTGTCCAGCATCTGATGAGATACTCTTAGTCAATGACCGCTGCCGCAGCTTCTGACGCTGTCAAGTGCAAAGCATTTCCCATATTCTTGGAGGATGTAGCATTGTTATGGTTTACTCGCTTGCCAGCAAGATCGATTTCTAGCTTCAGGGAGTTGAGTGAGAAATTCGTAGAACAATTCCGTATCTATGCACAAAAGACAAAGAGTGTGATTGATTTGTTCCTTGTCAAGCAGCGACCAGGCGAGAGTTTGAGGGCGTACCTAGACCGTTTCAACTTGGCCGCTACTGAAGTTAAAGATCCCCATGAACCAACCGTTGTCGTAGCACTGATTGATGGAGTAGATAAAGACACTGAATTCAGGAGATACCTGGCAGGCAAACCACCCCATACTAGAGAGTTATTCTACGAAAAAGCTAACGTACATTTACGTCGGGAAGATAACCGAAAGGCAAAAACAGCTGATAAGGAGGAAATCCAGAGCAATGTCGCCATTAAGCAGACAGGAGACAGCTCGGGGAAAGTCGACGTTAATGTCGGAAATCGGAATCAGGGTGGTCGTCAGTCAGGGAACAACAATAACAATGGTAACGGTAACAACCGGAAAAGGAACGAGGGAACGACTCCCAGAGAAGGACTCGTCCTAGGGCCTTTGAAAGTTATACACCAATAAATGATACCCTGGAAAATATCTTCATGGATGCGTATGAAGTCCTCCAGAATAAGAGGCCACCTCCCAGAGAGTCGACGGAGAAAGAACGTGAAACGGAGAAGTTTTGTCTCTTTCATCAGATTCACGGCCATTCGACAAATGAATGCCGTCACCTAAGAGATGTAGTCGAAAGGCTGCTTCGAGAAGGAAAATTAGATGAATACAGGGTAACGCCCAGAGACAGGGGGCAAGCAGTACAGGCCCCAAATCAGAACCAGAATTAACTTGCTGCTAGGCCAACTGCCCAGCAAAAGGGAAAGAACATTGTTATCAATACCGTAATCGGAGGACTTTATCTTGCCGAGCATAGTTCCAAGGCATTGGATCAATATGTCAATGCAGCCAAGCAACACCTCGAGGTAGGGGAGTGTAGCAACCCTGAGGACAATATCCCGGTAAAGCAACAAAAGATGATGACCGACGATGTCGTTTTTCGAGAACGAGAAAGCATTGGAGTCCATGCTCCGACTGAAGATCCATTTGTAATTACAGTACCTATTGGACCAGCCACTGTTCATAAGGTTTTAATGGACAATGGGAGTTCCGTCAACATTCTTTTCAAAAGGACATTTGACCAGATGAATCTCGAAATTAAAGACTTGAAGCCCTGTCAAGGATGGATCCGTGGATTCAATGGAGCATCCACCGCTCCAATGGGTTATGTAGAGTTACCGGTTATGCTTGGGGAAGGAGAACGCCAGAGAGTGAGAATCCTTCCCTTCGTGGTTTTGGACGTTGAATTGCCCTACAATGCCTTCTTGGGCCGACCGGCCCTCGCAAAGTTTAGAGCCTGTATAGCCCCTTGGTGCTTGTTATTGAAATTCCCTACAGAAGCTAGCATTGGTATCGTCAGAGGAGATCAGGTTGCTGCGCGAGCATGCTATGTTGCCGAGCTAAAGTTACTTCGCAATGGAGGGGACATAGAAAACAAGGGCGCTTCTCCCCCTACAAGGGCGGAGACCTTATAGCAATTAAAGAGGATAACCGTTGGAAAGTCACCCAGAGAGTTGCCCGAGGATATAGATCCCAGAGAGGATCAAGAACCTGGGGGCAGAATGGCGACTCCCAACGAGACAACTGTGGATATACCGATCGATGATAGTGACCCGGAGAAGGTCCTTAAGATTGGATCCCAGTTAAATCCGAATCTCGCTAAAGAATTGAAGGATTTCTTAAAAAACAACTTGGATGTATTTGCTTGGATCATGCGGACATGTGCGGGATATCCCCTTCAATCATGAGCCATTCATTAAGCATTGACCTTAAACATCCTCCGGTATAGCAAAAAAGGCGAATGTTGGGCCCAGAGAGGTCCGCTGCCTTGAAAGAAGAAGTTGGAAAGCTAAAGAGTAATGGATTTATTAGAGACTCGACCTACCCAGACTGGATTTCGAATCCAGTCCTGGTAAAGAAGGCCAACGGGAAGTGGCGAATGTGTATCGACTTCTCGGATTTGAACAAAGCCTGTCCAAAAGATAGTTTCCCGTTACCCCGGATTGACCAGTTGGTGGATTCGACGGCGGGTCATGAGCGTCTCTCATTTATGGATGCTTATTCAGGATATAACCAGATTCCGATGCATGTTCCAGATCAAGAACACACTAGTTTTATCACGGATTTGGGATTATACTGTTATGTGGTGATGCCCTTTGGCTTGAAGAATGCGGGCGCTACATATCAACGTTTAGTCAACAGAATGTTTTATAACCAGATCGGGAAAACAATGGAAGTATACGTCGATGATATGTTGGTTAAGTCCAAGCAATCTTCCCAACGCACTACTGACTTGGCAGAGATGTTCGGCATTCTTCGAAAGTACGGAATGAAACTCAACCCAACCAAATGTTCATTCGGTGTTGCCTCCGGAAAATTCTTGGGATTCATTGTCAGTTCCCGTGGGATTGAGAATAATCCAGACCAGATCGCGGCAATCAGAGAAATTCAGGAACCTAGACAAATTAGGGATGTGCAAAGCCTTGCAGGAAAAGTGGCCGCACTAAGCAGATTTATCTCCAGGGCTACGGATAAGTGCATCCCATTCTTCGAATTAATAAAGCGGGGGAAACGCCACTTCAAATGGACGCCCGACTGCGTAGAAGCATTTCAGAACTTACTAAGGCACCTGGAGAAACCTCCGATATTATCTAAGCCAATGGATCACGAGGACTTATTCGTGTATCTGGCAGTGTCATCCCATGCGATCAGCTCAGCGTTGGTAAGAGAAGAGGATAAGGTCCAAAGACCTGTGTATTACGTGAGCAAAAAATTAATGGCAGCAGAGCGTAATTATCCAAGGATAGAAAAGTTGGCGTATAGTTTACTGATCACCTCTAGAAAGCTTCGACATTATTTTCAGGCGCATCCCATTACCGTATACACCGATCACTCACTCAAGCAAGTTTTATAGAGACCAGAGGCATCTGGAAGATTACTCAAATGGAACATTGAGTTAAGTCAATTTGATCTGAACTTTCAGCCCAGGCGGTCAATTCGGGGGCAAGTGATAGCCGACTTCATAGCAGAGTTTACCGTACCGGAGGAAGATATAGCCAACGAAGAGGTTAATCCTTCAAAATTACTTTTCGATCCCAATAGCTGGAGATTGTATACTGATGGCGCTAGGAATGACGAAAGATCCGGCGCTGGGATAGTGCTTGAAACTCCTGAGAAACGACTGATAACCTATGCAATCCGGATGGAGTTTCACGCCACTAACAAAGATTCCGAAATGAAGCTCTAATAGCCGGATTGAGGATCGCAAAGGAATTAGAGGTCACAAAGCTAAACATCTTCTGCGACTCCAAGTTAGTTGTGAACCAAGTTACTGGAAAATTCCAGGCTAAGAGTGCAAGATTGATTTTATACTTAAAGAAAGTGAAAGAGTTGCAGAACGATTCTGATCACTACAGCATATCTCATATTCCGCGATCAGAGAATCAGCAGGCGGATAAGTTGGCAAAGATGGCTAGTTCCGACGATCCTGAAGTGACCGGGCTAGCCCCCGTTGAAGTACTTCGGTCCCCTAGCATAGATCAAATGGAAGTCAACCTAACACTAGAAACGGAACCAGAAAGGGAGTCCTGGATGACCCCTCTGAAGAATTTCCTGATGAATGGAGCGCTTCAAACCAAGAAAAGCGAGAGGCGTAAAGTAATTCGTAAAGCCGCCCGATACGTTCTGCAAGGCGTAGTTCTTTACAGACAAGGATTTTCAATGCCCCTCCTCTGGTGCATAGCTCACGATGACATCAAGCATGTGCTGCAGGAGGTACATGAAGGAGGATGCGGCGACCGAACTGGAGGGCAAACTTTGGCAAAAAAGGTGTTGCGGCATGGTTATTTCTGGCCTACCATAAACAAGGATGCGGCAAGATATGCACGACGGTGTGATGCGTGCCAGAGATTTTCAAAAATACCTAGAGCACCTCCTAACCAGTTAAAAACAATGATGAGCCCATGGCCTTTCGCTATGTGGGGAATTGATATCATTGGAAGTCTCCCCATAGCAAGGGGCGGAGCAAAGTTCGCTATTGTGGTCGTGGATTATTTCACTAAGTGGGTCGAGGCTGAACCACTAACTACAATCACTACCAAACGAGTGATCAACTTTATCGTTAGAAACATCATCTGCCGATTTGGGATTCCAAAGATTGTGATAACGGATAACGGAACTCAGTTCGATAGCGCTGAATTCAGAAATTTCTGCCAAAAATACCACATTGAGAATCGGTACACCTCTGTGGCGCACCCGCAATCGAACGGACAAGTCGAAGCGGCAAATAAAGTAATTAAGTCCATTCTGAAAAGAAGACTGAAGCGGGATAGAGCCATGTGGGCTGATGAATTTCCCTTGGCACTATGGGCCTACAGGACAACATATAAATCGTCAACAGGACATACCCCGTTCTCCCTTGCTTTGGAACGGAAGCAGTCATCCCGGTTGAGATAAAGGTACCTTCTCACCGGGTGACTTATTATGATCCGATGACCAATAATGAATTGCTCCTTGAGTCCCTAGATATGATCGAAGATAAGAGGGATGAAGCAGACCTGCGTGCCTTGAGATGAAAACAACAGGTCGCTCGATATTACAACAAAAAGGTTCGAGCCCGAACCTGGAAACCCGGAGACTTGGTTCTGAAACGTGTCTTTCCACCCCCAACTCATATGGGAGCGAAGTGGGAAGGACCGTACTCCATTCTGAGCAAGCTTGATAATGGAACCTTCAAGCTGGCAACCGTAGATGGAAAGGAAATCCCCAGAGTGTGGAATGCCCAACATTTACGGCCATACTTAACATAAAAGTTTCAAATCTATTCTTTTGCTTTGTTGAAAACCAAGTACAAGGCACGACTTGCCTAGAATATTCTGATTCCTTAAAGCAAAAAAAATTATATAAAGTGGACGTAGGTCATGATTCGACTGAACCACTATAAAAATACTGTGTGTCATTTACCTTTATTGCACCTTTATTTATCTGCCTGTTTATTTGTTATAAAAATCGTTGTGAATAATCCAACGATCCCAGAAGCATATAATCATAAATGCCTTCCATCAGAATGGAATGTAATCACAAGCCAAAATTCTGAGGGTACAATAAAGTAAATTATATCGTTGATAGCACTCTAACTCTCCAGAGAAGAGAGAGAGTATAAAAGCGTCTCCGATTGAGCACTGAGAAAGAGTTCCTTCCCCGCTGAAGGATCGGGGAGCGAATGAATCGCTGAGCTCGAACTCTAACTCTCCAGAGAAGAGAGAGAGTATAAAAGCGTCTCCGATTGAGCGCTGAGAAAGAGTTCCTTCCCCGCTGAAGGATCGGGGAGCGAATGAATCGCTGAGCTCGAACTCTAACTCTCCAGAGAAGAGAGAGAGTATAAAAGCGTCTCCGATTGAGCGCTGAGAAAGAGTTCCTTCCCCGTTGAAGGATCGGGGAGGGAATGAATCGCTGAGCTCGAACTCTAACTCTCCAGAGAAGAGAGAGAGTATAAAAGCGTCTCCGATTGAGCGCTGAGAAAGAGTTCCTCCCCCGCTGAAGGATCGGGGAGTGAATGAATCGCTGAGCTCGAACTCTAACTCTCCAGAGAAGAGAGAGAGTATAAAAGCGTCTCCGATTGAGCGCTGAGAAAGAGCTCCTTCCCCGCTGAAGGATCGGGGAGCGAATGAATCGCTGAGCTCGAACTCTAACCCTCCAGAGAGAGAGAGATCAGTATAAAAGCGTCTCCGATTGAGCGTTGAGAAAGATCTTCTTCCCTGCTGAAGGAACGGGAATAGACTGAACTATTGAATTTGAACAAAGGGTCTGAAACAAGCGGCTACCCTAGCTGAATTTAGCTTTCAGCCCTATCTCAACTAGGCAAACAGCCTTCAATTTGCCAACACAGCCCAACACAAGAGATTCAGTACCATAAGAACAGTTATCTTATGAAGTTTTCTAAGTCCCCCATATTCAGAAATAGGGGGTAACGTGCGAATAATGCTAATCAATCTTTAATAAGCCCCAGTTAAGCGCCACATTAACGATTGATTGGGGGCCATGTGCATATACATACGAACTTTAATGCAGCAATGCAGCGCGATACATGTTTGATTGACTTGTATATATAATTAGATGGTCTGTTACTAAACATGGAAAGTTTATTTGAATACAGGTACACAATGATGCAAAAAGAGATAAACTTTCATTTATATACCGCAAACCTACCAAGTGAAAAACAACCTAGAAAGGAGAGTGACGGCCAGTCTCACAATTACACTTCCTGGCCAATGGAAAACCTAAAGACAAAATATCAACAAGCAACAATATCCTACTTACGCTTTGGCCTCTTCTCCTGCTTCTGCTTCTCCAGCTTCGCCTTGTCGGCATCGGATTGATCCCCTTTCTTCTTCTTCCTTTTGTCTATGAGAGGAACATCCGACTCTTCTGAAGATTCCTCTTCCATCTCTTTTCTCTTCCTTCTATCAGAAAGGGAAGCCAGGAAGTCATCGAGATTTGCAAAATGAAGCTGTCTGCTGATGGATTTGGGCTGGATTTTCAAAATCATCCCGGTCTTGGGATCAAATTCTGCAAGAGGGACTATGTCCAAAGCCTCATCTGCCACCTTCTTCGAAGCCATCTCTTTTTCCTACCTAGCCTTTCGGCTGGCCAAGGTTTCATCGTCATCGTCGTCGGCTTTTTTGGCGCCAATAATATCTTCCTCATCCTCTACATGGCGCCCATCCATGTCTTTCAAGGCCTCAATGGTCTCAGCATCCTTGGGAACATCAGTACTAGGTGCCGGGATGATTCTTTCTGCTGTTGTGACCTCAGTCTGCTTTGATATATCAACACCGGCACCTGGCGAGACAACCTCCTTCTCTGCTTCTTTTTCTTTTTCAATACCCTTGTCGACGGGCTCGCCACCTGTATTATGAGGAACACACATTATTAATTCAATTGGCTGTTCTACCAGACGACGACAATTCACAATTGCTTTGAAAAATTGTGGGGAAAAAAGGGAGATACCTTCCGCAGATCCTCCTTCTTGAGTAGCTGCAGGAGCTCCAACAACCACGGGAGTTAGGCCCAAAGGGATTAGTGGATCATCGGGATGGTATTCCTCAACTCCGGAGGTCTTGGGCTCCACGGCTGAACTCGAAACCTCGTCAGCTTTGCCTTTACCCTTAGCCAGGGCCCTCTCCTTTTCCATCTCCGCTTGAATCAAGCGACGACCCTCTGCCAGGTCCTTAGGCTCGTTATCCCTCAAGATGCTCTTCATCAACTCATCTTCATCAATTTCATCGACTCCCAATCTCTGCTTTTCACCCTCAACAATGGCATCCCATAGATTGGCTAAAGTGATATGGTAATCCGGGATCCACGAAATGTTGCGGGTTTTCAGGACTTGGCCAAGGAAGTCAAAAATCATCTCTTCAAACCCCGCGATATCCTTCTCTCTCTCGAGGAGCTTGTTGTTTGAAGCGGTAGCCAGTTCGATGGCACTTTCAACATTCTGTTCGGCGAGAGCTGCCCGTCTCTCCGCATTTGCAACTTGGTCATTCAAAGTTAGCGTTTCCTCTTTAGCCAAAGCCAAACTTTCTTTCAAACTTGCTCTTTCTGCTTCCCAAGCAGCTTTCTCAGCTTCGAAATGGCCTTGTGCTGTTTTCAACTCGATGTTGGCCATTTTGAGATCTTCAACCTCCTTCTTTAAAGCCATCTTCTCTTGGCTATTGGAGTCAAGTTCCGAATGAAAGCGCTGCTTAGCATTCTCTAATTCAATCTTATAATTTTCGGCATCTCTTCGCGCTAAAGCAAGTTGGGATTGAGCATCTTCCGGGTCCTTCTCCATCTTTGTCCTGGCTCTTTCGTTGTTTTCAAGTTTCGCTTTAGATCTATGTGCTTCTATTTCAAGCGATCGGATGACTTCTGAGAGGTTAACTGCATGTTTCTTCATCATCTCATATTGCCTGGCAACGTGGCGGATGTGCCCGACGACTTCATTATCCCAGTTTTTAGGGACCGGTTCCAAGGCTAGAACAAACGTCATCCTGTCGAAGAATATGTCTGGGAATTGTTCCCTCAGCTTTTCTAGCCTACCTTGAATCTCGAGACCATGGATGTAGTCCCGTGACTCAAGGGCAGCCAACTCTGGCTGACTGGAAGGGACGACTTCACTCATCTCCATTTCAGACTCTTTGATTGGATCTTTGCTTTTATCTTTAGATTCGTGATGCCTTTTTGACGACCTGCTGTGGGAAGGTGCACTCTTTGGAGGAGTTAAATCTTTAGGAAGTTTCTTTCCCCCTGCAGGAACTATCGGATAACCGGAAGGCTTGGCAGAGGTCGATTTTGGTGGAGACCGGGGTTGCGAAGAAGTCGGCTTGTGAGAAGGGCCGCGAGAGCGCTCAGTGCCCGGATGAAGACTGGGTGTGCCCTCACGAAGAGAACGATAAGGATAAGATCATCTGCGGGACATCTTTCCTGCAAAAAAGAAAAGAGCATATTAAAACTTTGAATATTGACGATATAAGGGTGCGAGGTCAGATAGTGTGTGTGAATTGTGCATCCCATATAATTCCCCCTAACAGACCCGGGCCTGAAGACAGGCTCATCTGGCTAGTTTCTTGTTCTCTAGTTGGAGCGAAGGCCTCCTCAAGATTAGGGAAGAATGGCCCCCCTTCAAAGTCCCTCTCTGTGTATACATCATCGGGTAGAGGAATTTTGCTCAGCTCGTCGAATAACTGCTCTTCTGTCAAATCATAGGGAGCAGCGGTTTCGATTGGAGTAAAAATTGGGATTTCCTTGGACTTGTCACCACGGACCTCATCCCCTCTGCATATGTTCAGGTCCTCATCGTCTTGGATGACTATCGGGGAAGGACTCTTGCGAAACTTAGTTGTTTCTACCGCTTGCGAAGTTCCATCTCCCTCAGTTGGGGGCACGTACTTATAAGGTTTGCCGCCAGCGCCAAGTCCAAATCTTCTATCCAGAAGATGATGCTTATGAAGATTTTCAACAGTAATGCATTTTTTGATCCTTAGAAAGTCGGATCTGCTTTGTAGAAGAATGGACAATCGATTGTTGTATAGCGGACCCTCCGTTTTCGGGAAGACGTGATCTGTTTAAGACAAAGAAAAAGGGGGGAGAATGTTAACACCTAGACTTCTTGAACAAGATACTCAATTAAAAGCTTAAAGTTTACTTGATTTAAGCCATCTTCTTGAGCATCCGGCCAGTGTCTTTATATAAAACCAATCAGACTTAGGATCCCCTATATTGCTATATCCATCGTACAGAACCTTCCTATTCGCCACCGATTCAAAGAAAGAGAAATTTGGAGTTGCCGAAGAACGATGCTTGAAAAGAAAGTAGAATGTCAAATCTCTGAATTTAAGTTCGGTGTGTAGGATCTCCGCGTATGCAACATATAGGGTGTATAGTGATGCGTAGGCGTTAGGATGAAGCTGCATCGGAGCAATACCCAGTCGTTTTAAAGTCTCGATGGCGAACGGAGGAAACGGAGGAATAGCTCCTACCAAGCACATGGTTCGACTGATTGCCATATATCCTTCCGGAGCAAAGTGGGGTCTATCTTCGCTACCGGGTGTCAAGACATCATCCCAAGGAATCCCATGTCTCAAGCAGATTCTTTTAAGCTTTATATCATCGAGCTTAGATGCTAAAGAATCAGAAAATTTATCTATTCCGAGCGCGCCAAGAATCTCGTCGGGAGCTCGCCTGTCTATCTCAGATTCTACACTAGATGAAGTACTTTCATACGGATTTGATTCCGTTGCCTCGTATTCAGAGCCAGAATCTTCACCTCCTGGGTTAATTGGAGGGTCCTTAGGGTTGTATTGCTCAGGAACCTCGGACTCCGTTTCTATAGCGGTTCTTGAAGAAGATTGATTATCCGACATTACTGCTAGGCGAGAAAACATGAAAAGTGAGATTAAAGCTACCCGTCCCCCGTGTATGCAAGTGCCGGTGTGTGTGCTTGTGCATGCATTAAAGATAAAGTGTAACACCCCGCAAATTCTATAACTGTGAAATTAGCAAATTAAAGTATAATTAATCTGAAATCAAAGAACTAAGGGAAACGGGATACGCCATTGCGTTCGTCTCGGAAAAATACGCGAAATAGAGTCCGAGTTTTCGAAAAACGGAGTCCGTATGAAGAAGATATGGCCTTCGGAAGTTTTGAATTAAATTCAAAATTCAAACAGAATAAAATAATTAAAAATCGGGCCCAGTGGGCCAGGGCGGATAAACACCCGCCTAGGCAACCCAGGTCGACTGGGCTGTCGACCTGGGCTACCCATGTCGACAAGGCTGTCGACAGCCCTGTCGACAGGGGTGTCGACCTGGTCGAGTCCAGTCAACCTGGCTGGCCAGGTCTGTGTTTGGTCGAATTTATGTGGTCTGCTTTGTCATTAGGGCTAGGTGGCGGGTTCTAATTGGTCTCTCTATCTAATGAATGGCTACGATCTAACCTAGCAACATCAATGGTCCTAATCAATTCCTAACCTCTATATAAACAACCCTAGACTAAACCCTAATCTATTCATTCAAATTAAGAACATAGCCGCCATGTTGCTGAGGAACGACTAAGAGTAGCCGCCGACTAGAGAGAGAATTAGAAAGAAAGTTCTAAAGCCTAAAGCAATTCAAGCAACCTAAAGCCAATCAATTCAACAAAGGAATCATATCTCTTAATTAGAGAATTCGCCGCAACCATTGTAAGTAGAGTATTACTTTGGTATAAATAAACAACTGTGTTGATGTGTATGCTTGAATTGTGGCAATGAAAGTAATTCATATTTGTGCGTTCTTATCAATTTATATATTCTTGAATTATGTATTCAATTATAAAGAACTACATGCGGTAGTTCTATGCAAGTATACGTTTGGAGTATTGCGCAAATTATGTAGTCTATGTTGAAACTACATGTATGTAGTTGATTGAAATTCATGCAAGTTTGGGGCTTTGTTATTATGCCATCATGTATATCTTTGTGCATAGATCATTTTGCAAGTAATTGAAACAAGTTTGGTTGTTATAGTTCATACGAAACTAGGCTGAAATATTGACACCATAATTCATGTATTAAGCCATGCTTTGTATTAGAAAACCTATGGGCAAACTTATGAAAATGACTAGGCTATGATTGATATTTGACCATGTTAGTTCTATATTGTTAGCAAGAATTATATGATGACATATGTGAGACATGGCTAGGTTAGACTCAAAAATCCCTTTTTGCAAGTTTAAAGCAAATACCATGATTAGGAATATTTATGCATAGGAATGTTTATACCATCGTTATGTGATTAGACTCAAATCATGATTTTGTTGGACTATGCTTTTGTGTTAGTAACAAGGTATCCCCTTTGTAAACATGTAGAAACCTTATGAACATGACTTGTTTATGTTTATGCCATGAACAAATTTAACTTTACTTATGCCATGCTTATGTTTGACATTGTGCCATGTTAATGCTAAAAGTATTTATGCCATGCTTATGTTTGACATTATGCCATGCTTATGCTAGGAATATTTATGACATGCTTATGTTTGACATTATGCCTAAATAAGAATATAGGTTCATGTTGTAGTTAAACCTATGCAAGTTCACATGCTTTGATTCATGTCACCCATGTTACCACTATGCAAGTACACCAATTTCTATTTTGTATTTCCAACGTCACATGCAAGTTCATGCGCTCACCTTCCCCTCTTTGTGTATGTAATCACGCCATAAGCCTCCCCTTTTCGCATGGCTAAATTGGGCTTTAAAAGGCTAAGCCCAATATATATAAACGGACGTGTAAAACGGGGGAAAATAACGTTGGGTTAAAATTAATTAATGAATGAAAATATGAAATAGAAGGGCCCAAATTCAAGTATGGGTTGGGCCCATGATTGGTGTAACCTTTACACCATTAACTTAATAATGGGCCGCAAATATTTACATATAATTAAAGAAGAATGACAAAATATGTAAATGTAGAACATACGATGTGTTTAACCCGAGGTTGGATTGAGTTATGATGTAAACCTGCCCGGAACCGCCCGGCTGTCCAGTAGTCACAACAATACCTATCCAATGTGGGAGGTTAAACATGGAGCCCAGCAAGGACCCGAGGTTAGACTGAGTTGTGGCGTAAGACTGCCCGGAACCAACCGGCAACAGGCAGCCACAACAATACCTGTCTAATGTGAGAGGTCAGGGCCTTAATAAGACAATTAAGGCTGAGTCAGGATTGTTAGGATTAAGTGAACTAACGACTTAATCAAAATGGAACATGCCAAACTAAACGGACTGGTGGGGGTTAGGTAGGAAACACTTAACCAACTTAGCGTGTTGGCTAGAGATAGAAAACCTAGTAACGGGGGACCCTTTTTAGCAGTAACCCTAAAAGGTGTATCAGGATACCCTGAAACTAGGCAGGGTGGGGCACGATTACTGGGCTGATTGTAAGAGGTCAAAAGCGACGGCGGTGGTGTAGCAGTGTAGGTTCTAACGGTGTGCGGGCGTGCACGCACTCCGGCGCAGAAAAATAAAGCACTGGGCACCAGTAGCATACCTGTGCATTCTAAGGTTGTGTCGGGCCGCTGCCATGGGACTTGATACACCCCATGGTGGGACCAGCATAGGTAACTACAGACATCGGGGGCCGTAAGACACATGTAACTATGCGAGTAGGAGCCGATCATCATAGAATGGATCACATCACCCTGATTATGGGGTGCAAATTGGAAACTAGTATATGGGTTCAGAGATTTACATGGGGTACGATAGTATATTCGACCCTAGACAACTTAACCAAGTTTAAAGTACCTTTCCACTTCTTGTTTATACTTATCATACCCAGTTCTTTATTCATAGACAAAATAGTACTAGACTTACTCAGGCTTTATGTCTGACTCTACTTTTCTTTCGTCTTCTTTCTTCCGTTCCCCCCCCCCCCCAGGTCCTCAGAGAGGGAACACAGCAGCTTGACCAACCTCAACATCCAGCTTGAAGAAGAGAAATGTATTGCTTGGACTTTCCTGTTTTGAACTACGGCTTTGGACAATCCACTATGGGGCTTTTGCAGTTTATCTATGTTTTATTTATGCTTCTTTAAATAATGTACTCAAGACAGATTATGAAAGTGTTATGTTATGTTTTTGGAAAGGATGTTGTTGTAACACGTATTTGACTTTATGAAATAAAAGTTTGTTGTTCTTCCGCTGTTTACAAATATGTGTTCTTATATCTGTCTTGTATATCTGTGACTTGTACTTATAAACCTCCACCAAAATTAGGGCATTCCCTTTGAGAGTGACCCTAACGGAGGTGGGGTGTTTCACTTGGTATCAGAGCATAGGTTTACCAGATAAGATAAGAAGTTTTGAAAAATTATTTTCAAAAAAAAAATTTAAAGAAGCATTTTTAAAAGAAAAATATTATTTTATTTTAAAAAGGCAAAGTCCACTCCCCAAAGCCATAGGTACTATCTCTTATCCTTCGTTTTGAATCTATCCTTCTTGTTTCAGCATGTCCCAAGAACTTAACTTGCCGGAAGGGGTGCCAATACCTGGTTGGTTTAGACGGTTCTTAGAAGCAAGGGCCACTCAGCCAGGTCCTACCATTCCTCCTCCCCCAGCGGAAGGAAATCATCCAGCTGCAGCAGCACCTTTTCCTCCACCTCCTCCTCGGGGAAACACGTTTGCTAAGATATGTAAAGATTTTAAAGCTATGGGAGGAAGGGATTTCCATGGAACTGAGTCCTTCGTAGCAGCTAGAAATTGGTTGAAAGAAACGGAGGACCTATTCATCATCTTTGAGGTAGAAGATAGACAAAAAGTACAATTGACAGTATGGCTATTGAAGGGTGAGGCTTCCTACTGGTGGGAAGTCACTAATGCTGAAAGACCAGTGGAGACATGGGAGGACTTTAGGGCAAGGTTTGAGACCAAATTTCTCTCAGATGCGGAAAGAAGTTTGCAGTTGGAAAAATTCTTATTTCTTAAACAAGGGGACAAGACAGTCAGAGAGTATGTGAATCAGTTCGATGAGCTGGCTAGGTTTGGGCTTGACCTAGTCAACACCCCGCACAAGAAGGCTCTCCGTTTCGTCAAAGGGTTGAATGAGCCATTACACAGTTTGGCCATGACCCATATACCCATGGGAGCCACGTATGAAAGATTGGTGCAAATGGCATTGCTGAATGAAGAGGATAAGGGCAAGAAGAAAGAGGGTTTGCAGCCCAAGAAGACAGACTTTAAGAAGGGCGGGAAAGGCAACAAGGAGAAGAGGAAGTGCAATTTCTGTGGCAAAGTGGGGCACTTAGTAAAGGACTGCCGGAAAAAGAAGGCCAAGGAAAATGGTGGGTGCTTTTCTTGCGGTGAGACAGGCCATAGGGCTAAAGACTGCCCAAAGAAACGAGGACAGGGGCAGAGGGCTGGATCCACCCCAGGGGCACAGGTTCATGTGCTAGAAGCGCCACCTCTGCAACAGCGAGGTATAAATACTTCTGTAGAAAGTGTAGTTTATCTTTAGGATCACCCCGTTCGCACTTTATTTGATTCTGGCGCATCACACTCCTTTATCTCGTCTGCTTTAGTAGAATCTCTGCACCTAAAAACTAGTATGGTAGAGGACCCCTTAATTGTTTCAAACCCAATTGGGGGCCCAGCTCATTTGTCTATGATCTGTGTGGGATTGAAAATTTCTATTCTAAGTGTAGAATTTGAATGTAGTGCCTTTGTTTTGGGCTTTTCGGGGTATGGTTTGATTTTGGGTATGGATTGGCTATCCAGTAATGGGGCCATCCTTGATTGTGAAAAAAGGGTTGTTAGGCTCCTAACCCAGCTCGATAATACTTTGGAAGTTTCTTGTAATCCCTCGTATGCGGTTATGCTTAGTTATCTTGAATCGCTAGATGCCTCTGTTGAAAATTTGAAATCAGTTAGAGTGGTCCGGGAATATCCGGATGTCTTCGAAGAGGTGAAGGGCTTGCCTCCGAAGCGGGAAATAGACTTCCGCATATATCTTGTAGATAATGCAAAGCCCGTTGCGTTGCCCGTTAGACATATGGCTCCACGAGAAAGGAAAGAGCTCAGTAAACAGATTAAAGAGCTTCTAGAAAAGGGGTTCATTAGGAGGAGCATTTCAGAATGGGGCGCTCCAGTGGTGTTCGCTACGAAGGCGGATGGTTCACTCTGTCTATGTGTTGACTATAGGGAGCTCAACAAGCTAACGAAAAAGAATAGGCACCCTCTCCCTAGAATTGACGATTTATTTGACCAGCTTGTAGGGGCGTCTATTTTCTCCCAACTCGATTTAGCAACCGGTTTTCATCAGCTAAGGGTGGCTGAAGATAGCATCGATAAAACGGCGTTCAGAACCCCAGACGGCTTCTTTGAATGGCTTGTCATGCCTTTCGGCTTGACAAATGCACCTGCTTACTTCGTGGACCTGATGAGTATGGTATTTAGAGATTTCCTCAACAAATTCGTAGTGGTCTTCGTGGATGATATCCTTATCTTCTCAAAGAGTGAAGAGGAACATGCTCAACACTTAAGGGCAATCATGGAAACTTTGCGAGTCCATCAACTAAAAGCCAAGTTCTCCAAATGCCACTTTTGGAGGGAAGAGGTGAGGTTCCTTGGGCACATAGTATCCAAACAAGGGTTAGCGGTGGACCCTGCGAAGGTAGTGGCGGTACAGGATTGGAAGACACCAAGGAATGCAACTGAGGTCCGAAGCTTTCTAGGACTAGCGGGTTTCTATCGAAAATTCATAAGGGATTTTGCGAAAATCTCAGCTCCGCTCACGAAATTGACTAAGAAGAATCTAGTGTTCAATTGGGACTTGGATTGCGAGTTTGCTTTCCAACGACTGAAAAGGGCTCTCACAACAGCCCCAGTTTTGACGCTGCCGGATGGGAGCAAGATGTTCACTGTTTATACGGATGCATGTGGGACAGGGCTAGGCACCGTCTTAATGCAAGAAGGAAGGGTAGTAGCTTATGGCGGGAGGCAGTTGAAAGCGCACGAAAAGAACTACCCAACCCATGATCTTGAGTTAGCCGCCATCGTCTTTGCACTCAAGTCTTGGCGACACTATCTCCTAGGTGAGAAGTTCGAACTTTACACTGACCATAAATCGTTGAAATATCTTTTCTCGCAGAAGGATCTTAACTTGAGGCAACAAAGATGGATGGATTTTCTTGCCTCGTACGATTTCGAAATCTCCTACACTCCGGGCAAAGGCAACGTAGTGGCAGACGCGTTGAGCCGAAAGAAATTGACCCTAAGCCCATTGTTTGTTGAAAGACAAAGCCTAGAGTTTATAGCCAGCTTCGACTTTAGGCCCTCCTCCGATTTCGTACCAGGCTTGCTAGCATCTCTCGAAGTACGACCAACTTTAGTGGATTCAGTAGGGACAGCACAACGCCAAGACCCTCAGCTTGTGGAAATAATTGATAGGCTAATTAGGGGTGAGACTTCAAGTCACCTCAACAGATACTCCATCGACGATAAGGGTTTGCTAAGGCGAGACGGAAGACTATGCGTCCCACAGACAAAAGATTTAGTAAAGAAGGTTCTCGAGGAAGCACATCACTCCAAGATGACGATACACCCAGGCGGAGATAAAATGTACAAAGACATAAAGAGGACTTTCTTTTGGAACGGCATGAAAAAGGACGTGGCAGAATTCGTTTCTAAGTGCATGGTGTGCCAACAGGTTAAGGCGGAACAGAAAAAGCCTGGCGGACTACTACATCCTCTGGAGGTCCCGCAGTGGAAGTGGGATAGCATCTCAATGGACTTCATCGATGGGCTGCCTAGGTCTAGGAGAGGCAACACTAGCATTTGGGTAATAGTGGATAGGCTTACTAAAAGCGCCCACTTTTTACCTGTCAAAAGTAGAAGAACTGCCTCATCCCTAGTATCACTTTACCTCAAGGAAATCGTCCGACTCCATGGAATACCGTCTAGCATCGTTAGTGACCGAGACCCCATCTTCACCAGCGAGTTTTGGCGGAGTCTGCAAGAAGCAGTAGGAACGCAGTTATGCTTGAGCACAGCCTATCATCCCCAAACCGACGGCCAAACAGAGAGAGTGAACAGAGTTTTGGAAGACCTTTTAAGACTATGCGTCCTTGACTTCGGAGGGACATGGGAAGACCACCTTCCTTTGGTAGAATTCGCCTACAACAACAGCTATCAAGCAACCATCGGAATGGCGCCCTTCGAAGCTTTATATGGAAGACCGTGCCGATCGCCCACTTGTTGGTGGGAGTCCACGGATAAGCTCATACTTGGACCAGACATGATCCGAGAGACTTCAGAGAAAGTGGACTTAATACGAAGGAGGATGAAGACGGCCCAAGACAGACAAAAGTCCTACGCCGACAAGAGGAGGACCGACCTTGAATTCGAGGTTGGAGACAGAGTTTTTCTCAAGGTATCACCGCTAAGGAACGTTGTTCGTTTTGGAACCACAGGAAAACTAGCACCAAGGTTCGTAGGGCCATTCCCTATTATCGAGAAAATTGGGAAAATGGCTTATAGATTAGAGCTACCCGAGAAGTTGGCTGGAGTCCACAACGTTTTTCACATTTCACACCTCCGAAAATGTCTACATGAGTCTGCTGAAGTGGTAGAGCCAAATATACTCGAAGAGGCCGAAGTGGAACGCGAAGCAACCATAAGAAAAGTTCCAACCCGCATCTTAGGAACGGAAGTGAAGAAGCTACGCAACCGCGAAGTCAAGCTCGTCAAAGTTCAGTGGAGCGACGCCGAGGGAGACGCGACTTGGGAAACTGAAGCTAGAATCCGTACAGCCTACCCTTTTCTGTTCGAGGGTACATCCTTGATCTTTCCTTTTCCTTAAGTTGCGCTTTTATCTATCTTTTTTAGGTATATTTCCTCGACCGTATCTTTTAGATAGAATCTTTTTGGATGGAAACATGTAGTTGAAACATGTTATGGATGATGGTTGCAAGTGGTTGCAAGTGATTGCTAGTGGTTGCTCGTGGTTGCATATACACACACTCTAGGTATTAGATCGGCTCAGTCACTTCATATTGCATATGCATATATGTTTGCATTCGTATATGGTTGAACTTTAATGTGTTGTCATATGGATGTTGCATTTGTATTGAATGATTGTGCACTCATGTAGAATCAAGAATAGGAAAATTTGCATACATAATGGATTCATGGCACTTACATAATTCGCATTAAGGAGGTCAACTGAATCAGTAGACCGCCTGATTTTGCATTAGATAAGTTCATGTACACACACACTTCGCATATGATCATGAAGCATTAGAAGTCTTTTAAGGACAGTGGATGCTCGTGTTTGATGGATGAGTAGATGGATGATTGGATGTTAGGATATACATTCCTCCTAACTTGAAGATTTCGGGGACGAAATCCTTTTAAGTGGGGGAGAATGTAACACCCCGCAAATTCTATAACTGTGAAATTAGCAAATTAAAGTATAATTAATCTGAAATCAAAGAACTAAGGGAAACGGGATACGCCATTGCGTTCGTCTCGGAAAAATACGCGAAATAGAGTCCGAGTTTTCGAAAAACGGAGTCCGTATGAAGAAGATATGGCCTTCGGAAGTTTTGAATTAAATTCAAAATTCAAACAGAATAAAATAATTAAAAATCGGGCCCAGTGGGCCAGGGCGGATAAACACCCTCCTAGGCCACCCAGGTCGACTGGGCTGTCGACCTGGGCTACCCATGTCGACAGGGCTGTCGACAGCCCTGTCTACAGGGGTGTCGACCTGGTCGAGTCCAGTCAACCTGGCTGGCCAGGTCTGTGTTTGGTCGAATTTATGTGGTCTGCTTTGTCATTAGGGCTAGGTGGAGGGTTCTAATTGGTCTCTCTATCTAATGAATGGCTACGATCTAACCTAGCAACATCAATGGTCCTAATCAATTCCTAACCTCTATATAAACAACCCTAGACTAAACCCTAATCTATTCATTCAAATTAAGAACATAGCCGCCATGTTGCTGAGGAACGACTAAGAGTAGCCGCCGACTAGAGAGAGAATTAGAAAGAAAGTTCTAAAGCCTAAAGCAATTCAAGCAACCTAAAGCCAATCAATTCAACAAAGGAATCATATCTCTTAATTAGAGAATTCGCCGCAACCATTGTAAGTAGAGTATTACTTTGGTATAAATAAACAACTGTGTTGATGTGTATGCTTGAATTGTGGCAATGAAAGTAATTCATATTTGTGCGTTCTTATCAATTTATATATTCTTGAATTATGTATTCAATTATAAAGAACTACATGCGGTAGTTCTATGCAAGTATACGTTTGGAATATTGCGCAAATTATGTAGTCTATGTTGAAACTACATGTATGTAGTTGATTGAAATTCATGCAAGTTTGGGGCTTTGTTATTATGCCATCATGTATATCTTTGTGCATAGATCATTTTGCAAGTAATTGAAACAAGTTTGGTTGTTATAGTTCATACGAAACTAGGCTGAAATATTGACACCATAATTCATGTATTAAGCCATGCTTTGTATTAGAAAACCTATGGGCAAACTTATGAAAATGACTAGGCTATGATTGATATTTGACCATGTTAGTTCTATATTGTTAGCAAGAATTATATGATGACATATGTGAGACATGGCTAGGTTAGACTCAAAAATCCCTTTTTGCAAGTTTAAAGCAAATACCATGATTAGGAATATTTATGCATAAATATGTTTATACCATCGTTATGTGATTAGACTCAAATCATGATTTTGTTGGACTATGCTTTTGTGTTAGTAACAAGGTATCCCCTTTGTAAACATGTAGAAACCTTATGAACAAGACTTGTTTATGTTTATGCCATGAACAAATTTAACTTTACTTATGCCATGCTTATGTTTGACATTGTGCCATGTTAATGCTAAAAGTATTTATGCCATGCTTATGTTTGACATTATGCCATGCTTATGCTAGGAATATTTATGACATGCTTATGTTTGACATTATGCCTAAATAAGAATATAGGTTCATGTTGTAGTTAAACCTATGCAAGTTCACATGCTTTGATTCATGTCACCCATGTTACCACTATGCAAGTACACCAATTTCTATTTTGTATTTCCAACGTCACATGCAAGTTCATGCGCTCACCTTCCCCTCTTTGTGTATGTAATCACGCCATAAGCCTCCCCTTTTCGCATGGCTAAATTGGGCTTTAAAAGGCTAAGCCCAATATATATAAACGGACGTGTAAAACGGGGGAAAATAACGTTGGGTTAAAATTAATTAATGAATGAAAATATGAAATAGAAGGGCCCAAATTCAAGTATGGGTTGGGCCCATGATTGGTGTAACCTTTACACCATTAACTTAATAATGGGCCGCAAATATTTACATATAATTAAAGAAGAATGACAAAATATGTAAATGTAGAACATACGATGTGTTTAACCCGAGGTTGGATTGAGTTGTGATGTAAACCTGCCCGGAACCGCCCGGCTGTCCAGTAGTCACAACAATACCTATCCAATGTGGGAGGTTAAACATGGAGCCCAGCAAGGACCCGAGGTTAGACTGAGTTGTGGCGTAAGACTGCCCGGAACCAACCGGCAACAGGCAGCCACAACAATACCTGTCTAATGTGAGAGGTCAGGGCCTTAATAAGACAATTAAGGCTGAGTCAGGATTGTTAGGATTAAGTGAACTAAAGACTTAATCAAAATGGAACATGCCAAACTAAACGGACTGGTGGGGGTTAGGTAGGAAACACTTAACCAACTTAGCATGTTGGCTAGAGATAGAAAACCTAGTAACGGGGGACCCTTTTTAGCAGTAACCCTAAAAGGTGTATCAGGATACCCTGAAACTAGGCAGGGTGGGGCACGATTACTGGGCTGATTGTAAGAGGTCAAAAGCGACGGCGGTGGTGTAGCAGTGTAGGTTCTAATGGTGTGCGGGCGTGCACGCACTCCGGCGCAGAAAAATAAAGCACTGGGCACCAGTAGCATACCTGTGCATTCTAAGGTTGTGTCGGGCCGCTGCCATGGGACTTGATACACCCCATGGTGGGACCAGCATAGGTAACTACAGACATCGGGGGCCGTAAGACACATGTAACTATGCGAGTAGGAGCCGATCATCATAGAATGGATCACATCACCCTGATTATGGGGTGCAAATTGGAAACTAGTATATGGGTTCAGAGATTTACATGGGGTACGATAGTATATTCGACCCTAGACAACTTAACCAAGTTTAAAGTACCTTTCCACTTCTTGTTTATACTTATCATACCCAGTTCTTTATTCATAGACAAAATAGTACTAGACTTACTCAGGCTTTATGTCTGACTCTACTTTTCTTTCGTCTTCTTTCTTCCGTTCCCCCCCCCCCCCAGGTCCTCAGAGAGGGAACACAGCAGCTTGACCAACCTCAACATCCAGCTTGAAGAAGAGAAATGTATTGCTTGGACTTTCCTGTTTTGAACTACGGCTTTGGACAATCCACTATGGGGCTTTTGCAGTTTATCTATGTTTTATTTATGCTTCTTTAAATAATGTACTCAAGACAGATTATGAAAGTGTTATGTTATGTTTTTGGAAAGGATGTTGTTGTAACACGTATTTGACTTTATGAAATAAAAGTTTGTTGTTCTTCCGCTGTTTACAAATATGTGTTCTTATATCTGTCTTGTATATCTGTGACTTGTACTTATAAACCTCCACCAAAATTAGGGCATTCCCTTTGAGAGTGACCCTAACGGAGGTGGGGTGTTTCATAAAGCGTAAAAGCTATCAAGATCATCAAAGTATTAGTCGTCATATGCAGTTAAAATTATGTGGTCATTCAGTCCAGAAAGTCCAAATCAAGGCCCTAGCCTAACTGTTCAGAGTTTTATAGTGACATGGCATCGTCTAAGGTTCAAAAATTGGTTTGGATCATGAACTACAAGTCGAACCGCGATGTGTATGACAGTTCTCCCTCCTTCGGATCGCAGGGTAGAGGGATCGCCCTCCTTCGGATCGCAGGGTAGACGGATCGCCCTCCTTTGGATCGTAGGGCAGCGGGATCGCCCCCCTCACGAATCGTGAAATTGAGTAATCGGGGTCTTTGCCGGATCGTTGCAGTCCCCCATGAAGCGCGCCACTGCCGCCACCACGAGCCTCCGACTCGCCATTGGCCTTCATCTTCTTCCTTTCCTCTCCTTGCCCACGATCCGAACCGGCCTTCTTCTTCTCCTTCCTCCTCCGTTTTCCACCTCTCCTTCTCGCTTCCGAACTCCAACCTCTAAACATATCAGCCATGGCGCTTCGCTGGTTACCCCAAGAATCACAATTTCCCATCGTTTCCTCCCTCAAACCAGTCGAAAAAACTCATAAAATGGAGAGCGATATCGCATAAGGATGCTTTCGATTGATTACCTTTATAAAAGTTGGGAGAACAGTCAAATTTTTGGAGGTTTGAAAAACTCGGGTGTTTCCTCAGTGACGCAGGCGATACGATACGAAAGAAGGAAGAAGGAAGAAGGAAGAAAGTGAAGAGGAGGGTTGACTTATATAGGCAAAAGGGCGACCGTTTGTCTCCCCTTTTTTGTTTTATTCGATCCGCGAAAATAGGCAGGCCGCGAACCAAAAGCCCACCACGTCTCGGAGAGAAGCCCATTTCGTTCCGTCCCGTAAAGAAGCTCAAGCGCTCACCAAAGAACGAGATGAATGGCTCGAATGGCTTGCTAAAGGACCACGACTCGAGTATGCAATACGAATCGAAAAATCACCAATAGATTCAGTGATGAAGACTCTGAAAAGTCCCAGAAAAGGAATCGTTCACTGTTTTGCGACTCGATGCGAAAAGACGGTTCTATAGCTTCGAAGCATGTTCCATCATCGATAAAACATACTTCGAGGGGGCAAAATGTTGGCTAGCTTTTTGACCAAGCCACCCAGGGTTATTCATAAGAAGAAAGCATGAAACCACATTCTCTAAGTACATGAAGGAACGGATCGCACCATTGACTCGCCCCTCATCGGATCGCCCCCATGTCGGATCGCACCTTATCGGATCGCCCCCAATTCATCAGCGAAACGACACCTCTATGTGATTCGATCCATTCATGTGATATTGCCCAGTATTGACCAATCCGATCCCCTGATGCATGGCGGAGCCGCTGACCCGTTCAAACACGAGCTAGTCTTCAGCGATCCGAGACCCACGGATCTAGCGACACGTGTCCCTAACCGTCATTTTGACCAATTCTCCCCATCTGCACGATCCGATTTTCAAGGGGATCGCGACACCTGTCCGCAACGGCTAATTTGACTATTTCTTCAACGGCAGAGATGTGATCCGATGTTCTCGGGATTCGTGCCACGTGTTACCAAGACCCGCCTGACAAAATCAGCTATAAATAGCCCGTAGCTTGGCATTTTTGGGATCTTTTTGGCAATATTAAGTATTGAATCCGCCATTATTGTCAAACTACTAGAGTAGAGAAATCATTGATTGTATTAGCTTCCAAAGTATAATCAATAATATATAAAGTGGACGTAGGCTCGTTAACGCGGAACCACTATAAATTCTGTGTGTTATTTTCCTTTTTCCTCATTCTTCAGTTTAAACTCTATAAGATTCAGAACAATTTGGGTGTTAGGTCCAAATTTTGATCCAACACTAGTGTACCACTTAAAATTGAATTTATTGTACTTTTTAATATTTGCGACTTCAAGAACTCTTTAATTGCTGATGTTTATAGAAGGGATTTAGACCCCCCCTCCCCCGTGGGAGTTTTCCTTGGTTAATATTTTAGAGGAGGGATTGTTAAGACAATTGGCCTTACTAAAAGCTAAATTAACCTTGTATCACCTGGATGAGAATAGGGATACCATTAGTTGGGGATTGGATAAGAGTTTAGTTTACTCTGTAAATTCAATGTATAAACTTATTAATTTTTCTGGTATTTCTTTGCTCCCTTTTAAGTTTATTTAGACTTCTAATTCCCCTCCTAAAGCTAAGTTTCTTATGTGGCTGATTGTCCATAAGAAGATTAATACAGTGGAGATTTTAAAGAAGAAGAATATTTTGTTTGATGTTAAATGTTGTTTCTGTAGTCATTTGGAGGAAGATGTTGATCAATTATTTATTTTCTTGCAATTCTACCAATTATATTTTAACTATGGTTTTAAATATTTTTGTTATGGTTAGTTTGAATACATTTAGTAATTGTGAGAAATATTGGAATCATTATAGGCTTGCTTATAAATCAAAATAGAGATATCTAATGGATTCTTTAGTTATTATCATCAGTTGGTTCATTTGGTTGGAAAGGAACCAGAGATTTTTTCATTCTATTTCGGTATCCTCTGATAAATTAATCATTAATATAGTTTATTTCTGTCTGGACTGGATGACCACTTCGTGCAACAAGTTTTTTTGAGATTCAAGATTTGGTAATTTTTTACAAAAGGGTGGGTTAAATTTTTATTTATTTATGAGTATTAATGGTTACTTTAGAGGTAATAGGTTTCTCATTTGTGGTTAAATTTTCAGTTTTTGATGTTGATAGTTTGTCTCTTTTTCAGTATCTTTTTTCTTCTCATATTACATATATGTATGGATATATATTTAATTATATTAGTATATATATATATATATATTAAAATATATCCATACGTATATGTGATGGTTAATAATGGTGGTTGTATAGTAATTTTTCAGGTTTTCAGGTGGGGGTTACTGTTGGAGAACTTTGTGGATCGCTGACGGGTTTGGTGCTTGGCTTTTCTTGGGGAGTTCTTTTTATGATTGTTTTTAGAGAGCTTTTTTGGGTTGTACTCCTTTATTTTAGTACTTCGGGTGTATGGTTTATAGTATTGGAGTAGATATACTTCTATATCGGGTGGTGGCTTTGCCGGAATTCGATATTGAAGTAGGATGGGTGGTGGCTTTGCCAAAATTCGATATTGAAGTAGGATGGGCGGTGGTTTATCCGGAGCTCATCTTTCTACAATCCTTTACTTTCTTAGAGTCGTGTTGTTGATTGAGTGTTGTTTTTTTTTCCTATTTGTTGTCTTTGGGCTCTGTATACTCATTTTTTATGTATATATGTGTGCTCTCTTCTCTTCAGAAGATCACACATTTTGTTTTTCAAAAAAAATTACATGATTCACTTGTGGCATATTACGTATTTAAATTATTAGATGTAGAATTGAGAAAATGACATGTTAACTTGTTAGATTTGAACAACTATCCGATTAAATGATTAAATGTCAGGATAGAATTAAATACGTATAAAAAAGGACATGAGACATAATATAGACATAATTTGATGATATGTAAATTAGATTACAGTAACATGTGAAAAGGATAACATGCCTAAAATTTATAGTAAATAGGAAACTGTAACCGCACTTAGACACGAGGTTAGATTACACTTGTGGTAGAAGTCTGCCTGGAGTCGCCCGACACTTCCAGCATCCACAAGTGGTAAACCTAATACGGCGGGTCTAGGTGCATAAATAAAACTTGTAATGGTGCTTAGATAGGAGGTTAAGTCAACTTGTGGAAGAAGTCTTCCTGGAACCGCCCGGTAAATCCAGCATCCACAAGTGTAGGCTTAATGTGAGAGGTCCAGTGCATAAATATATACATATACATATATATAAATATATGTAAATAGCAGGACTAATAAACAACATTGATTGTAATTAATGGAAATAAATGAAATTGAAAGAAAGTTACAATAGTAAAAAGGAATGTAATGAACGTAGAGTGATAATACCCTATTATAAATTAATTACATTAATAAGAATGTTGTTAGGTAGACTTGTCCTAGGGACAAGTGAAGATTATAACTTACGTTATAATAAACTAGTAAGGACATGAGATAACTAATGAAATGAGATAAGTGGCAGTTAATTATAAATTAAGTAATCAGTAAATGGGAAAAACTGAAACCAGTTGTTTGTAATAAGTAGAGAAAAGGGGGGAAGTTTATGAAATGTAAGAAGTTGTACTTAATTATAAATTAAGTAATCTACAAACTTGGAAGTATGAAATCTGCTGATATGAATAACATGTTTAGGCTTGTCCTAGGGAAAAGTGGAAATTATAACTTAGGGTATAATAAAAGATAAAGGGAATTGAATAACTTATGTAAGGGGATAAGTCGTAATTAATTGTAAATTAAGTTATTTTAAAGAACAAGAATCTAAAATCTACGGATGAGGTCACCATAAGTTATATTTAGGGGAAGAGAAACTTATTAGTGGGCCTTAATTAAGAGAACTTAGTTAATAAGTAAACAACGACAAGTTGTAGTGACGGTGTAAAATGGAATTATGATTAAATTAGAAAGAATGAGGAAAATTTATGAAATGAAATAAGTTATTTTTAAATAATGAATGATATGTTAAAAAGAAAACATGTGAATTGAGATATACTTAATTACATATTAAGTAGAACATGTTATTGTAAAGATGAAATCAAAGAAGAATATAAATGGATTGTGGATTACAGACCTTGGATCACAATCTAGAGAATAACATGTTGTGGGCTTATTAATAAACTTAAATGGGTTAAGTTAGATCACTAAAATCAATAAGCAAGAGAAACTTGGTAACTTGAATAAGAAGTCAATGTGAACGGGGATAACCAAGTTATATGGAAAACCGGTGAGGTAAAGTAAGCACATAAAAGAATGTTTAGACATAGGGTCTAATGACACATTAAAATGAGGCGCTTGGACCAGTCTTCACGTTCGACGGTAAATAACCCAACCGGGTAGATCATCTTGGTGTCATAAGGCACGAGAGGAGCGCACATTCATCTGATTATTCTGTCGGCTCCGAAGGACTGGAAGGGGCATCACGTGACTTCATGAGATACGTACGGTGCTCCAGGTAGTCCTTTGTGCGGTGGCAGATGTTTACGTTGTGCTTGCAAAGGTTGGGTCTGCACGTAACTACTAGGTGGTTGGGCCTTGACTGCAAAAGTAGATCTGCAGTCAGAATGCTGTGACGTGGTGATACTAGGGTGATTCGGTGGTAGCCTTAACGGGGAGGCAGAGGTCAGGACCAACAGAGATAGTAGATCATTGGGTACCCATCATCGTCAGCCATTGGGATGCGAAAAGATTAGAGGTTAAACCAATAGAACATTTACCTATCACTATCGAGGTACGCTGGTTGAGGGATGACGCCAGCTGGATGTTTAGATTGCTGGTTAGGGGCATGTCATTAGCTCTTGCAGTCTTTACTAGTTGAGGGAGGAGCCAAGGTGGGGCCATAGGCACTATGAAAAAAAGACCCTAGTAATATCTATATTCTGAGGCTCTTAAAGACAGGCCTGTACAGATATGGAAAAGCTCCCGACCGAGTTTTGTGTTTCCTGTATAGCCCTGCCATGGAACCCGGTGCACATTATGTGCGGTTAAGGCATCAAATAAGATTGACGATACGTACATGCCACATTCAAGATAAATGCATGTCAGCTCTAGGTGGCGTACCATAGACTAGAGGGCAGTACTCCAGTATGAAATCTGATTCGATTGACGGTGGCAGTCCGTGCGCTTATGTAGCGTGTAATGACAGATATATGTGGAACATAACATTGTTATATAGAGATCCGTACGTCACTCCGTCATAGGATGTGGGACTGTGCACATTTCTGTGGCATTACGATGGAGACCGTGCGAGTGGGGTACCATGGGGTGTACCTTAATATTGTGGGTAGCTACACATATACAATATTAGGTTAATCCACCAGGAAGTAAATGGGTACGATGCGTGTGTAAGCCTTGAGTTCTGTTAACCCAAGTAACTTAATAAATTAGAAAATGCGATTGAATGATGTATGTAGGATTATCCAAAGTGTATAGTTTAAATTCAGTCACCAGAACTTGTGTTCTGACCCTCTCCTCATAACATTCTCGCAGGTTAGATTTGTGGCAGAGACATGATAGCTTTGGATGCTAGTTAGCTAGTATTATTAATATGGTAAGGCTATATTTTTATCACATTATATTTATCCATTCTGCTATGAGATATTTTCTAAGCTTTGACATATTTTATGTCTCTGTCTTTTCTGCAGGATACTAGAGCAAACCAACACGAGTTTCAAAAAAAAACGGTCTGTCAGAATTAGGGTTGTTACATCTGACATCAGAGCTTAGGTTTAGGATTCCTATATAGATAATGAGTGAACGTGTTTGTATTTTTTAATATATATATATATATATATATATATATACCTAGATCTATAGAGGAACCTACTAAATAGAAAGAGTATAATATGGTAAGCAATGGGATGTTTTGTTTTGTACACTAAAGGAATAAATATGGAAATCTGAGACCCTTAGATAATTTGGTTGGAAAGTGTACAATGTACTTTGTATGGAAGGAAGGCGAATCCCATATGATTAGTATTTTGGGTTGGTGGGTTTAGAAGTAAAAACTTATAAATTGGAAAAGGTTAAAAAGATAAAGTGGATTAGGAATATATATAGTTGAGAGAATTAACCTTGGGAAGTGTCTAGGCATGCCTACAAAATTGGAAACCCACTTTGAGTCTAACCCCATTGTTAACTTTTAAGAACTTGAAATTGTGAAAGTTTTGGAAAAAGGGATTATGGTTTTTTTCAAGTTGTAATCTTAAAAGTCATAGTTTTAAAATATGTAAAGAAGTACATATTGAGTTTTAAAGTAAAATGGGGTATATTTTGGAAGCAATGTTTTCTCATGAAAATTTTGTCTTAAGTAAAATTCTCTCAATAAAAGGTGCATATTATAGAGTATGTATAGCTCGCTAGTTTTCTTGTTATATTATATGAAAGGATTCAAAAGTAAAACTTGGAAAAAGTTGCATTTTGTTGAAAACTGGAATTTCCAGTAAAGAAAATTTTGAAGTCTTTATTCTTTTAACAATCATTTTTGATAAATTGTTTTAAGAAGAGAAAAGTTTGTTGGGTGGACAAAATAAGTTGTAGAAATTAAAAATAGAGTAGATGTTTGCACCTTGTAGTAAGAAATTGAATTGACCTTATAGGCAAAAACAAGCCGTAAACCCGATTGACAAATAGTTGTCTGTATCTATTCCACTTTTGTGATTTGAAAAAAAAATGATGATTTGCATTTTTTTTAAGATGACGTGTTTTTATGGTTTGGCAAAAGTAAGTTTTCACGAGGAAAATAAAATTTTGACACTTCTGATTCTTTTTAGGAGGAAAATAAAATTTAATGAAAAGGCCAAAATGTGTTTTAAAAGTATGGAGTAGGGAAGGAATAGTGCCTAGGGAAGACGGAAAAGTTTTGAGGCTATGAAGTAAATAGCGAGAATTATCCTAGAAAAAAAATGGTAAGTTCCTGTAGAATGCGTAAGCATTGAAAAGCCTAAGGTGTTGCTTGAAATGACTGTTGGTACACAGCTAGAATTAGTAGTGACTATTAGATAGTGAAGGGCAAGTAAGTGTTTAGATCCAGTTTCTAATTTTCATGTTAGGGGTAAATCTCGTTACAACATTTTTGTTGGGATCGTTATGTTATTTTGTTCTTGTTGGGTAGTTAGGGTAACACCTAAACCTGTCGTGGATCCCATGGTTTGGACTTTTCTGTTTGAGGGGGATATTGTCCCGAGATTCTTGGCCCTTAGTAGTAGCTGTGTATAGTGTATGTTTTCCTGTTTTAGATGAAATACAAGAAGACTTGTTTGAAAACTAAACTTCGATCAAATAATTAAATAGGCTAAGAAAAGGAAAATGGTACAACCAAAAGGGAACAGCAAATTCAGTAAAGCAACAAACATGATAAATTATAAGAAAAGATGGATAAAGATAAAAATTTCCAAGATAAGATGAAAGAAAATCAGTAACAAACGAAAATTTTCTTATATGGGCTTTGCTTGGATAGGAAAATAGGGAATCTTTATGAATAGTTACATAAAATCCAGGTACAAGTTGAAAAGGGTATATAGAAGGAAAAGGAAGATGTGAAGTTTTCCGTTTTCCACCTTTTTGTAACATAAGAAATCGATTTAGAAAATAGATTTTTCTGAAATTCGAAAAATAAAGTTGGTTGGTAGGATTATGGATGCAACAATTGGATGAACTATGCTCTTACTTCATAAGAGTGTGGGAAAATTTGGATGAAAAAGCATTTTGATTTTCAAAGTACTGCATTCATGTAGAACTGCTAGTTTATTTAGAATGTGAGCATCATAATTTAAAAGGATTTTTGAAAAAATTGCATACACATAGGAGGTACCACTTAGGTATATATGCACTATTATGTTGTAATCACTTTGCACAAGTGCACAATGGTTGCAAATATTGGATGCACACATGATGGATGGATATTATGCAAGTGGTTATTTAATTTTTACCCTTATCAAATTTCGGGGGCGAAATTTCCTAAGGGTGGGAGAATGTGACACCCCGCATTTTTAAGATAATAAAATATGAGTAACTTAATTTAATAATTAGAGTTAAGTAAAAAAGAACTGCGCCATTGCATCTATCTTGGAATTCTGGTCAAGATAGACAACTGGTTTGCGCAAAACGGGTAACGTATAAAGAAGTTATGGGCGTTGGAAATTTGAATGCATATAAGGAACTTATATGTATATATATTAAATAAATTTATCCAGAAAATCAAAACACGAAGTGGGAAAACAAAGCGGGAATTTTTCCCATTGGGGGTCGACCCATCTATATGGGGTCGACCCAAGGGTCGACACCACAGATCTGGGCAGATTCCTGAGTGTGAACGTGGACTGGTTTCTAGTCCAAATTCATTGATGAACACCTATAAATAAGCCTGTATAGCCTACCCTAAGTCTCATATTTCGGAGACAACACAGAAGCTCTGCCATCCCTCTTCCTCCTCAAATCTCATTAGAAAATTTAGATTATTAGTTTAGGTAAATTCTGAATCTAGATCTGGAGGAAAAGGATGAAAATCAATTAGAAGGTGTTTAGATCTCTTATCGAAGTGAGGTAATTTTCTAGAACTGGTCTATTTCGATTCTCTTTTCTTTCTTTCTTTCCTTTTTCTTTTATTAAAAATTGTAGATCCATGGTTGTTAGGTTCTGAATCCAATTAAGGGAAAAAAACATGGAATGCTGGATTTGGACCAGATCCAGGATTTGGAAAGCATATGAGGTGAGTGGATTTAAGTTATATCATTTTAGATAATGATATATTATCGTTTATCATTCCCCATTATCATGAAATGTGAATTTGCCAGAATAACTAAAAGTGTTAAGATGCTATTATAACAAGTTGAGATATCAATATGAATATGTTGGAAAATTCATATGTTGAATCGGTTAAAATGTTGAATGTTTACAAGTTGAAAAAAAAATTTGTTTGAATATGAGTAGCGACTACTGTTGTTATAATTACATGATTCACTTGTGGCATATTATGTATTTAAATTATTAGATGTAGAATTGAGAAAATGACATGTTAACTTGTTAGATTTGGACAATTACCTGACTAAATGATTACATGTCAGGACATAATTAAATACATGTTAAAAAGGACATGCGACATAATATAGGCATAATTCGATGACATGTACATTGGATTACAGTAATATCTGAAAAGGATAACATGCCTAAAATTTAGAGTAAGTAGGAAACTGTAACCACACTTAGACATGAGGTTAGATTACACTTGTGGTAGAAGTCTGCCCGGAACCGCCCGGCACATCCAGCATCCACAAGTGGTAAATCTAATGTGAGTGGTCTAAGTGCATAAATAAAACTTGTAATGGCGCTAAGACACGAAGTTAAGTCAACTAATGGGAGAAGTCTACCAAGAACCGCCCGGCAAATCCAACATCCACAAGTGTAGGCTTAACATGAGAGGTATAACGCATAAATACACACACACACACACACACACACACATATATATATATATATATATGTGTGTGTGTGTGTGTGTGTATGTGTGTGTGTTTGTATATAGCAGGACTGATAAACATCATAAATTGTAATTAATGGATATAAATGGAATCGAAAGAAAGTTACAACAATAAAAGAATGAACGAGGAATGATAATAACCTATTATAAATAAATTACATAAATAAGAATGTTGTATAATAGGTAGACTTGTCCTGGGGACAAGTGATGATTATAACTTAGGTTATAATAAACTAGTAAGGACATGAAATAACTGGTGAAATGATATAAGTGGCACTTAATTATAAATTAAGTAATTGATAAATGGGGAAAACTAAAACCATTTGTTTGTAATAAGTAGAGAAAAGGGGGAAAGTTTATGAAATGTAAGAAGTTGTACTTAATTATAAATTAAGTAATCTGTAAACTTGGAAGTATGAAATCTGCTGATAAGAATATCATGTTTAGGCTTGTCCAAGGGACAAGTGAAAATTATAACTTAGTCTATAATAAATGATAAAGGGAATAGAATAACTTATGTAAGGGGATAAGTTGTACTTAATTGTAAATTAAGTTATTTACAAGAACAGGAATCTAAAATCTACGGATGAGGACAAAATAAGTTATATTTATGGGAAGAGAAATTTATTAATGGACCTTAGTTAAGAGAACTAAGTCAATAAGTGAACAATGACAAGTTTTTGTGATGGTGTAAAATGGAATTATGATTAAATAAGAAAGAATGAGGAAAACTTATGAAATGAAATAAGTTATATTTAGTCATAAATAATGACTGGCATGTTAAAAAGAAAACATGTGAATTGAGATATACTTAATTACATATTAAGTAGAATATGTTATTATAACGATGAAATCGAACAAGAATATAAAGGGATTGTGGATTACAGACCTTGGATCACAATCTAGAGAATAACATGGTGTGGTCTTATTAATAAACTTAAATAGGTTAAGTTATATGACTGAAATTAATAAGCAAGAGAAACTTGGTAACTTGAATAAGAAGTCAATATGAACGGGGGTAACAAGTTAAATGGAAACCTGGTGAGGTAAAGCAAGCGGTAAAAGAATGTTAAGACATAGGGTATAATGACACATTAAAACATGGCGCTTGGACCAGACCGCACGTTCGAGGGTGAATAACCCAACGGGGTAGATAATCATAGTGTCATAAGGCACGAGGGGAGCACACGTTCATATGATTATTCTGTCGGCTCCGAAGGACTAGATGGGAAGCACGCGGCTTCCTGAGATATGTAAGGTGCTTCTGGTAGTCCTTTGTGCAGTGGCAGATGTTTAGGCTGTGCTTGCAGAGGTTGGGTCTGCGCATAACTACTAGGAGGGTGGGCCTTGATTACAAAAGCAGATCTGCAGTCAAAATGTCGTGACGTGGTGATACTAGGGTGATTCGGCGGTCGCCTTAACGTGAAGGCAGAGGTCAGGACCAACAGAGATAGTAGATCGTCGGTACCTGTCATCGGCAGCCAGTAGGATATGAAAAGACTAGAGCTAAAACCAATAGACCATTTACTTTTCACTATCGAGGTACGGTGGTTGATAGAAGACGCCAACTGGATGTTTAGATTGCTTGTTAAGGGCAAGTTGTTTAGCTCTTGTAGTCTTTACTAGTTGAGGGAGTGGCCGAGGTATGGCCATAGCCACCATGAAAAACAGACCGTTGGAATATATGTATTCTGTGTTTCTTGTATAGCCCTACCACGGAACCTAGTGCACATTAAGTGCGGTTAAGGCATCGAATACGATTGATGATACGTACATGGGACAGTCTATATACATGCATGTCGGTTCTGGGTGGTGTATCGTAGACTTGAGGGCATTACTTTGGTATGAAATTTGATTTGATTGACGGTGGCAACCCGTACATTTACATATCGTAGTGATGACAGATATATGTGGATCGTAACATTGTTATATAAGATCTGTAAGTCACTCTGGCATAGGATGTGGGAGTGCGCACATTTCTATGGCATTACGGTGGAGACCGTGCGAGTGGGGTACCATGGGGTGTACCTTAATATTGGGGGTAGCCACATATATACAGTGTTAGGTTAATCAACTGGGAAGTAAATGGATACGACGTGTGTGTAAGCCTTGAGTGTTGTTAACCCAAGTAACCTAATAAATAAGAAAATGTGATTGAACGATATATGTAGGATTATCCAAAGTGTATAGTTTAAATCCAGTCAGCAGAACTTGTGTTCTGACCCCCTCCTCATAACATACTCGTAGGTTAGATTTGTGGCAGAGACATGATAGCTTTGGATGCTAGTTAGACAGTATTATTAATAAGGTAAGGCTATATTTTGATTACATTATATTTTATCCATTCCGTTGTGAGATATTTTCTGAGCTTTGACATTTTTTATGTCTCTGTCTTTTCCACAAGATAGCAGAGCAAACCAACACGAGTTTCAATAGATTGGAATTTTGAAAAAAAAAATCGGTCTGTCAGAATTCGGGTTATTACAGGGTGTGTTCCTTGTAGCCTCGAAATCAAGGAAAGGAAGCGGTGTTAACCTTGAAGTCGTAGAATCAAGAGTGTTTGGAGTAGTGTTAACCTTGTAGCCATGAAATTAAGGGTATTGTACTTGGATATTGATAATAATAAAACTCTACGCAATCCAGCGTTGCATGGGACTGGACGTAGGAGTAATCTGAACCAGTATAAAATTCGGTGTGTTCTTTCCATTTCTGCATTTTATATTTATTTGTTTCTGTGTTTGTGTTGGATCCTATGTCTGTAATCATCTCTGTTCTGTATGATCCATAAAGTAGATCATTTAAGTTTAAGATTTTTGTAGATTCCTCAAAAACACTATTCACCCTCCTCTAGTGTTAGTCTTTCCTTAAGATCCGCCTTCCGCATTCCATAACAGTGGTTGTAGGGGGTCTATCTTTAAATTACTTTATGGGTATTAAGTAACTATAAGTATGTCCTCCCTTAGATTTACATACAGGCCTTAAGTAACTGTTAGGATGTTTGCCTCATACGTTTAATTATGCACGTTTGCTTACGTAGACATAACATGAAGAATTTACGCTGCCAAGTATTGGGAATAGTCATTCCTACATTTATATGTTTTCCATTCACTAGAAATTTATGTTCTGACCTCCCTTCTGTTAATGTGGGGAATTGTCGCTTCATGCAGCACATGACAACCCTCAAGTGTATGTGTACGGTGAACAAAACGATCCAAATCCAACATAAAGTATTACAAAAGAACACAACTTTTTATAGTGGTTCTGCACTAACATCTATGTCCACTTCATAGTAATCATTCCTCATATAATATTCGATTACAACGAATGTACATGTTTGGACAATATTTTGGTACGAAGCGTTATAATAGAACAACAAAATGATTGTTAATTCTAAACTTTGACTAAAATTCTCTTCTTTTTCATTGAGTGAAAACTGAGTTGACTTGGTCAACAATGTCCAGATTATAGATTCAACGTCCAAGAAATATCCAATGTGTCCAAAACAGTCCAAAAGCAGTGTAATTATTCTTGTAGATGTCCAAAAATTGATGGAAAACGTGTATTGTAACACCCCACACTTTTTTGTGCCTAAATTTTGGCAAAAATCGAAACTCAAACAAATCCAAGCATGGAACATATAAATCTAGTACCTGCAAATAAATGAGCATGAGCATAATCATAGTACGATAAGATAACTCGCAGCGGAAAAAAAAGAGGATAAACTAGTATTAACTCAAGCGACTACCTTTTTCAAAGTAAGTCACTTTGCCAATACTAAGCACAAGAGAGAACGAGAACCGAAAGTCAAGCTAAAATACCTGAAAATGCAACCTTTTCTAGAAAATCTGGGCGGTTGTAATGCGGAGGAGGGTCAGAACAACAAGATTCTGGTGAACAGAAAATGTACAACATAGATTATAATGCACAGATGTATCCCGTTTGGTTCAGCCAAAGATGTATGCCTACCAAGGTTAGTGATTCTAACCTAACCTTGAAAATGTTTACGCATGTGTCAACAACTATTTCCTCAAGTAGTATTCTAGGATACAATACCAAGTAGAACGTTTACCTATATATTTAGGAAACCCTTTAAAATATAATTTAATTGATTATTAGACCCAGAAGTGAACCCCTAACAACGAAGTTTATACACACACACACATCTTTCCATCCACTTACCCTTTATTATTTTCCGTCTCACTATCAGTGATAGACAGGGTGGATTCACCCGATCACTAAAGACCCTAGGCGGACCCATTGGTGACTTAATACCTCTTGATGGCTTTTTCCATATTTTTATAAACTAGAGAGCACTACCTACAAGCCCTACTAGTTAGGGCTTCCGTCATTCACACACTAATTAAGGCTTTCATCATTCAAACATATATCTTTGCCCTGCATAAGGTTAAAGATGGTATTCTATCGCTCATTATACCTTCTAGTTGAACCTATTGGATAACCCCTTAGTCGCTTACTACTTCCCATAGGTTATATAGCCATATCTGATGTTTCTAGTTTCCAGGTTTGGGTAAAACCCCTATACTAAAAGACCTATCCCTAGCTGGAATCTTCAACACCAGCCGCTTAAGACCCGAGAATCGGATTACACATGAAGGTTATTAGGATCGTACCCCCATTATCCCTTAGTACCTTTCTCTATTGGGATAAAGTTACACCCTTTCTGTTTAGTTTCTCTCCACATAATTTATTATCGTCACAGGTTCTTATGGTTAATATTATTTCCAAATTAATAACCTGCTAAGTCCAACTCTATTTTTAATTATAAGTTTTATATTCATTAATATAAATAAAGAAGGTTATATCCTCTTTTACCTGGAATATTTATTTCATTACATCCCTAAATGGACTTAGTATTTAAGCAACAATCAATATCCACTAATCCCCTTGTGACACCCATTTACTTTTATTTCTATGTTTATTCCCCTTTATGGCCACAACGGTCATATTTTCGTAAGGAAACCATTTATCATTCCCAAGGTATTTATTTATTGTACCCCAATAGACAATTACTATTCTTATTCATTTATTTATTGGTTGACTGTTATATGTGTGTGTGTGTGTGTATACACATATTTGTTACCAGGCCTCTCATATTAAATTGACTACTGATGGATGCTAGATTTGCCGGTCGGTTCCGAGCAGACTTCTTCCACAAATTTAACTTAACCTCGTTCCTTAGTACATCTATATTTACGCATTAGACCCCTCACATTAAGCTAAGTACCTGTGGTTGCTGGATTTGCCGGTCGGTTACGGGCAGGCTTATACCATAAATTGAGCTTAACCTTGTGTCTAAATGAGGTTATAATTCAAATTTCCTGATTTGCGGTGTACAACATTAATCCCAATTAATTTAAGATTTGTAACCATTATCCTATTATATTTACTTTCCCCCAATCATCATTGGTTACAATTTTTATTTCTTGATGTGTTATCCTATTTATAGTAATTAATTATATCGATTGCTACAAATGGTCACCACAAATATATTAATTCAATATGGATTATATTTACATACATAATTCCGTAATTGAATATCATTCAAACATTCAATACAACGTATATTTTAACATTTTACGCTGATTTGGACGGATAATATATATACATTTATATTTTATGTTTCCGTGAGGTCAACGTAGTAGTAGTAGTTGTTGTTGTTATAATAATAATAATTATTATTGTTGGTTTGATTGAAAACCAAACATTTCTTTTTATATTCAATATTGTCAAAAGGCTCCAAATTTCACAAAAAGACCATTAGCTATGGTGATTGTAAATTAGCCTAATTAGTGGAATTGACATATTTCCAAATCATAAGAAATACAAGTACATATATAATTTGGAATAGTTGAAGCAAATTACGCATAAATATGTATATTTATATTTATACATACATTTTCACCACTTTTCCGTTTTTGATCTTTTTATCCTACCTCTTTTGATTTCAAAATAATGCCTTTTTATTTAAAAGGAGGAAAATGGCTTATTTACAATAATTAAGCCAAAACCCAACAATATTGAATACAAACATGCATATATTTTTTAACATTACAATCACATAATTTGTCGATCGAATCTTTTTACCCAAATTCACATAATTTATTATTCTACACTGAACTAGAGATCTGGAATATAAATTCATCCAAATGGTGTTTAATGGGACTAATTTCCAGATCTATAGTGCATTACAACAACTGCAATATATTTTACAACATAACTTTAGGAATATGTGTAAACAGGTTTAAGAATCATACAATTAATATTATGCATAACCACAATTTACAATTCACAAGTTTTAATCAAATTTTCAATCGAATCTGAAGGGTGTCAGTCTAATTACAACGATTTAATGAATAGATCTGATAGAAATAAGCATAAAATTTTACGTCTAATTCAAACCAAATAAGTAAGTTACTATAATTGTATTCTTAAATTTTCCACTCACATTAAGGCATCCAAATCCAAAGTTTGAACTCTTTAGGCCTACAATTCCCAAATTTTTATAAATCTACAATTTATCTAAAAAAGGGGAAATTTCAGATATGTAGAGATGTAAAAAAAAATAGGAAAAGAGGGGAGAATTTATTATTGAGCGCTAATTTGCATTCTATTCCATTGGACCTGATAATCCTATCAATCCTATGTGATTTGGATTTGATTTGTTGTATTAGAATATACTTTTATTTTAGAAATTAGGTTAGAAGAGGGAGGAAAATGGCAGAGCTTTGCTGCTGCCCAAAGATTTGTATGGAAAAGAATGAGGCCTTACCGCCTTTATTTATAGGAGTGAAACTGGCCTAGGACCATTAAATCTATTTTATTTAACATCCGTCTATTCATTCGAAATTATATTATAACCTAACCTTAGAAACCTAGCCGTCACTGGGTGTTTTGATGCCCAGTGGGTCGACCACTACGGTCGACTGCCTGTGCGGTTAAATACCCAGTAAGGCTAGTTTTAAATAAGGTATATAACATATATAAATTCTGATTTATTTATTTTCCGTCTATTTTCGCATTTCGTCCATAACTTTTCATACGAATTCCGTTCGTGAAACTCCAAACATGAAAGTTGACCAGAATTCCAAGACCAACACATTGGTTAAAGTTTTGTGGTCAAATTTCAATGTTTGCATAAATTCCCATTTTTGAAATTCTAATAATTAATTTATATTGCCAAAATTTCGAGTTGTTACATTCTTTTCTCCGTAAAATGAATTTCGTCCTGAAATTCTGACACTTACAGTTCTATTCTACACAACCAATTTATGTACATCCAATTTACAACCATGTGTGTATATGTGCGGTGTACATAATGCAACTTCAACCGTAAAATATGCATGCAAGGTGATTCTAAATCGAATCCTCGTATATGTTTGCATTAATATTTTGAAACACCTTTGAAAACATGATGCAAAACATTCTAAATATACTAGCAGCTCTATATGAATGCAAATTTTGAAAACTTTTTTCTCATCCATTACTTCACACAATTACGAATAAGTGTTAAGCAACCAATTTTGCATCCAAACCCTACCATCCAAAACGTCACGCAATCTATTCGTTTCCTTTTTAATTTCTGCTAAACCGAAAAAAGGAAATAGGAGCGAAGTATTTTAACATTTTTCTCTCTTACAAATCTTCCATTTCCCGCCCTACTATGAAATTTTCACCGTAGTTACCCAAAATACTCCAAAAATTTCCATCTGTAGATTGTAAAGGAGGCTTAAAACAAGTTCTAAAATATAAACCGAGTTGATTAACATCCCGTTCTCATCGTGGACAAGGTATGGAAACAACATTTCCAAGGCTCACACAGCCTTTTTTTTTGTTATCGTTAATGTTCTATCGTATCGTCGTTGCTTTTGCACCACAAAAACGCGCACACAAAACATCCACAAATCTTCCTTACACTATTCATATGACCAAAAATCGAAATTTTTCATAAAACTAAATTTCAGCTTAAAAACTTGTCAAGTTTATTTTGAAAATTTTCTTTCCAAAACCGTTTCACTTTCCTGTAAAATAAGAAAATGATAAAGAGTTTTATTTCAAACAATGTTTTCCAACAACTTTAAAAATGTATTTTGCAGAAACTTAAATGGTTCAAGTCACATGTCGGCGAAGAAGAAAGTCAGTCGCGCAAAAATGTTAAAACTAAAATCATACAAAAGACCAAAATAAAAATTAGTTTTAACAAGTAGCGATTATTTATTTATACGGCCGTAACGTCGAATCGATCCCTTACTAAAATTTATCCAACAAAGAATTCTATTCCTTCCAGCTCAAGGACAAATGCTAGTTTATGAAGGAGATTTCATTTAAATAAAGATGAGTAAATGACACAACAAATTTAAACACAGAAATATCATTAACCAAAGTCGTGCGATTTTCATTACTAGCAATTACAAATACTACAACTACAACAAAGACATAGAAAAATGTTGTAAAGAGAAACATACGATACAAGATATATATGAATAGGGAATGCACTAACAATAACAACAACGACTATGACTACCCACTATAGGATGGTCTACCTCCGCGGCTGGAGCCTGATCCATTACCACGCCCGCTCTAGGAGCATAGTATGGAAGGGATGCAACAAATATCAAGTGGTTGTCAATGTTGCTCATCGCGGGCCTCTCGGAGCTCAGCCGGCATGGTAAGGATGGCGGTGAGATCTTGTGACACCCCACATCCGTTAATGTCACACATTAAGAGAATGCATTAATTTTCGTGAAGTGTTATAGGTAAACAGAAACAGAAATATTATAAGACAAATATGAAATAACAGCGGAATTAAAAACTTTATTTATCATAAAGCATCGTGGTTCAGAACATCATGTGTCTGAAAATACATAAACTAGTACATCATCAAAACTTCTGTCTTGCACTTAAAATACCAGAGTAAAAAAATAAAAGAAGCATAATTCCCTAAATAAAAACATAACCATAGTAGCAAAGGTAAGAGCTTGAGCAATACACCTAAGTAGCTCTAGCAAAATGATAGCAGAATCCTGATAGCAGAACCTGGAAGGGGGGACGGAAGAAAGAAGAGGAAACAAAAAGGGTTAGACATAAAGCCTGGCGAGTCCAGTTACTTTTAGCAAATAAATAACTAAAAGTATCTTGACAGGTATATACAGTGGACAAGAGAGATAACATCATAAAAGGCAGGTATGACAAGGTAAACATGGTAGAGTGTATACGCTTCTCTAATTATTACTCTACATTAATACCAGTATAACTAGAATGAGATGATCCCAACAACTACCAGATGGTAGACTTAGGCATACGTCTAGAGGTACCCGAATTACTACCCTAATTAACCGGCTCCCTACTCTGTAGATATCCTGTGTTGGCCCCACAGTAAGAGGTATCACTTCCTAAAGTGGCAACCCTTCATCTTCTTGATGTGCACAACCATATTTACTGGTGTCACGGTCGTCTTGTCACCCTCTGCCCGGACCATGCACGCACATGCCCCCGGTCGGTTTGCGTCGCCCACACCGTCCTCCACGTTTGGATCTCTTACAAATAGCCCAGTAAGCATGCCCCAACTTCGACCTAGCTCGGAGTACTCGTTTGATACATATATATGGGTTATTGACTAAAACGGGTCCTACACACAAGATGATACCAACTCTCCCCTGTGTATTGTATCCCCACTAGGTATTCCACAGGTTATGCTTACCTAACCGTGTCTTTAATTACATAACCCCATCAGGTTGAGCTTGTGGGCCTATATTTAAATATTACCCACCCACCTCAGAATTACTTAACCCACCCACTATCCAAACAAGTTTACTTAACCCCTGTTCAAGTACATGTTCATACAATCCCTATAGATTCAACTAGGTTAAGTATTCTGATTCATTACCATGTCCATTTATGGTTATAATGTGCTAGACCTCCCACATTAAGCCTACCACTTGTGGATGCTAGATATGCTGGTCGGTTCCGGCCAGACTTCTTCCACAACTCGGGCTTAACCTCGTGTCTTAGAACGTCTCTTGTTTGTGCACCTAGATCCCTCACATTAGATTCACCACTTGTGGTCGCTGGATATGCCGGGCGGTTCCTGGCAGACTTCCACCACAAGTGTAATCTAACCTCATGTCTAGGCGCAGTTACAGTTCATTCCAATTATTAGCCAAATTTACCAATGTCGTTATAGGTTTCCATGCCCCTCTTCCCAAGTTATGTCCATAATAGACTATAAGCCCCAAATTCATATTATTAAACTTCATTCAAGTTATCCCAAATTCCCAATTACAAGTTATACCCAATATTAGAAAAAAATCCCTCGTTCCCCATTTAACACGTTCGCATATTTCAGTGGCATGCCTAGGCTCGAAAGTAGCAAAGCCGTATAAAATGAAAAGGGAAACATGAAGGCAAGATGACAAAAATGATCATACTTACTAGATTGACATATAATGGCATAAACATATAGTGGCATAATGACAAGATAGGCACATAGGAACAAATCTGATGAACATATGGTAATAGAACTGATTCTAACATAATAGGGATGTCATAACAAGAATGATAAGATCTAAACAATGGTTTAGATATCCAACTAATAACAGATCCAATTTAACCACAAACATGATAGGGACAAGTATAAGGTGATCTAAACTGTGAAACAATGGCTGATCTTACATGATAAATAGGTGAAGGTTTAAATCTAAGTCATAATCATGTCATAACATCATAAATAAACAGGCTATGGTAGATCTGATTTGATTCAAATGATCGTAGGCATAGATCAAAATTAATGTCATATCAAGTTTTACTTTTACTTATTCAAATCTAAAATTGACATGGGCTCACAGTGTTTGTATCTCGAGAGAAATATTGCAGATATCAGATCTAAACTTGAGTGACTTGATTGCTGAAGAAAAAAGAGACTAGATTTGATCTGGACAGAGGCAGCATCTAGTTCTCCATTATTTTTTATGTGCAAAAATGGTAGAAATGAAGCCATATTTATAGCAAAAAACCCTCGAAAACCTAGTCTACCCAGTCCGCCATAGGGGTGGGGGGGTCGGCACCCCTGGGCAGGAAATTTTACACCCATGGAAATTTGATTTTCAAGCTGTTAACTGATTTTCTGGATTTAATTATATATATACCTCTTGTGCATATAAAACTTCAAACCCTCATAACTTCTTCATACAGTGTCCGTTTTACGCATACCAAGTATGTGTCTTGATCAGAATTCCGAGTGGTGCAATCCGTTTCCCTTGATTCTGAATATTAAATTAATTGTTCTTTAATTTTTCCTCATTAGTTATGTTAAAATTACGGGGTGCTACATTCTCCCCTACTTAAAGGATTTCATCCCCGAAATCTCCAAGTTAAGAAGAATGTATATCCTACCAACCATTACCCATCTACTCATCCACCAATCACAGGCATCCATTGTCCTTAAAGACTTATAATACTTATATGAACATATGCAAAGGTGTGTGTATATGTCCTTATTTTAATGCGAAGATCAGGCGGTATATTGATTCAATCGACTACCTTCATGTAATTTATGTTATTGCCATGAATCCAACATGTATGCAATAATCCTATTATAACATGTAAGTTATATATGGGTGCACAATCATCCATCTAAATGCAACATCTGTATGATGATACATCCATTTCCATCTATCAAAAGAAGAAAAATGCACACACATCCATATGTAGTATGAGGGTGATTGAGACGATCTAGTGCCAAGTGTGTGTGTATATGCATCCATGAGCAACCACTTGCAAACATTTGCATTCACTTGCATCCATCAAACATAACATGTCTCAAACACATGTTAACATCCATGAGATTCCTACCTTAAGGTCGAAGATTCGATCAGTAGGACATACATAAATGATTGAAACAAGCATAAATAAAAGCTTTAGAAAGGAAGTTAAGAACATACCCTCAAAAAGAAAAGGGTACGAAGCACGAATCTTGTCTTCAGTCTCCCAAGATGCATTCTCTTGGTTACATAGCTTCTTAATCTCTGATTGACGAATACAGGTAGGAACTTGCCTAATTGTTGCCTCCCATTCCATTTCTACTTCCCCAAGCATACTCGGCTCAAATACTTCTGTTGTATCATGCAAACATTTTCGCAAATGAACATCCGCTAATCTCTCTGGTAGCTTTACCTTATAAGTCATTTGAATTCTTTCCATTATGGGAAATGGTCCTACAAACTTTGGTGCAAGTTTCCCTAGAGTTCCAAAATGAACCACGTCCTTCCAAGGTGATACCTTGATGAAACCATGTCTCCCACCTCATCTCGATATCGGTTCTTTCTTTATCTGTGTATGACTTCTGCTTGTCCTGAGCTATCTTCATGCGCCTACTGATAAGATCGTTTTTTTTTCTTTTTTCTGAAGCTTCTCTAATCGTCTCTGGTCCAAGTATAACTCGAACCTCTCTCCAAGCAGATACTGCCGCCAAGTCTTAAGCATGAATACTATAGCAGCTAATTCCAAAACATGGATATGGTAGTTCTTCTTATGGACTCTCAAATGTCTGCCCCCATAACATACTACCCTTCCCTCTTGCATCAAAACCGCACCAAGCCCTGTACCACATGCGTCACTGTATACTGTAAATGCTTTATTCCTATCAGGCAAGGTCTAGACTATGGCTGCTGTCAAAGGCCTATTTAATCATTGGAAAGCAACATCACAATCTATATCCCATGGAAACGTCAAATTCTTCTTCGTCGGCCTGGTGAGTGGGGCTGATATCTTTGCGAAGTCCTTAATGAACTTCCTATAATAGCTTGCTAACCCCAGAAAACTTCTCACCTCTGTTGCATTTTTAGGAATTTGCCAATCTTGAACTGCAAATACCTTAATGGGATTTACTGCTATCCCATCTTTAGAAACCGCATGCCCTAGAAATCTCATCTCTTTTCTCCAAAAATGACATTTGGAGAACTTCTCCTTAAGCTAATGCGCATAGAGAGTTTTCAAAACATTCCTTATGTATAAGGCATATTCTTCCTCTCTCTTTGAGAAAATCAAAATGTCATCAACGAGATGGTCAAATAGATCATCCATCCTCGGAAGTGGGTGCCTATTCTTGTGAGCTTGTTCAACTCCCTATAATCCACATAAGCGAAGCGAACCATCCGCCTCAGTTGGGAAAACTATGGAGCACCCTATTCAGATATTCTTCGCCTAATAAACCCTTTCTTAAGCAGCTCCCCTACTTGCTGGCTAAGCTCTCTTCTTTCTCTTGGAGCCATGTGGCGCACAGGTAATGAAACTGGCTTTGCATTGTCCATCAAATATATGCGGAAATCGATCTCGTGCCTTGGTGGTAAACCCCAAACCTCATCATAGACATTAGGATATTCACGGACTATTGGTACAAATTGCAGATCATCGATGGATGCATCAAGAGACTCTAGGAAATTAAGCATGACAGACCCTTGCGGGCCATAAGTAATATCGAGGGTCCTCCCATGACAAGTCAGAAGACTGACGACCATCCTCTCACAATCCAAAATGGTACCATACATGCCTAGCCAGTCCATCCCTAGGATCAAACCATAGCCCATAAATCCAAGCACATATTCGTCGCACTCAAACTCGACACCCAAGACAGATATTCTCAAACCCTTACAAATTATAAACAAATAAGCCGTACCACTAATGGGGTTTGAGACGACAACGAGATCCATAACTATACTAGTACTAAGGTGCAGAGACTCAACTACAGAATCTGGTATAAATGAATGCGAAGTGCCCAAATCAAAAAAAAGTTCTGATAGGATGATTGGAAAGAGAAATCAAACCATTCGCGGAAATTTTCCTACCTCTATCTAGAGCACTGGGCACAAGAGCATGCACCCGCCCTCCAGAAGATCTGGCCCTTTGACCTTGTCCTTGCTTCTTCAGGCACTCCTTAGCAAATTGTCTGACCTCTCTACAACTAAAGCAAGTATTATTCCTTCTTTTGCAGTCTTTTACCAAGTGACCCTCACGTCCATAACTGTGGCACTTCCTCTTATCTTTATCATTGTCATTCTTTCTGCCCTTCTTTTGTTGTTGTTGTCCTTTCTTGGGCCATACCTTCTTGTTTTGCGTTGTTTCCTCAGCCTTAACTTCCTTCTTTACTCGTTTGTATGAACTTTATCTATGTTCCCTTCCTAGGCCATCATTTTCTCATCCTTGGTTGTGCTCCTTAGCCTTAACACCCTTATTCTCCTTTTTACTATCCTTGTGTAACAAGCTAACAAGTATCTCAAAAGCTGCCTCCATTGCATGGAAATCCTTACGAAGCTCGAGAGAATTAGCTGCAGGTGAAACTACTACGGCTCCAGATGGAGATTAGGCACTTCATTTTCTTTCGACATGTGTCGTATTTTTATTATGCCTATAGAACCATGCCGCAATGGGGATACCTTTCGGGAGGAATTGGTTCCCCATACAAAAAAGTAAAAAGGAATCAAGCGGAGAATCGTGAGATATTACCTATGGATTTGGGGACTATGTTTTTCAAAACTGAATTTTCTTTTTAAAAATGATTTTTTAAAACCTTTTTGAAAATAGTATTCAAAAACGCTTGTCTAATCTAGTAACCTTCACCTCTGATACCAAGTGTGCCACCCCACATCCGTTAATGTCACTCATTAAGAGAATGCATTAAGTTTCGTGAAGCGTTATAGGTAAATAGAAACATTACAAGACAGATATAAAATAACAGTAAAATTGAAAAAAATATTTATCATAAAGCATCATGGTTCAAAACATCATATGTCTAAAAATACATAAACTAGTACATCATCAAAACTTCTATCTTGCACTTAAAACATCAAAGTAATAAAATAAAACAAGCACAATTCCCCAAATAAAAACATAGCCATAGTACCCAAGATAGGAGCTTGAGCAATACATCCAAGGAGCTCTAAAAAAATGATAGCAGAATCCTAAACAAGCTTGAGTATTCCCACCCTCAGAATCTAGAGGAAAACGGAAGAAAGAAGAGGAAACAAAAGGGTCAGACATTAAGTCTGGCGAGTCTAGTTACTTTTAGAAAATAAATAAGTAAAAATATCATAACAGGCATATAAAGTGGATAAGAGAGATAACATCATAAAAGGCAGGTATAACAAGGTAAACATGATAGTGTGTATGTGCATCTCTAATGATTACTCTGCACCGATAGTAGTATAACCAAAATGAGATGATCCCAACAACTACCAAACGGTAGACTTAGGCATACGTCTAGATGCACTCTAATTACTACCCCAATAGATTGGCTCCCTACTCCATAGATATCATGCGCTGGCCCCACAATAAGAGTTATCACTTCCTAAAGGGTCAACCCTTCATCTTTATGATGTTCACAACCATATCTACTGGTGTCATGGTTGTCTTGTCCCCCCTCTACCCAGACCATGCACATACATGGCCCCAGTAGGTTTGCGCCACCAACACCGTCATCCACGTTTGGATCTCTTACAATTGGCCTCGTAAGCGTGCCCCGACTCTGACCTAGCTCGGAGTACTCATTTGATACCTATATATGGGTTACTGATTGAAACGAGCCCCACACACAAGATAATTCATGCTCTCCCCTTTGTCTTGTATCCCCACTAGGTTTTTCACATGTTATGCTTACCTAACAGTGTCTTTAATTACATAAACCCATCAGGTTAAGTTTGTGGGCATATATATAAATATTACCACCCACCCCAGATTTAGTTAAGGGTCTGTTTGTCACAGGTCCCTATTAAGTTTCAAAATTAGGCTCACATCCGGTCCAACTTTTCATGTAAATTAGGTCCCTATTTTTCAAAAACATATAAAAAAAATAAAAAAAATCACGTAAATTCATTATTAAATGAAACACGTTCACACCAAAAAATTCAGGTGAAAAAACAATCTAAAACCACGTCAAAACCCAAAATAACACAAAACGGCGAAACAACAGGTTTTTGCATCAAAAGATGCACATATTCGTACATAGTTGCATACATTCATGCTTATATTTCAGTGTTGCGCCAAACTGCAGTATAAATGCATACATATATGCAGCAAAACACCAATATATGCATCGTTTTATGCATATATTCAAATTTGGCCTGTTTTTCAACCATTCACCGTTTTCAGACATTGTTACACACATTTATGCTCTTATACAGAATACATGCATACATTCATGCGCAAATTCAGAAGCTATCGTTCACACCAAAAAATTCAGGTGAAAAAACAATCTAAAACCACGTCAAAACCCAAAATAACACAAAACGGCGAAACAACAGATTTTTGCATCAAAAGATGCACATATTCGTACATAGTTACATACATTCATGCTTATATTTCAGTGTTGCGCCAAACTGCAGTATAAATGCATACATATATGCAGCAAAACACCAATATATGCATCGTTTTATGCATATATTCAAATTTGGCCTGTTTTTCAACCATTCACCGTTTTCAGACATTGTTACACACATTTATGCTCTTATACAGAATACATGCATACATTCATGCGCAAATTCAGAAGCCATCGCCCCTTCTAACTTTGTTGCACACATGCATGCATATATACAGAATAGTTGCATTCATGTATGCAAATATTCGCAACACTTATGCAACACTTGAATTTCAGTTCAACTTTGTATGCATACATGTATGCAGTTTATTGGTAATAGTTGCATACATATATGCTACTATTGGCAATAGTTGCACAGAAGTATGCAACTTTTTTTTTTGGCGAATGCTTCTGAGAATATTTCCTATTTTTTGAATTTTTTTTTAGTGGCTGGCGCATTTTTTTCTTGTCAGAAAAGAAGAAGGGGAGCAGCAGGAGGTGGTTTGGACCAATAAAAGAAAAGCGGCACCTCAATTCTAGGGACCGGAAATGGATAAATCTTTACACTGGACGTGGCTTATATTTTGAAATGTTTTAGGGATGTGAGCTTAATTTTCAATTTAGTTAACCCACCCACTGTTCAAACAAGTTTACTTAACCCTTATTCAAGTTCATGTTTATAAAATCCCTATGGATTCAACTATGTTAAGTATTCCAATTCATTACCATGTCCATTTATGGTTATAATGTGTAGACCTCCCACATTAAGCCTACCACTTGTGGATGCTGGATATGTCGGTCGGTTCCGGGCAGACTTTTTCTACAAGTCGGGCTTAACCTCGTGTCTTAGCACATCTCGTGTTTATGCACCTAGACCCCTCATATTAGATTTACCACTTGTGGTTGTTGGATATGCCAGCCAGTTCCGAGCAGACATCCACCACAAGTGTAATATAACCTCGTGTTTTGGCGCAGTTATAGTTTCTAATTATTGTAATCCTAGGCATTCCAATTATTAACCAAATTTACCTATGTCGTTATAGTTTTCAATTCCCCTCTTCCCAAGTTATGTTCATAATAGACTATATGCCCCAAATTCATATTATTACACTTTATTCAAGTTATCCCAAATTCCCAATTACAAGTCAAGCCCAATACTAACGTTTTTCCCCTCGTTCCCCGTTTAATGCGTTCGCATATTTCAGCGGCATGCCTAGGCTAGAAAATAGCCAGGATATATAAAACGAAAAGGGAAAGATGACAGAAATGATCATACTAACTAGGTTAACATATAATGGCATAAACATATAGTGGCATAATTACAAGATAGGCACATAGTAACAGATCTGATGAACATATGATAATAGAACTGATTCTAACATATTAGGGATGTCATAATAGGCATGATAAGATCTAAACAATGGTTTAGATATCCAACTAATAACAGATCCAATTTAACCACAAACATGATAGGGACAAGTATAAGGTGGTCTAAACATTGAAATAATGTTATATCTGACATGATAAATAGGTGAAGGTTTAGACTTAAGTCATAATCATGTCATAACATCATAGATACACAGGTTATAGTAGATCTGATTTGATTCAAATGATCATAGGCATATATCCAAATTAATGTCATATCAAGTTTTACTTTTAATTATTGAAATCTAAAATTAACATGGACTCGCTGTAACGACTCATATTCTACGCATCGAGGGATCGTAGGATATTTATTTCTTTCATATACGAAGTCGTATGTCGTGTAACTTTGGGAGACGACTATTGGGGTCATTTCCCATGTTCATGATTTTTGCCGATTTATAAATGACCGTTTTGCCCCTAACTAATCTTGTTTTGGCCATAACTTTTGATTGAAAAGGAGTTTTGACCTGAAACCACTTCCATTAGATCCGGATGATGGTTTACCTTTCCGTAGAGTGGTCATATGTGAAAAACAGACTTAGCATTTGGGAGATATGGCTGAAATAAGATTTGGAAGATGAAAAACTGCTTAACCGGGCCAAATGAGGTGATTAGTGAATGGGCCCATAACCCATTTCGGGATTAGGGTTATGGGGATACTGAAATGAGCTAGGTTTTCATTTCATTTCAGTTTTCTAGCCGCCATTTACCTCCTAGGAACCCTAACAATAGCCTCCAACATCTAGAATCATCTCTAATCTGTTTCTGATCAAGTATTAGCCTAATCTACGTCAAATCAAAGGGAAATAGCACCAAAGCAATGTTGGAGCTACTGTTAGACATTAGTACTCGCCCAAATCAGTGGAGGTTCAGTTTTGAAAGTTCTAATTTTGGCTAAGGTGAGTGATTTGCATAGTTCCTCACTAATTATGGTTAATTAAGGGTAATTAGTGTTAATTAGCGAATTTAAACATGATTAAATTCTGAAAAAATATTTATAAATTTTGAAATATTGTTTTAGGCCTCTGTTAGAAAATTTTATTAGTTTGGTTAAGTTTTGCTAATCATATCATTCATTTTGCTTAAACATGATTAAGGGAAAATGTGTTATTTTGGCTACGTTTGATTCGTTTTAACCTATCAAATTATTGTTTTGGTGTCTGTGGTTGATTATACATGTTGCTATGACTGTATGGTATACTTGGTGATTAATTAGAAGAGTTAGAATGGTCGAAAACGTCGTCATATGGCGTAAAACAGTCACTGGAAAAGTTGCAGGAAAAACTATAGTGACCGGGATCGGATCGGATAGGATAGGGGAAAGGGGTTCGGATCGGATAGGATTGGTCGAACCTAACTGACACCAGAGGCAAGGAATCCGAACCAAAATGGAGCCCAGGCAGGAAAAAAAGTATTGTAACAAAGGAAGTCCGCTAGCTTGGAGTTGGAATTGGAGCGAAGCACCGAACCGGATAGAGGTTTAGCATGGGGATCGGATCAGATGAAGCCGAGGGACGTGGGAACAGACTGGAGCTAAGGAGAGGGATCGGATCAATGCGAGAGGGCTGGAGTAACTGGATCGATTTGACGTAGCCGAACTGAACCGGATGGAGATGACTAAACCAAGCCATCATGAAGTTGAGAACCGAACCGAAATAGGAGCCTGGGAACGATGTATTCGAACCGACTGAAGCAGATTTGACCGAACTGAATTGAACTTCCATTACTACTACGTGATGACTCTTCTGAAGACCAACTCCAATTCGACCAAAACCCGAGATGCAAAGGTAGTCCAAGTGGGAAGTAGAACTCAGGATCTAGTTGGCAACCAACGAGTTAACTTCATGAGTTGGGCTTTGCTGCGGGACGTGTGCTAAGGGGTTATCAACGTCTATTGCTTTGATTCACCACCAAGACGGATTTAGGCTATGTATTAGTGCAGTGCGGTAGTTACTACTCCATGGAGCAGAGTGATCGTAGCAAGGCTGTGAGCCAGTGCAGTGGATCCATTATGACTCCATGGAGAAGAGTGGACATAGCAAAGGATTAGTGGCTATGGATCACTGCAGTGGTGTCATTACGACTCCATGGGGCGGAGTGATCATAGCAAGGAATAGGGTGGTTAAATTGGTGGATGTCTTTTGCTTTACGCACTGAGTGAGAGATGTGAGGATGGTTGCTATGATTGATTATTTGTCATCACTATGTCATGCACACCCCTACCGCCGTATCTTTATACGTTAATGTATGGTGGCACTTTAGAGTATTGAGTGGTATGTTGTGCTAACTCTTTGGTTACAGGTCCAGGTTCAGGTATAGTTTAGTATACCTGTTATTGTTCTTTTTTGCTGCTTATCGCCATACTTTTGTCTGACCCAGAATTTTATGTCTCTTCTTATTACTCTGGGTGCTCTTAAATGGGCAGGCTAGAGACAGGTTAGTTGGTTGTGCACGAGTAGCTGTCCGGAGACGAGCAGGAGGCTTGCACACTATTTGCTATATATTCTCCCTGTGTCGCTGCTGGTCACTACTTTGGGGCATTAGTAGTGTACCTTCCTTATTTGCTTCAGAGACAGTTTTTAGAAGTTGTAATAATAATGATGTGGAACATAAGCTGTATTTGGATTTCCCGCTGCTATGATGTTTAGTTTTCAGCTTATGCACTGTCTCACCTATTTAATGTCAAGTATGTTATTATTATATTTTATTCCATGCGCTGTGAGACATTCTACAGGTTCCTTGTTAGTCCAAATTCCTTACTTTTCCTTTCTTTGGCGACCGTCCCATGCTGGCTGGACATCGGCACGGCGCACTTTCATTGGAAATGTTGGATGGCGCGGGGCGGGGCGGGTCGTCACATTTGGTATCAGAGCTCTAGGTTACATTGTTAACCTAGGGAAAGATACCAGAGAGAGATAACACGTATATGTGGGCGCGTACTTGTGGTTATTTTGGTTTTCAAAATCTATATATATACTATTAGTATAGCTAAGGATGAAGTCGTACTGCACTGACACCAGAAAGAGGATGGTTAATCGTTTCTTTTTACAAATTGAACGATGAGCTGATATACGAGGGGTGCCGGTAAAGGAGCCAATAATGGGAATGCTCCTGACATGAGGACTATGTTCACTAACTTCATGAAGGAAATGCTTAGAAATGTGCAAAGAGCAGTTGCCAATGCTGCAAATGGTGGTGGTGCAGCGGTGCAGGCACCTAGAGCCGATTTCACCATGCTTTGCAAGGATTACACTAGTCTTGGTGGAAAGCCGTTCCATAAAACGGAATTGTCTACAGAAGTTCAGGATTGGTTGGATAGCTGTGAGCGTATCTTCGAAGACTTGGGTATCGAGGATGCGATGAAGAGGAAGTTAGCATCCCGTCTACTGCACGGACGGGCAATGAATTGGTGGAATGCTATAAAGGCAGCTACTCCAGAGGATCAGATTACTTAGGATTAGTTTAAGACTCGCTTTAGTGACAAGTTTATTCCAGCTGCTCAGAAGTCAGTATTGTTTAAGAGGTTCTTAGAGCTAAAGCAGAATGGTAGGGTTGTCTCGGAGTATATTGCTGAGTTTGATACTTTATCAAAGTACGGGTTATCCCTCATTGACACTACCGAGAAAAAAAATGAGAATTTTATAACAAGTTTGGATCTGTACTTGGGGGAAAGGCTTATTAACCACATCGATGAGACGTTTGAATCGATTGTGGGGAAAGCTTTGAGATCGGAGAGTCTATACCCCAAGTCAAAGACTGAGGTTGCATCTGCAGAAGATCCAAAGACGCAAGTAAGCGGTGGAGGCAAGAATGGTTCTTAGAATAAGAAAACGCAGAATCAGACCAAGGATGGCCAGAAGAAAAAGAATAAGAAAGTTGTTGAGTGCTTCAGCTGTGGTAAGAAGGGCCACTATGCAAAAGAATGTCGGGCCAAGCCAGCGGATAGGAAGTGCTTCAACTGTGGCCAAATGGGACATCACAAGGATAAGTGTCCGCAACCCCCTAAAGAAAAGCAGATTGTGAAAGCATATGCTATCAATGTTGTTCCTTCTTCTTCGAATGCCCCAATCGCGACGGAGAAAGGAAAGAATGTTGTTATTCAAGGTATGCTATCTGTTTATGATGTTCCTGTTCGAGTATTATTTGATATCGGAACTTCCCATTCCTTCATATCTAGTGACCTGGTAGATAGGTTGGGATTGGAACCCGAGATAGTCGATAGATCTTTAGTAGTGACGAACCCGATGGTGGTTCGACTAGCCTTAGCATGATTTGTCGAAATTTGGTCTTATCAAGTTATGGATGCATGTTTGTTTGTGATTTCTTTGTTTTGGGCTTTGTTGGGTTTGGCATTATTTTGGGAGTCAATTGGCTCCAAAGATACGGGGTGGTGGTAGACTATGAGGGCTTTTTTGTGACAGTTAATGCGGATGATGGGCGGAGGGTAGTGTTTGGTGGTCTACCTAATGATGGGGTAATGGCTAGTTTTCTAAATTCCCTCGACGTCCCGCATGATGAGTTGTCAGATGTGCCCGTGGCTGGCCTGTATCCGGACGTCTTCGAGCAAGTGACCGGACTTCCACCACAACGAGAGATTGAGTTCCGTATTGATTTAGTGAAAGATGCCACACCTATAGTGATGCCAGTTCGTCGTATGGCACCAAGAGAGAAGTGAGAACTCGGGGTGCAAGTGAGCGATCTTTTGAAGAAGGGATTTATCAGAAGAAGTGTTTCTGAATGGGGATCACCGGTTGTGTTTACTACTAAGGCCGATGGTTCCCTTTGTTTGTGTGTGGACTACCGCGAGTTGAATAAGGTGACGAGGAAGAATAAATATCCTCTAATGCGGATAAATGATTTGTTTGATCAGTTCAGTGGCGCGAGAGTGTTCTCCCAGTTGGATCTCGCGACAGGTTTTCATCAGCTTAGAGTGGAAGCTGAGAGTATAGCTAAAACGACATTTCGGACGCCGTCTGGATTTTATGAGTGGTTGGTCATGCCATTCGGGTTGACCGAATCACCAGCATATTTTGTAGATCTTATGAATAGGGTATTCAAAGATCGGTTGAATAAGTTTGTTCTTGTGTTCATGGATGATATACTTGTTTATTCGAGGACAGAGGAAGAACACAAGGAACATATGAGGATAGTGATGGAGGTGTTGAGAAAACACCAATTGAAAGCAAAGTTTTTTAAGTGTCACTTCTGGAGGAGAGAAGTGAGATTCTTGGGCCATGTTGTTTCACGGAATGGTATCGTCGTGGATTTTGTGAAGGTGGCGATGGTACAAGATTGGTCTACACCCAAGAATGCAACAGACGTAAGAAGTTTCTTGGGGTTAGCTAGATATTGTCGTAAGTTTATACAAGAGTTCTCCAAGGTAGCAGCTCCGTTGACTCAGTTGACTAAGAAGAATCAAGCTTTTGTCTGGAACGAAGAGTGTGAAAATGCATTCAAGGGTCTAAAGGAAAAGTTGATATGTGCACCAGTGTTAGTCATACCTAAGGGGAATAAATAGATGACAGTATATACAGATGCATGTGGCACCGGACTAGGTGCTGTACTAATGCAAGGAGGTAGGGTTGTAGCTTATGCAGGTCGGCAGTTGAAACTGCACGAGAGAAGATACCCTACCTATGATTTAGAATTAACAACGATCGTACTTGCGTTGAAGATGTGGAGACATTATCTCTTGGGAGAAAGATTCGAGTTGTTTACTAACCATAAGTCGTTAAAGTACCTTTTCTCTTAGAAGGATCTAAATCTCCAACAGCAAAGATGGTTAGAATTCTTGGCTTCCTACGATTTCGGTATCGCATACACACAAGGAAAGGGAAATGCGGTAGCTAATGCATTGAGTATAAGACATGCCAGTTTAGGGGCTATGTTTCTAGAATGGAAGCAACTGGAGTACATCGCTGGGTATGATTTCAGACCAAAGTGTGAATTGGATCAAGAAATGTTAGCAAATTTGACGATCAGACCCACTTTGATTGAGCGGATTGGTTCCAGTCAGAGAGACGATCCTAACCTATTGGAAATAATCTCCAAGTTAGAGATGGGTATCGACGAGGAGATGAACGAGTATGGGCTTGATCGAGATGGATAGCTTAAAAAGAATGGATGACTAGTTATACCCAATGTCAATGGATTGAGAGATGAAGTGTTTAGAGAATGTCATCACTCGAAACTGACTATACACCCCGGTGGTAACAAGATGTATCGAGACATGAAGCAGACCTACTACTGGGAAGGAATGAAAAGAGAGTTGGGAAGTTTATATCCAAATGCATGAATTGCCAGCTAGTTAAAGCTGAGCAAAAGAAGCCTACTGGGTTGTTGCAACAATTAAAAGTTCCAGAATGGAAATGGGAACAAGTCTCAATGGATTTCATTGATGGGTTACCAAGGACTAGATCGGGCCATGATAGCATTTGGGTGATTGTGGACCGATTGACTAAGAGTGCAAGGTTTATACCCGTCAAGTCAAATAGGACGGCAGCTAAGTTAGCGGAACTATATATAAAGTGGGTAGTGAGATTTCATTGAATACCCAAAGGCATTGTGAGCTACCGAGATTCGTTGTTTACTAGTGGATTTTGGAGGATCTTACAAGAGGCGTTAGGATCAGAATTACATCTCAGTACTACATATCATCCTCAAACCGATGGTCAGATAGAGAGGGTGAATCGAGTGTTAGAAGATCTCTTGAGAGCTTGCATATTAAATTTTGGTGGATCATGGGATGACCATTTGCATCTAGTGGAGTTCGCATATAATAATAGCTATCAATCCAGTATTGGTATGGCTCCATTTGAAGCTTTGTATGGAAGACCGTGTAACTCACCATCATGTTGGTTAGAAACAGGTGAGAAGTTTGTGGTTGGACCAGATGTGATAAGAGAAACCTCAGATAAGATTATTCAACAGCGAATGAAGGCTGCCCAAGATAGGCAGAAGAGTTATGCTGATAAAAGGAGAAGAGATTTAAAGTTCTCCGTTAGCGACTTGGTGTTTGTCAAGATTTCTCCATTAAAGAGCGTGATACGATTTGGCTGGAGAGGCAAGTTAACACCAAGATTTGTTGGACCATTCCCAATTCTCGAGCAAGTTGGGAATATGGCGTATAAAGTTGAATTACCAGACAAGATGGAAGGGGTTCACAACGTATTTCATGTTTCCAAGTTAAGGAAGTTTGTGCACGATCATAGTGTGACTATTACACCGGATCAGTTGGACAATATCGAGGTTGAACCCGAGGTGGTTGGGAACCGCTAGCCTATGCGTATTGTTAAGAACGATACGAAGCAGCTTCGAAGGAAGACGGTGAAATTAGTCAAAGTTCAATGGGGTGGTGAGGAAGACTGTACTTGAGAAACAGAGGAGAACATAAGGAGGAAGTATCCAGAACTCGTTACCTGGTAAGATTCAAATTGCGATTTAGTTTTCCACATGCTAGGATTGAATTGTTTGTTTGTTATGCATGATTGATTGTTTGTAAGTGATTGGTAGGCATGCGGGATCCTTTGTATGTTTTGGGTTAAGGAATTTCGGGGACGAAATTTCTTAAGGGGGGGAGGGGGGAGAATGTAACGACCCGTATTCTACGCATCAAAGGATCGTAGGATATGTATTTCTTTCACATACGAAGTCGTATGGTCGTGTAACTTTGGGAGACGACTGTTGGGCTCATTTCCCATGTTTATGATTTTTGTCAATTTTTAAATAACCATTTTGCCCCTAGCTGATCTTGTTTTGGCCATAAGTTTTTATTGGAAAGGAGTTTTGACCTGAAACCACTTCCATTAGATCCGATAATGGTTTACCTTTCCGTAGAATGGTCATATGTGAAAAACGGACTTACTGTTTGGGAGATATGGCTAAAATAATGTTTGGAAGATGAAAAACTGCTTAATCGGGAAAAATGAGGTGATTAGTGAATGGGCCCATAACCCATTTCGGGATTAGGATTATGGGGAGACTGAAATGAGCTAGGTTTTCATTTCATTTCAGTTTTCTAGCCGCCATTTACCTCCTAGGAGCCCTAACAATGGCCTTCAAAATCTAGAATCATCTCTAATCACTTTCTAATCGAGTATTCACCCAATCTACGTCAAATCAAAGGGAATTAGCACCAAAAAAAGGTTGGAGCTGCTGTTAGACATTAGTATTCGCCCAAATCAGTGGAGTTTCAGTTTTGAAAGTTTTAATTTTGGCTAAGGTGAGTTATTTGCATAGTTCCTCACTAATTATGGTTAATTAAGGCTAATTATTGTTAATTAGCGAATTTAAACATGATTAAATTCTGGAAAAATATTTATAAATTTCGAAATATTGTTTTAGGCCTCTGTTAGAAAATTTGTTTAATTTGGTTAAGTTTTGCTAATCATATCATTAGTTTTGCTTAAACATGATTAAGGGAAAATGTGGTATTTTGGTTATGTTTGATTCATTTTAACCTATCAAATTATTATTTTGGTGTTTGTAGTTGATTATACATGTTGCTATGACTTTATGGTATGCTTTGTGATTAATTAGAAGAGTTAGAATGGACGAAAATGCTGTCGTATGGCGTAAAACAATCGCTAGAAAAGTTGCAGGAAAAACTACAGGGATCGGGATCTGATCGGATAGGGGAAAGGGGTTCGGATCGGGTAGGATTGGTCGAACCGAACCGATACCAGAGGCAAGGAATCCGAACCGAACCGGAGCCCAGGTAGAAGAAAAAGCATGGTAACAAAGGAAGTCCGCTAGCTTGGAGTTGGAATTTGAGTGAAGCACCGAACCGAATCAGGGTTTAGCAGGGTGATCGGATCGGATGAAGACGAGGGACATGGGATCGGACTGGAGCTAAGGAGAGGGATCGGATCAATGCGAGAGTGCTGGAGTAACTGGATCGGTTCGATGTAGCTGAACCGAACCGGCTGGAGATGACAAAACCGAGCTATCATGAAGTGGAGAACCGAACCGAACTAGGAGCCTGGGAACGATGTATCTAAACCGAACCGACTGAAGCAGATTGGACCGAACCGAATTGAACTTCCATTACTACTACGTGATGAATCTTCTATAGACCAACTCCAATTCGACAAAAAACCCGAGATGCAAAGGTAGTCCAAGTGGGTAGTAGAACTTAGGATCCAGTTGGGAACCAACGAGTTAACTTCATGAGTTGGGCTTTGCGGCGGGACGTGTGCTAAGGGGTTATCGACATCTATAGTTTTGATTCACCACCAAGACGGATGTTAGGCTACGTATCAGTGCAGCGGGGTAGTTACTACTCCATGGGGAAGAGTGATCGTAGCAAGGCTATGAGCCAGTGCAGTGGAGCCATTATAACTCCATAGGGGCAGAGTGGACACAACAAAGGATTAGTGGCTATGGATCAGTGCAGTGGTGTCATATGCTATGATTAGTGGCTATGATCGGGTGGTCAACGTGGTGGATGTCGTATGCTTTACGCACTGAGTGAGAGATGTGAGGCTGGTTGCTATGATTGATTGTTTGCCATCACTATGTCATGCACACCCCCACCCCCGTATCTTTATACCTTATGTATAGTGGCACCTTAGAGTATTGAGTGGATGTTGTGCTAAACGCTTTGGTTGCAGGTCCAGGTGTGGTTTAGTATACCTGTTATTGTTCTGTTTTGCTGCTTATCGCTCATACCAGACTTTTGTCTGACCCAGAGTGTTATGTCTCTTCTTATTATCTGGGTGCTCTTAAATGGGCAGACTAGAGACAGGTTAGCTGGTTATGCACGAGTAGCTGTCCGAACACGAGCAGGAGGCTTGCACGTACTATTTGCTATATATTCTCCCTATGTGGCTACTGATCACTACTTTGGGGCATTAGTAGTGTACGTACCTTATTTGCTTTAGAGACAGTTTTCAAAAGTTGTAATAATAATGATGTGGAACATAAGCAGTATTTGGATTTTCCGCTGCTATGATGTTTAGTTTTCAGCTTATGCAATGTCTCACCTGTTTTATGTCAAGTATGTTATTATTATATTTTATTCCATGCGCTATGAGACATTCTATAGGTTCCTTGTTAGTTCAAATTCCTTACTTTTCATTTCTTTGGCGACCGTGCCGTGCTGGTTGGACATCGGCATAACGCACTTTCATTGGAAATGTCGGCTGGTGCAGGGCGGGCCGTCACACTCACAGTGTTTGGATCTAGAAAGAAAGATTGCAGATATCATATCTAAACTTGAATGACTTGATTGCTAAAGAAGAAAGAGACTGGATTTGATTTGGGCAAAGGCAGCATCTAGTTCTCCATTATTTTTTATGTGCAAAAGCAGGAGAAATGAAGCCATATTTACAGCCGAAAACCCCTGAAACCCTAATCTGCCCAGTCTACAACAGGGGGGTTGACCCATGGGTCGATACCCCGTTGAGGGGTCGACACCCCTGGGTAGGAAATTTTCCACCCACGAAAATTTGATTTTCAAACTATTTTCTGATTTTCTGGATTTAATTATATATATAATTCTCTTGTGCGTACACAAACTTCAAACCCTTATAACTTTTTCATACGGTGTCTATGTTATGAAAACCAATTGTCTATCTTAACTAGAATTCCAAAATGAACTCAATGGTGCAGCCCATTTCCCTTAATTCTGAATAATAAATTAACTATTCTTTAATTTGTCCTCTTTGGTGTTGTTAAAATTACGGGGAGTTACAGCTCTGGACTCTCATGACCAGGCTGTTGTGGCTGTTGAACTGAAGCGGGTGGTGTAGGACAGGAGCATCGAGCAGCTGAATACCCATCTTTCGGAGAGTGGCACGATCGATGGCGGACGATGCCTTCCTCACCTTTGCCTTCCTGGAAAGTCTCACCTGGGAGTGTCAGAAGACACGGGTGAGAAGGCGACTATAAGGAAAGTGGCTCCGTGGGGTGCCGACAAAGGTCTCATAAAGATGCACTACAACAAAAACACCATATTACAACTTTAATTTTACAACGGTGCATAAAGCACCGTTGTAATAGATCCTTTTTTACAACGGTGCAAAACGCACTGTTGTAATAAATGTTTTTTACAACGGTAAAATAATCACTATTGTAAAGAACATATATATTACCATATCACAACTTCAATTTTACAACGGTGCAATAAGCACCGTTGTAATAGATTCTTTTTTACAACGGTGCAATAAGCACCGTTGTAATAGATTCTAATTATATAAATATTTAATTATAATTAATAATAAATAATAAACTTAGGAATCAATAATATTTATTAATTATTATTAAATAATTAGTAAATAATATTTTTAACAAGTCTTTTTCCTTGTCAGTTAATTATGAATAAATTAAAAATAATTACAAAATGTTTAATTATAGATAATAGTTACTTTTAAATAAAAGAACTAATAATTAATATATAATAAATTCTTTATTTTTTAGACAATAATTATTTAAATAATAATCAAAATTTAATAATCAATATTAAATAATATATAAAAGTTAAAAATAAATATTAAATAATTAAAATAAATATAAAAACAATTAATAATTAAATAAAATAGTATTAATTAATAATCGATGTAAAATTAATATCTAACACATAATACCAAAGTAATTTTGATTAAATATTAATAAGTACCATTAAGTTGTAATAATTAATAATTAAATTTGAAATATGGAATAATTCTTATTAATAATTCGTAACTAATAATTCATTACTAATTAGTAGTTACTCATTAATTAGTAATCAATAATCAATTAACAAAAATAAAACAAAATTCGTGTTTAAATAAACATATTTTTAATTAATAGTTTATGCATAATTCACTATCTCTTTCGTACCTTCAAAAACGAATTTTGCTTTGGCTCCAAAATTGAATTTGGTCTCCAGACCAAAAATTTCAGCGACTCTTTAACGATATGCAGTTGTAAATATATGTTTCTTTTGCCACTGAACGTTGTAAACAAATCAGGGCCCTAACCTTAAATTTACGTTTAGCTCCAAAATCAAATTTAAATTCCATTCCTCCAAAATTTTGGGTCCATTACTCAAAATTTTGGCTCCATTCCTCAAAATTTTGGCTCCATTCCCCAAAATTTTGGCTCCATTCCTCAAAATTTTGGCTCCATTCCTCAAAATTTTGGCTCCTGCTCGAAATTTCCCCCTTTCGCTGACTTTTTTTTGTCCACTCGTTTTCTTCTTTACAGTATCTTCTCAAAATATTGGTGCCACTTTAATCTCCAATTTTTCTTTCTACTTGTTTTCGATTAGTAATTCAATTAATGGCGTCCTTCACAGGCGACTAATTTCTCTTCCTCCCTGCATAACCTTTCCACCCGACCCTCCTTTGAGTGCTCTCGCTTCCCTTTTGCCCATCAATTCCCGAAATTACTCGCCCCACTAATCAAGATTCCGACTTTGTGCCGACTTCAACAACCACGGCGGATCCAGATCGGCAAGAGGTGGAGGCGACACCAACTCGGCAACGACATGAGGGGACTGACGACGACAGGCACCGCTTCAGCGCGACAAGGGACAGCGCTGAGCAAAATGCGAAGCCATTAATTTGTAAGTTCAATTTGATTTCCATTTTGCAATTTTAATTATGCTGGAAAAATAGCAAATGAATTGGGTTGATTTATGCTGCAAATTGCCTAATTGCATAGTTGGCAGAGGAGGATTACGCTGTGCCAAAACGGATTATGTTGATTTTGGGAAGTGGAAACTTAATTTCTATTTTTTATTGCCAATTACAATTTGCAACAATTTGCAAAATTGCAAAATGAAAAAAAATTGAATATGTCAGTTTTTAATTGGCACCAATTGCCAATTATATTGCAAAATTGCAAAATGAAAAAAATTGAATATGTCAGGTTTTTAATTACAGTAGGGTGATTAAATATGAGTTTGTTCATTATTTACAGAACTTCATTTGCAGGAACATTGTTGGAGAAGGACTTCACTTGTTCAGCTGAAGAAATGGATATATATTTTGGCATCTTTATGAAAGCACATAACTTGTTCGACTTAATGCCTCAACAGTTCCTGCTTCTAAATCTTGTAATCATTATTTGTAATGTAATGAAGCATTAATATATTACCGTGATGATGTATGATTCAGTTTTTGTATTTTGAATATAAAGTTGTAATATTTTTTGTATGAATGGATCCGTTGCTTTGAATTTATATCAATTTGTTTTCTGTTTATTCAGCTTTTGTTGCATTTGCAAAATTTATTTTTTTTCAAACCCAAAAGTCAATCACAACTGTGGAAAAAAGTTGTAAAATATACATATTACAATGGTGGAAAAAAGTTGTAAAATATACATATTACAACGGTGTTGCAACAGTGCAAAAAAGTTGTAAAAGATATTAGTCTATTACAACTTCTTAATACACGACGGTTTGCCCACCGTTGTAAAATGTATATTACAACGGTGTTCCACCGTTGTAATAGGGTCATTTTGTTGTAGTGATGGATCATAAGCACGTGTTCCCGATTGATGGCTATACTGTTTAGAATCGCATAGATGGCGCGATGAACGAAAGTATAAATCTGCACAAAGCTTTCCGTCTTTGGGATGATGTTGTGTTGTAAGATGCACACAACTACATGGGCGATGGGTCACCGATTGACGCCGGTCTGGGCTCTAGGGGCTCCAATAAAGATACATTCAAAAATCTATGGGTCCTCCATCTCGACAGCATCAAGCTCGGCTCCGACTGCCGAGATGCCCAAAAACTTAGCTAAGTCGTCATTGGTGAACTCGATGTGGGTGATAATAAGCTCAGATATGATGAATAGGACTCATCATCGATGTCGGCATCCATCTGAGCATCGAACAAACAGACACAATGCGGATACAGGTCACACTCAAAAGTGTTGAAACGCAGGATCGGTACCAAGCCTACGGCGATAAAAAGCTCCTCCAAACCAAATGAGGCGAAGTTGGCGAACTTCACTAGTCAATCACAATGAAACTCATAGCTAGTTGTAGCTAAGTAGTGCTTGATCTTTGCCTCATCGCGGTCTAATCAAACGGCTTCCTGAGGCGTGAGACCGGGGTGTAGATTGCGAGGTGCCATGGAGGAATCAACGGAAAAGTAAGAGAAACTGCAAATCTGGAGTATAATTGGGCAGAGACCTGCACGAGAAGGATTTTGGTGGTAATTAGTGTAACACCCCACACCCGCTACGGTCACTCTCTAAGGGAATGCCATAACATTGGTGGAGTATTTTAAGTGAATATAGAACAGAAAAATTACAACAAGACATATATAAGTAATACTTGAGAATTTAAAACATCATTTCATTCCAGCGGAAAGTAAAACATGTTTGGTTACACCAAAACCATAAATAAGAGTCAAGTACATAATATCCATCCTGATAAAAACAAAAGTACATAATCCCACTACATAACCTAATAGCCATAGTAGAAAAGATAAACTGAGCTTTACATCCACGGTCCAAGCTCCAAAAGATAGATAAAGCAGTCTGATCAAAGCCCACTAGTGCTAGGCCCACTCTGAAAACCTGAGGGTTGGGAAAAAGATAAAGAAACAACGGGGTCAGACATAAGTCTGAGTGAGTCCTATAACCCTAACAATACAATCATTAAAGTAATTAGGGTATGATATAAACAAGGTACGGTACGTCTGGGGATATTGACTACACTAAGTAGCCAACTAAACACAGGATGTACTAAGATAACCGAAAAGACGCATTTTTCCACCCAAGGATAATTACTAGATTGCACCACCCCAGATCGACCCACCCAAGGGTAATTCCTACACTGCACCACACCAGTTCTACCCACCCAAGGGTAATTCCTACTTAAAGGTTGATCCCACTAAGTGTACTTAGTAATTTTACCCAGTAGTTTTCTTGTACCCCTAGCTGACTACATAGGTGTCGTCTACCCCTAGCTCCACTAGGTGTACCCACTACTCCCCAAGCGATCGGCTCCCTACCGTAGATACCCGTGCTGGCCCCACAGTGGGGTGTATCACTCCCCAAAGTGGCAACCCGATAATCAATGGTGCACGGCTAATACCTACACGATGCAACAACGTCTTACCTACCAGCCCGGGTCCACACACGCATATGAAACCCGTTGGACTCGCGTTGCCACCGCTACCCCGTTTTGGCCTCTTATAGTCAAGCCCAATATGCGTGTCCCGTCCTCGACTTGGGTCGAGCCCACAAAGATACGTTTGGGATATTGGTTGAAATGGGCCCCCACAAGCTACTACTTAAGCTTGCCATTTTATCTAGTGCGTCCCACTTAACCCCTTTTATAATCATGCCCACTTACATGTTAAGGTTTGGTTAAGTCATCTAATCATATTTCAATTGCCACTTAAGGCCCCCACAAGCTACTACTTAAGCTTGTCATTTAATTATATTTCAATTGCCACTTAAGGCCCCCACAAGCTACTACTTAAGCTTGTCATTTAATTATATTTCAACTGCCCCTTAAGGCACCCACTAGATTTCCGCATGCCACCCAAGGCACTTACTTGATTCCCTCATGCCACCCAAGGCACTTACTTAATTCCCACATGCCACCCAAGGCACTTACTTAACCCTTTAATCATGTTTAATTACATGTTCCACTTTGGTTAAGTATTCTAATCGTATTTTCTATTGCCACCCGAGGCAACCCACTAGTTTTCTCATGCCACCCAAGACACCCCCACTAGTTACTACATGCCACCCAAGGCACCCACTTAACCCCTCATGCCCCTCTACATGCTAATGTGGTTAAGTGTTTCTTAATTAATTAAGATCGTAACCTTTGTAAAGACCTCTCACATTAGACTGTCTTTTATGGCAGCTGGATATGCCGGTTGGTTCCGGGCAGCCTTACACCATAACAGAGTCTAACCTCGTGTCTTTACACTTGTCACGTGTTTAGTTTATGACTAAGCCCTCTCACATTGGGCCAATCATTTGTAGCCGCTGGATTTGCCGGTCGGTTCCGGCCAGTCTTATGCTACAAAAGGGTCCAACCTCATGTCTTAGTAGATTAATTACACCTAATTAATCACCCCCATAATTTGTATTAATTATCCCTAATTAATTACAAATATTTAGGAATATGGGTAGACCTAACTCAATAGGTAAATTCCCAATTCCATAATATGGGTAGACCTAACTTAATAGGTAAATTCCCAATTATGTCCATACACTTTATGGTATGTTTAATCATACCCACTTCACACAATTTTATGTGTTCATTAATTTTTACCCCATCGTCCCCACGTAAATACGTTAACATGACATACTTCAAAAGAGAAGATTCATCATACACACAATGGGTTTAACTTAGCATATCATTAGCATTATCATGGGTTTAAGAAGGTGTCAACTTGTATATATGACCATAAACCCCACTTGCATAAATAACCAACCCAAACTTGCATGAATCACATATGTCATAAAGATGGTAACTTGCTCAAATGTTCATGTCATAGACCTATCATAAAGGTGTCAACTTGCATACATGTCATAGGTCTAAAAGGGATGAACTTGCACATGTACTTATGTCATACATAGAGGCAAACTTGCATATGAACTTGCATCATAACTTGCATATGAACTTGCATCATAGCTTGCATATGAACTTGCATCATACCTTGCATATGAACTTGCATCATACCTTGCATATGATCTTGCATCATAACTTGCATATGAACTTGCATCATAACTTGCATATGAACTTGCATCATAACTTGCATATGAACTTGCATCATAACTTGCATATGAACTTGCATTATAACTTGCATAAAACCAAACACTTAGCATGCATAAAACCAAATACTTAGCATGCACAAAACCAAATACTTAGCATGCATAAAACCAAATACTTAGCATGCATAAAACCAAATACATAACTTGCATATCATGTTACATATAAACTTGCATATAATCTCACCTATAGCTTGCATAACATGTTACATATGCATCAATGTTCAACATAGTGTTTTGCATAGTGAGCATCATAAAACATAGCATTAAACTTGCATATAGCATAAAACTTGCAAAACACACAACATACACTATACTAAACTTGCATAAGCACATTTATCCACAAACATAGCCATATCTTATCATATCCTATCATAATCAATTTAACAATTGATTATTAAGGCTATAGAAACTCACCACTAAACTCCCATAAGCAAACCCTTGCCAAAAATCACCCAAAAACTCTAGCCTTGAACATAAAGCTTGCAACTTGATGATGAATGCAAGCTAATGATCACTCATACAACTCAAAGATGCTTGTATGAACATGAAAGCCTTCATAGAAATAGTTTAGAAATAGGATGGAGGCTAGGGTTTTGAGTGGAGGCCATGATCATAGAAAATTTTGGCATAGTTTAGTTAGGAGATAGGATTTTGATCATTTAGGGCTAGCTTAGGGTCTTATTTATAGGATTAGACAAGTGTTTTAGGCCATTAGATTAACCCTAAATTAGATTAGGGCCATCAGATCTCGGAAGCTTCCAGAAACCAGCCCCAAAGCACAGCCCAAACACTAAAATGGTGCACCAGGCCAGAATCAGCCGACAGGGCAAATCGACAGCCCTATCGACTTGCCTGTCGACATGCCTATCGACATGGCAGTCGACAGCCCTGTCGACAGCCAAGTCGACTTGGCTGGGCGGGATTTTTCCCGCCTGGCCCCTATTTCTGCATGTTTCGAAATTCAAATTTCCCGAAAACTTCTTTGGGCCATAACCGGGTCATACGGACTCCGATTTACAAAATTTCGGACTCTATTTCGCGTATTTTTCCGAGACGAACACAATGACGTAACCCGTTTCCCCTGATTGTCACATCTGAGATTATTAATTCTGTAATTAGTGAATATCAGTGTTAACTGAAATTCGGGGTGTTACATTCTCCCCTCCTTAAAGGATTTCGTCCCCGAAATCTCTAAGCTAAGGAGAATCCATATCCTACCATCCAAACAACCATCTACTCAATCCATCAAACACGGGCATCCATTGTCCTTAAAACAATTTCTAATGATGTATGAGCATATGCAAAAAGTGTGTGTATATGTTCCCTATCTAATGTATGAACATATGCAAACCATGATAGTGCCATGCATCCAATATGTATGCGAAAGATCCCTATCGACACATACTACTTCTACATGAGTGCACAATCATTCACCAAAATGCATCATCCATGTGATAACACAACCATTATACATCCATTAATATAGCTACCTACACACAATTTTATGCAATATGCAATATGAAGTGATTGAGCCGATCTAGTGCCTAGAGTGTGTATATATGCATCCACGAGCAACCACTAGCAACCACTTGCATCCACATGCATCCTTGAAACATAACATGTCTCAAACACATGTTTCAACCATAGGTTTACCCTATCTAAAGGTAAAAGGTACTAATGAGAGGACATACTAAAGATAAGATAAGTACTAGACAAATGATAAAGGAGACGTTTAAAGGACATACCCTCAAAAAGGAATGGGTATGACGAACGCATCTTCGCTTCTGTCTCCCAAGTAGCATTGCTCTCACCTTCTCCCCTTTTCACTTTGACTAGTTGAACCTCTCTGTTCCTCAACTTCCTAATCTCTGACCCAAGGATGCGGGTAGGAGCTCGTCGAATAATCACATCACGCTCTACCTTTACTTCTTTAAGCAAGCTCGGCTCTACCGCCTCTGCGGTCTCATGTAGGCACTTCCTCAAATGTGATACATGGAATACGTCATGTTCCCTATGCAACCGAACTATCTCTCGAATATAAACTGAAGCTAGACATGGAACAGTCCTCTTGCTCTTCACGGGTATGAAATGGGCACCCTTAGTAAGTCTATCTACCACAACCCAAATTCCCGTATTACCCTTCCTCGATCTTGGTAACCCATCAATAAAATCCATCGAGACGCTATCCCACTTCCATTGCGGAACTTCCAATGAGTGAAGCAACCCACCCGATTTCTTTTGCTTCACTTCCACCTGTTGGCCCACCAAGCATCTAGCGACATACTCGGCCACATCTTTCTTCATACCGGCCCAAAAGAAAACTCGCTTAATGTCTTGGTACATCTTGTCCCTACCGGGATGAATGGTCATCTTCGAACGATGTGCATCATCAAGTATAGCCTTCCTCAAACCCTCGTCTTGCGGTACACAAAGTCTACCGTCTCTACGCAACCACCCCTTACCATCTAGGGTGTACCTACTCAAATGGCTGGACGACTCCCCCTCCTCATGAGCTTCTCTACTAACTCAACCAACCGTGGGTCGTCCCGCTGTGCTCCGCCAATCCATCCCAAAAGTGTAGGCCTAACCTCCAAGGAGGCTAGCAAACCGGGTACAAAGTCAATGGAAGGTCTAAAGTCAAACATAGAAATAGACTCTAAGCTCCATCGTTCAACGAACAATGATCTCAAGGACAACCTTTTTTCTACTTAAGGTGTCCGCTACCACGTTACCCTTGCCAGGGGTATACGCTATCTCAAACTCATAGGATGCTAAGAATCCTATCCACTTTTGCTGTCCTAAGACTATGCGCTCGAAGAGTCTCCAATACTTCCCTAAGATGTAGGGCATGCTTTTCTCCACTTCTAGAGAAAACCAGGATATTACCCCATCCAAAATCATCACAACTGTCCATCTCTCACGCAGACCATCCTAGTCGAACTTGACATCCCCCAAGTGCAAGCCCCAAAGGCCTAAACCAATATCAGACAAACACCCAAGGGATACCTCCTTCGAATTCAGACGACCTACGTGAGATGATACTAGTAAAAACGACTAAATAATTAAGCCCTTGTCCAACTCTGGATGTCCTCGCTAGTCTCGCTCCAAAACCACCGTTTATCCCATAACTGGCTTTGCTCAACCTATTGAGCACATACGAAAACTTATTTCGCTACTAGAAAAGACCAAGATGTCATTTACAAAGACCATCACGAACTTATTTAGGTACTCCCTGAACACCCTTCTCATCAAATCAATATGCGGGGGCATTCGTCAAACCAAATGGCATCACCAGCCACTCATAAAAACCATCCGGAGTCCTAAAGGCAGTCTTCTCTATACTATCCTCAGCCACTCTCAACTGACGAAACCCCGTGGCTAAGTCCAACTGCGAAAATACTGAGGCGCCAACTAACTGATCAAAGAGATCATCAATCCTCGGCAATGGGTGTCTATTCTTCTTTGTGAGTTTATTTAGTTCTCTTTAGCCTATACAAAGTCTGAGGGACCCATCCGCCTTAGTGGCAAAAACTACTGGAGCACCCCACTCCGATATACTTCGTCTTATGAACTCCTTCTCAAGCAAATCGCCTACTTGCTTATGGAGTTCCCTCCTCTCATGAGGAGCCATGTGGCACACTGGCCAAGATACTGGTTTGGCATTGTCTACCAGATATATTCGGAAGTCAATCTCCCGCTCCGGAGGTAAGCCCTTCACCTCCTTAAACACATCCGAGTATTCCCGGACCACTCTAACAGATCGCAACCTCCCGACCAACGTGTCAAGCGATTCTAGATAACTTAGCATAACAGATTATATGGGATTACAAGAGATCTCGAGAGTGTTACCTAAGCGGGTCATAAGCCTAACAAATCTCCCTTCAAAATCAAGAACGGCACCCCTACTGGATAACCAGTCCATGCCGAAAACTATCCCATAGCCCGTGAAGCCCAAAAAGCATCACCTCTAAACTCAACGCTAAGTATAGAAACTTTCAAACCCAAACACATCATGGAGCCCCAATTGGGTTTGAAACAACTAAAGGATCATCTACCAAACTGGTGTCTAAGTGCAGTGACTCAACTAACAATGATGAGATAAACGAACTCGATGCGTCAGAATCAAATAAAGTTCAAACCGGATAATAAAGAAATCCAAATTCCAACCTAGACGGTCCTATCCCCATCTGGTACCCTAGCCGTGAGGGAATACAACTACCCTCTAGGAGGTTCCGTACCTTGCCCTTGCCCTTTTGGACAACCCTAATAAGGAGTCCTATTCCTCCAAAAAGGATAACTACTAGCCCTCTTCTTCCCATTCTCCACTCGTAACCTCCCATCAAAATGAGGTTTCATCCTTCATTAACCAAACAACCATTTGGGCCTTCCTCCCATTGTCTATCCAATAGGTACCTACAAGTCCTCCTCCTTCTCGAACCAACTTCTAATCCGACCAACGTCTAAGTCCCTTGAAGTGGTTTTCCATTCTTATCTATCTTAGATAGATCAACTATACACGGAGGGGAAACTCAAAACGAGAGAGGAAGAGATTCAAAACGGAGAATTCGAAAGATAAAGATATGGCTATCGGGGATTATGCCTTTCTTTCAAAAACTTTTCTCTTAAAAGACATGTTTTTGGAAATACTCCTTTCAAAAATATTCTTAGAAAATAGTTTTTCTAAAAAATTTATCTGTTCTGGTAACCTTAAGCTCTGATACCACGTGTAACACCCCACACCCGCTACGGTCACTCTCTAAGGGAATGCCATAACATTGGTGGAGTATTTTAAGTGAATATAGAACAGAAAAATTACAACAAGACAGATATAAGTAATACTTGAGAATTTAAAACATCATTTCATTCCAGCGGAAAGTAAAACATGTTTGGTTACACCAAAACCATAAATAAGAGTCAAGTACATAATATCCATCCTGATAAAAACAAAAGTACATAATCCCACTACATAACCTAATAGCCATAATAGAAAAGATAAACTGATCTTTACATCCACGGTCCAAGCTCCAAAAGATAGATAAAGCAGTCTGATCAAAGCCCACTAGTGCTAGGCCCACTCTGAAAACCTGAGGGTTGGGAAAAATATAAAGAAACAACGGGGTCAGACATAAGTCTGAGTGAGTCCTATAACCCTAACAATACAATCATTAAAGTAATTAAGGTATGATATAAACAAGGTACGGTACCTCTGGGGATAATGACTACACTAAGTAGCCAACTAAACACAGGATGTACTAAGATAACCGAAAAGACGCATTTTTCCACCCAAGGATAATTACTAGATTGCACCACCCCAGATATACCCACCCAAGGGTAATTCCTACACTGCACCACACCAGTTCTACCCACCCAAGGATAATTCCTACTTAAAGGTTGATCCCACTAAGTGTACTTAGTAATTTTACCCAGTAGTTTTCTTGTACCCCTAGCTGACTACATAGGTGTCGTCTGCCCCTAGCTCCACTAGGTGTACCCACTACTCCCCAAGCGATCGGCTCCCTACCGTAGATACCCGTGCTGGCCCCACAGTGGGGTGTATCACTCCCCAAAGTGGCAACCCGATAATCAATGGTGCACGGCTTATACCTACACGATGCAACAACGTCTTACCTACCAGCCCGGGTCCACACACGCATATGAAACCCATTGGACTCGCGTTGCCACCGCTACCCCGTTTTGGCCTCTTATAGTCAAGCCCAATATGCGTGTCCCGTCCTCGACTTGGGTCGAGCCCACAAAGATACGTTTGGGATATTGGTTGAAATGGGCCCCCACAAACTACTACTTAAGCTTGCCATTTTATCTAGTGCGTCCCACTTAACCCCTTTTATAATTATGCCCACTTACATGTTAAGGTTTGGTTAAGTCATCTAATCATATTTCAATTGCCACTTAAGGCCCCCACAAGCTACTACTTAAGCTTGTCATTTAATTATATTTCAATTGCCACTTAAGGCCCCTACAAGCTACTACTTAAGCTTGTCATTTAATTATATTTCAATTGCCCCTTAAGGCACCCACTAGATTTCCGCATGCCACCCAAGGCACTTACTTGATTCCCTCATGCCACCCAAGGTACTTACTTAATTCCCACATGCCACCTAAGGCACTTACTTAACCCTTTAATCATGTTTAATTACATGTTCCACTTTGGTTAAGTATTCTAATCGTATTTTCTATTGCCACCCGAGGCAACCCACTAGTTTTCTCATGCCACCCAAGGCACCCCCACTAGTTACTACATGCCACCCAAGGCACCCACTTAACCCCTCATGCTCCTCTACATGCTAATGTGGTTAAGTGTTTCTTAATTAATTAAGATCGTAACCTTTGTAAAGACCTCTCACATTAGACTGTCTTTTATGGCAGCTGGATATGCCGGTTGGTTCCGGGCAGCCTTACACCATAACAGAGTCTAACCTCGTGTCTTTACACTTGTCACGTGTTTAGTTTATGACTAAGACCTCTCACATTGGGCCAATCATTTGTAGCCGCTGGATTTGTCGGTCGGTTCCGGGCAGTCTTATGCTACAAAAGGGTCCAACCTCGTGTCTTAGTAGATTAATTACACCTAATTAATCACCCCCATAATTTGTATTAATTATCCCTAATTAATTACAAATATTTAAGAATATGGGTAGACCTAACTCAATAGGTAAATTCCCAATTCCATAATATGGGTAGACCTAACTTAATAGGTAAATTCCCAATTATGTCCATACACTTTATGGTATGTTTAATCATACCCACTTCACACAATTTTATGTGTTCATTAATTTTTACCCCATCGTCCCCACGTAAATACGTTAACATGACATACTTCAAAAGAGAAGATTCATCATACACACAATGGGTTTAACTTAGCATATCATTAGCATTATCATGGGTTTAAGAAGGTGTCAACTTGTATATATGACCATAAACCCCACTTGCATAAATAACCAACCCAAACTTGCATGAATCACATATGTCATAAAGATGGTAACTTGCTCAAATGTTCATGTCATAGACCTATCATAAAGGTGTCAACTTGCATACATGTCATAGGTCTAAAAGGGATGAACTTGCACATGTACTTATGTCATACATAGAGGCAAACTTGCATATGAACTTGCATCATAACTTGCATACGAACTTGCATCATAGCTTGCATATGAACTTGCATCATAACTTGCATATGAACTTGCATCATAACTTGCATATGATCTTGCATCATAACTTGCATATGAACTTGCATCGTAACTTGCATATGAACTTGCATCATAACTTGCATATGAACTTGCATTATAACTTGCATAAAACCAAACACTTAGCATGCATAAAACCAAATACTTAGCATGCACAAAACCAAATACTTAGCATGCATAAAACCAAATACTTAGCATGCCTAAAACCAAATACATAACTTGCATATCATGTTACATATAAACTTGCATATAATCTCACCTATAGCTTGCATAACATGTTACATATGCATCAATGTTCAACATAGTGTTTTGCATAGTGAGCATCATAAAACATAGCATTAAACTTGCATATAGCATAAAACTTGCAAAACACACAACATACACTATACTAAACTTGCATAAGCACATTTATCCACAAACATAGCCATATCTTATCATATCCTATCATAATCAATTTAACAATTGATTATTAAGGCTATAGAAACTCACCACTAAACTCCCATAAGCAAACCCTTGCCAAAAATCACCCAAAAACTCTAGCCTTGAACATAAAGCTTGCAACTTGATGATGAATGCAAGCTAATGATCACTCATACAACTCAAAGATGCTTGTATGAACATGAAATCCTTCATAGAAATAGTTTAGAAATAGGATGGAGGCTAGGGTTTTGAGTGGAGGCCATGATCATAGAAAATTTTGGCATAGTTTAGTTAGGAGATAGGATTTTGATCATTTAGGGCTAGCTTAGGGTCTTATTTATAGGATTAGGCAAGTGTTTTAGGCCATTAGATTAACCCCAAATTAGATTAGGGCCATCAGATCTCGGAAGCTTCCAGACACCAGCCCCAAAGCACAACCCAAACACTAAAATGGTGCACCAGGCCAGAATCAGCCGACAGGGCAAGTCGACAGCCCTGTCGACATGCCTGTCGACATGGCAGTCGACAGCCCTGTCGACAGCCAAGTCGACTTGGCTGGGTGGGATTTTTCCCGCCTGGCCCCTATTTCTGCATGTTTCGAAATTCAAATTTCGCGAAAACTTCTTTGGGCCATAACCGGGTCATACGGACTCCGATTTACAAAATTTCGGACTCTATTTCGCGTGTTTTTCCGAGACGAACACAATGACGTAACCCGTTTCCCCTGATTCTCACATCTGAGATTATTAATTCTGTAATTAGTGAATATCAGTGTTAACTGAAATTCGGGGTGTTACAATTAGGGACGAAACAGAGCGGGGATTGCTCGGATTCGAGCTTGGGAAGGAGGAAGGTTTGGGTTTTCAGTGCAAATGAGGTTGTTAAAAGAAAGGGTTGGCTGAACGATTTATATATATCATTTCAACCGATTTGGGTCAGGTCCAGACAACGTTAATAAGGGGATGTGATCGACCTGGCCATAGGAGGGCGGCAGCTTGTCCTTAAAAGGGCACGGTCTGAACCTTGGCCCAACGGCCTGTATAAATTAAAATTAAATTTCTATTACGTCGTAACAACTTTCGTTCCCAATCAAATTTTTGTATCAACTTACAACACTCGTCGAGTTAAGAAATTTGATTTTCCGAAGCCTTTTCCATATCTCCATAAAGATATGTGACCACTGAATCAAACGAACTTAAAACCGGAAATCAACTAGAAATCCGAAATAAAATTTAAAACGGATTTTCCCCTTATTAGCCGGCGTAAACTAAAAAATTCAAAACCAAATACCCTGAAATAAGGATGAAGGGTTTTCTTAGCCTTTTCGAAGAAAAAATTAAAACTTTTCCAAATATGGAATTTATTAAAATCTTATGGTTTCGTATTTATAAATCCATTTTATTATTACTATTATTTATATTCCAATTTATATTTCAAACCGGAAATACCTTTTCGTGTTCAAAAATGTTGGATGTTTAAAATCTTAAGGATTAATTGTGATAATTACAATAAATTATCTAATATATATAGGAAGAGGATACTAAAAATCACAAGGAATAAGTATTTATTATTCTCAAGTTTAGTGGCATAATCCTTATCATTTCTAATTTCATCTTTCTAACCAATCGGATTATATTTATTAGAATTACACAATAGCCCTATAATTTTGAAATATGAACAGATTAAAATTCTAAAAACCATAAAAATTATTTTCAAAACCATTATTTCAAAGCCGTTGAAACCCATTTTTTTCCAAATAGTTTTAGACATGAAATTTCCTTGATTACAAGGCAAAGAACTTAAATGACTATTTCAATAAACATAAATTCGGAAATTCAACGAAGTAACGAATGGATATACCTCGTAATTATATCTCAGAAGTGGATATGACATAATAACGTGGACTTTTTCCGTTTGAGTCAAGTAATGGTCTTAACCGGAACTGCTAAACAAAACCAGAACCGAAACAGTGACTATCTCGGTTGTAGCTAGATTTTTATATATATTTTATATATTATATATTATTCCAAACTCTAATTAACGGAATCCACCATATGTCGTCCTCATGCTCTTCACAGTGAGATCGCTAATGTACTGTGGGGTAACGAAGGATTGGCTAGAAACCCGAACTCAACATATTTTGAATTCTTAGTCACTTAAAGCCCATTTTGTACAATTAGGCCCACAACTAATTCATCGTCGAAATTAATTTAAGTTGAGTTAGAAAGATGAAGAAAACTGAAAATAAAATTGAATTACGTTCTCTCACGAGTCCTAGTTTAACTAATTCTTATGATCGTTTAACCTAAGATCTGATATCAAATGTAACAACCCATACTTTTCGGTTAGGGATTGTGGAAAGGATCGTTTATGCAAAACAAATAATAAAGGGGGAGTGAATAGTGTTTGTGAGAATTTAAATAAAATCTAAAACTTATTTGATAAACGATATGAATCAAATACCACAGAAATAATCACAGACACAGAACCAAACATAGACACAAATTAAACAGAAATAAAAATGCAGAAAAGCAAAGAACACGTCGGATTTTATACTAATTCGGATTACTCCAACGTCCAGTCCTGCACAACGCTGGATTGTGCAGAGTTTTTTTACTATATCAGTATCCAGTTACACCCTTTGATTTCACGGCAACATGGTTAACACCGCTCTCATTCCTTGATTTCACAAAACAAGGAAAACACCAATTCCATTCCTGCATATACTCATGATCTAGACTCTATAACTATATTAGTCTTGAACTCTTGAAATGTTTGATACTCTTGAGTCTTGAAATATCTTTGAGTTCCGAATCTCTAACATCTTTAAAACTGTACAAGATTCAGTAATAATTCCTGTATATAAATTGTGCATATGTGTGTGTATATATAAATATTCTAGACAAAAGTGCTAGTGTATATTTTATAATCAATTAATATTGAAATAAGGTTGTCATTAAAACTCCATTCTCCAACAATCTCCCACTTTTTGATGATGACAACCTTAGTTTATAAAATATCATAAGTGTATATACATGTTGATGACGGTCCTTCAAATACTTCCCTTGTCTATGTGAATCCTATAAACTATGTCTATATTTTATAATTTCTCCCCCTTTGGCATTATCAAAAAGAAATTCTAGAACAACTCCCCCTAAGTTGTATAACTATTTAAATAAAACCAATAAGAAATTAAGTAATTAATCCTGTTATGATATTTGCCCCTTTATATATAACTAATTCAAAGCAGAATACTCACCATTAATCTATACATGCCTATAATAGTAATTCCCAGCAATATAATGATTCAATACAAACCAATTCAAGTATTATAATTACATACGTTTGTTTGTTATATATATACACATTTTAAATCATAGAATCCAAATCAAATCTAAACAAATCATACCGAATAATTAAACATTTCTCGGAACTTCAACCCAACCATCTTATCAAAAGATAGGATCCTTCTTAATGACTTCCCAATCCTTATCTTCTTTGTTTGGCAGAGCCTTTGCGAGATTATTATCTTCATCTCTGAAAATAGATGAGATTAGCCAACGCATTGCATCAAAATGCTTCTCTTGTTGTTAAAACATCTTTATTTGGCTTAGTTCGAGATGATGCTGGTTTCATAGATTGATAGAGAGAATATTTTCGAAAGAACTCTAGGTTTCTTCTAGATTTTCACTAAGATTATGAGTTGGATTTGCCATGGATTTGATAAGAAATGAATAAGGAAGAAGGAGAGATAGAATAATGAAATTTTCTGGAAGAAATAGACTTAAACCGGTTCTGGAATTCGTTGGATTTTGAATGGACATGAATAGTTTTTTAATTTTAAAATGTGAAACAATTTGAAAATCTGGCAGTTATATGTCGACGTGTACTTAATTGTATGTCGACATATCATAGTGGAAAATTTGGAAATTTGGAAATTTTGAATTCTTTTAATCTCTATTATACTATAATTAGTTCTCAAATTTTTACAGAGATATAAATATGATTTTGAATATAAATAAAACTCCATACATTACTTAATAGAAAGCAAATATATCCAACTAATCAAGACACAGTTAAATACGAGATTCGAAAACAAATATAAGCGAATACATAAAGACAGATTAAACTAGATAGACCAGTTTTTAGATGATGAGGAAGAAGATGAAATTCCAAGCTTTCTTCCTAACTTGACCATGAATTTGGATGTTTTGGAAAGTTTCATGTTGAGTTTCTTTTGATTATTGATGACTTTCACTTGATTTTGAACAGTCGTCTCTTTTGTAAATATGTTTAGCATTGGTTAAATACTCAACACTTTCTATTGAAGCCTCTTCTTCTTCTTCGACTTCCACTAGCTCTTGTTCTTAGCATTCGAGCTTGTTTGGCTTCGAATGTCTCATACGGTTCGAAAGTGAGAGGAATTTGCATGAGATGAGTATTTGATGAGTCAAACACTTTTTTAGGCACAAATTCTTCTCCATGAAGATCAAAATTAAAGTATTTGAAAATACAAGTGAGATAAACACCATAGTAGAGAGTGTTTTCTCTTAACGATAATTCTATGGGCTTAATTTCATTTAATATCATTTCAGCCTAATTGATAGGATAGCCACCCATAATAGCAAAGAGAGCCTTTTGGACTTTGAGACTTGGATTGTTGAAATTTCTGGAATGAGGGAGTGATGGTATGTTTGAGAAGAAGGTTGACAATTCTTGTTTTTGGACGAAAGAAGCGATTTTTGAACTCCATTGGAGCACAATCTACAAATATGACATGATCGGTTTCCAAATCAGTTTCGTCGACAACAAAAACCGAAAAATCCAAGTCAGTGCTTCTACAATTTAGAATAGTGCTTAAGAGTTCGGCATCGAGAACAATTTGAGTGCCTTTGATACTACTCCAAATTTGGTCTTCGTTGCCTTCGTAAAATCCGCGATTGAAATTCGCAAAGAACATCTTGACTAGTTTAAGATAACACACTTTGTTGTTATCACGAGAGTCAACTAGACTCAAGATTTCGTTATGTTCGAAAAGAGAGACGAGATCATAAGTGAGAAAATGGTTAATGATGGCGAAATCACCTGTGTTAACTTTAGCATTTGTTAAGTAGTTAGCATAGGTTTTGATAGCTTTTTTGTCATTAGGAAGATAACGTTTGATGGTTTTAGTTATTTTCAGTTTTTGAGATGAAATTGAGGAAGCCATTTAATCGATAATTTTGAAGAGAATGGATATGGAGAATATTGTTTTGAGTTGTGAATGAAGGGTAAAGAGAATATATATATATATATATATATATATATATATATATATAGAGAGAGAGAGAGAGAGAGAGAGAAATTGAATGGATATGAATTGAATAGGCATAACTTTTCAAATTGAAATGACACCTTTCCGGACCTTGGGAGTTGGTGAAAATTTGGAGAGAAGTTTGAAAGTTTAAACCTTTGAAATTAAAAATTTGAATTTCAAAATACTGGTCAGATATGTTGACATATACATATATATATGTCGACATATATGTTTATTTTCAGAGAAAATAAAATTTGTGAATTGAAATTTATATTATTGAATTTATATTTCAGGTTTAACAATTTCCTGAAATAATTCTAATCCTAATAAACACACAACCAATTTATTTTATTGTTTTATTTGTTATTTATTATTTATTGTTATTTTGAATTTAAAATTCAAATTTCAAATTTGAATTTCAAATTTCAAGTTTAAATTTTTGAAGTTTTTGAATTCAAATCGAAGGAAACAACCAAAGCAACTATTCAACCCATAAAATTAAAAAATTAATTTATGCGCACCCGTTTTTTACCTCATTTTCTACGGAATTCTATGAACTCTGAACTACTATAAAGCATATATTCATTTTTCCAGTTTCTGGTTCTTCATCACTTAATGATGAATCTGAATCATCTAATGTTGCTACATATGCTTTCTTTCTCTTTTTCGACAAATTGTTGTTGTATGTTTGTTGAGTCATTCTATCTGGATGTGGACACATTCTCTTTATATGGCCTAGTTTGTAGCAATTATAACATTGACCATCATTACTTTTTCAACTTCCTTGGTTATAATTTTTCTTTCTATATCTCATAAATTTTCTAAAATGATTTTTCATAAGAGTTGTTTCTTCATCATCTTCGCTACTTGAGTCTGAATTATTTGTTGTTGATTTTAATGCAATAGATTTCTTCTCTGTTGATCTGTTTTCTTTTCTTCTGTAATCGGACTTCATATGACTTCAGATTTTCAATTAACTCTTCAATCTTCATTTCATTGACATCATTGTCTTCTTCAATTGCCAAAGTTTTCCGTTCCCATTTTGGATTGAATGACTCAATATTTTTCTGACTTGATTTACTTCAGAATATGTTTTTCCAAGTGTTGTTAATGAATGCACTATCTCTTGAAATCTGCAATACATATCTAAAATAGACTCATTCTCGCTCATTGTAAACAACTCAAATTGATTAACTAGCATTGCTATTTTAGTTTTTTTTTAACTTTACTAGTTCCTTCATGAGTAACTTGTAAATTTCTCCAAATTTCATAAGCAGTTTTACATACTAATACTTCCTATCTAATGAACAAAATAACATATTCATGGCTTTAGAATTGCTTTATGCAACCGCCTTTTGTCCATTTTTCCATTGTACAAAAGCAGTTATGGGTTCAACAAATTCATTTTGTTTACTATTCCATGTGTCTAATCCTACTGACTGTAAATATATTTTCATTCTACATGCCCAATATGAATAATTACTACCATTAAACAGTGGTGGTCTAAAAGTCGACTGACCTCTATAAAAGAACTATTATTGCCACCAGTGTTGGCTGTCATTATCACTATTTTCAAAAATTCAGATCATGAACTTTTTGAAAGATCTTGCTTTGATACCAATTGTTAGCGAATGCCGAAAGGATCATTAAGGCAAAATAAACACTAGAGGGGGAGTGAATAGTGTTTTTAAGAATTTAAACAAAATCTAAAATTTATATGATAAACGATATGAATCAAATACCATAGAAAAAATCGTAGACACAGTGTCACACATAGATACAAATTAAACAGAAATAAAAATGCAGAAAAGGAAAGAACACACCAAATTTTATACTAATTCGCATTGCTCCAACGTCCAATCCCGCACAACGTTGGATTGCGCAGAGTTTTATTATGATATCAATATCCAATTGCAGCTCTTGATTTCACGGCTACAAGGTTAACACCGCTCTTTTTCTTTGATTTCAAGGCAATAAGGAAAACACTGATTTCCTTCCTTGATTTCATGGCTACAAGGAAAACATCGCTTCCTAAATACTTCCCAAACAATTACAATTGCCCTATAACTCTTCAATAGCGCTTGATTCAGAGAGTAATGAGTAGATAGTGTAGAGGGAAGAAGATTAATGAAAACAAAATTGAATTCGGTTAGATATAGGCGTAGGAATCATAAAAATGATAAGAAATAATGGTGTAATGAAAGAGAGTGAAAGTGGAGAAGGAGTAAATAAAAAAATTCGAAATCAAGCCCTTTTTATAGTGTGTGTGTAACAACACGAATTCTGACAGACCAATTTTTTTTTTCAAATATCCAATCCCTCGAATCCCGAATTGGTTGTTCTGGTATCCTACAGAAAAAGACAGAGACAAGAAATATGTTAGAGTTCGGAAAACACCTCGCAGCGGAAGGAATAAAATATAATATAATTAAAACATAGCTTTACCTTAAATTACAATACTGCTAAACCAGTATCCCCAAAGCTATAAGTCTCTGTCCTGATTCTAACCTGCGAATGTTATGAGGAGGGGGTCAGAACATAAGTTCTGTGTGAATGAATTTAAAATGCACTACTTGGATAATCCTACATATACCGTTCTATTACATTTTTTTTTATTAGGTTATTCGTGTTATTAGCAATCAAGGCTTACACGCACGTCGCACTCATCTACCCCTTGTAGATTAACCTAATATCATGTATATGTAGCTACCCCCAAACTGAAGTACACCCCGGGGTAGCCCACTCGCACGGTCTCCACCGTATCCTCGCAACGATATACGCAGTTCCCCGTCCTTTGTCATAGTAACGTACATTCCTTTTGTATATAACACAACACTTCTTCCACATAGGATCACTCTTGTTACTTAAGTATATTGACTGCCGTTATCGAATAATGCCCACCAGTCTACGATACACCACCCAGAGCAGACATGGTTATATCTAGAATCTCCCACGTACGTATTATCCAGCGTATTAGTTACCTAACCCGCACACCCATCGTGTGTGTGTGCTCGATTCCCGTGGCAGGGCTATACAAGAAACACGGAACCCGGTCGGGAGCTTTCCTTATATTTGTGCAATGACCGCCTTTAAGAGCCTCCCACACAAATATCCCTAGGATCTGTTTTCTATGGTGGCTATGTCCTCACCTCGGCCCCTCCCATAACTAGTAAAGACTACGAGAGCTAGGCGACAAGCCTGTAACAACCCGAATTTTTACAACACGTTAAATCAAGAATCAAGACAGAATTAAATTATAAATTCTGAATCAAGTGAAACGGTCTGTGCCATTGCGTTCGTCTCGGAAAAATACGCGAAATAGTGTCCGAGTTTTCGAGAATCGGAGTCTGTATGACCCGTTAAAGGCCCAAAGAAGATTTCTGGAAATTTGAACTTCGGAAATAGCTTTGAAAATCAGATCTGGGGCTAGGCGGGAAGTTTCCCGCCTAGGCCACATCGAAAGGGCTGTCGACAGGGCTGTCGACTTGGGCCCAGACCAAGTCGACAGCGCTGTCGACTTGCCTGTCGACAGGGGGTGGCCGGGGCAAGTTGCCTGGCGCACCTGTTTGTCTCACCTGGTCTTGTTCTTGGGCTGGTTCTGGAAGCTTCCGAGATCTGATGGTCCTGATCTATCCTAGGGTTAATCTAAGGGCCTAAAACTATCCTAATCTCTATAAAAAGACCCTAAACCTAACCTAAATCCCTAAAAATCAAACCTAGCAACTAAGTGCTGCCAAAATCAATTTTGATCATGGCCTCCATCTCCAATCCCTAGAGCCTATGCATTCAAATCGGGTTCAAATCAAAAGATGCAAGCTTGCTACACCAAATAGAGGCCAAATCAACATTGCTATGCGAGTTTCATGATGGTTCTTCTTCAAAGGAGCCACCTTTCTTTGCCAAGATGATGCATGATCCCTTTCCTAAGCCTTGCCTAGGTAAGTTCTAGCTACTTGTAGATTTAAACGATGATTTTGATGTGACATGGGATAAAATGCAAAGTAACATGAGTATGTTAGCCTATGGGAACCTAGTTTGCCTCTTTAACATGAACATATGACTTTGGGTGATGTTGTAGCGACTAAACCATGCTATTCATGTTGCATTGGACTTAGTTTGCCATGCAAGATTGGACCTTTACTTGTAGTATGATAGCATGAACACTTGGAGCCACTTTGACTTGTGAAATAGTTGCATAAGTTGAACTTTGGAGCTTATGCATGTACATAAAACCAACCCCTTCTTATGACATAAGTGACATGTGCATGTTTATCCCTTCATGATAGGTTTATAACATGAACACTTATGCAAGTTATCCCCTTTTATGCTATGCATGTTTGTGGCCAAATTACCTTATGACACTATGCATGTTTATGGCCAATCCCTTTATGATGTTATGCATGTGGAAGCCAAGCCCTTTTTGGCATCATGCATGTTTTGAGACCAATATGTGACATAGTATCCTTACTATGTTGACTCGCTTTGCTTGCGTTGGGAAAACACGATTTTGGGTAGTTAGATAAACATGAACATGTCGCGAAATCTTAACTTGAATATGACATGTGTTTATACTTGAAAATATGACTTGAAATATAAACATGGAAGTTAACATGTAAATATGCATAAAAACATGGGCTTGGGAATTTACCTATTAAGTTAGGTCTACCCATTTGGGAATTTACCTATTAAGTTAGGTCTACCCAATTGCTTGAAAACTTGACCATGAACATGACACTAGGCTAAACATGAAAGTGGCCAACTCGAGGTTGAGTTGAGTTTGTAGCATAAATCTACCCGGACCCGCCCGGCTTAACTAGTAGCTACAAACAATAGGATCCAGTGTGAGAAGTTGGTCATGTCGCGCCTAAGACCCGAGGTTAGACCAAGTTGTGGTGTAAATCTACCCGGAACCCACCGGCTTAACTAGGTAACCACAACAAAGTCTAATGTGAGAGGTTGGGGTGCATTAAATAATTAATGCCACATAATAGGGTTAAGTTAATTTGATTAATGAGGCTTAACCAAATATGACATGGACAAATGGGTTAAGTAATTTGATTAGGCTAATGATACTTAACAAAACATGACAGGGTTGGGTAGGTTAAGTAACTTGATTTGCCTAACGACACTTGACCATTTTTATACGACGAGGGGACGGGATTAAGTTAACCAACACTTAATCAATCCAACACGATAACTTGATAAGGTTAAGTAAATTTTCTTAGTAACACTTAACCGTTTAATACAGTTAATGGATGGGGTTAAGTCAACTCAGACCTAACTAATCTAAACATGGTAATTGGACGGGGTTAAGTTAATTTACACTTAACTAATCCAACTCGTTAGTTTGATGTGGTTAAGTGACCTATACTTAACCAATCTAACGTGAAAACATGATAAGGCTAAGTAACAAATCACTTGAATACGCTTGACCGATTTGACTCGGTAATTTGACAAGGTCAAGTTAATTTACATAATTAACCAATCTAAAATGATAATTAGAAGAGGTTAAGTTATGGATTGCTTAATATACTTAGCCAACTTGACACATGGTTTGTAGGGTTAAGTCTTGGACTTGGATACTTAACCAATTTTGACATGGTTTGTATACGGGCTAAGTTATGAACTTAAGTGACACTTAACCCATTAGATAAACCCTAATTCAGAGGATTAGGTAAATAACCATAGTTAACAAGGATTATGGAAATAAGGCTAAGTGGTAAACCTTAGTTAAGGGAAACTAAGTAATAATTCTTAGTCAAGGAAATTTGGACCATTTCTTAGATAGATTAGTAACCCGATACGTTAGGTCAACGTTTAAGTATGCGTGTAGGAGCAGGCTATCTGATTTAGATAAAGGCTCCAACGAACTGGGTAACGAAGCAGCGGCTTCGGGGAACGTGAGGATATTCTTGGGATCCCTCTGTGAGCTGCCAGGTCATTATACTAGGCTCACGAGAGGTTGAGGTCTGCGGTAGAAGAACCAAGAATATGCCTTGGTTGCTATGCGAGCGACCTAAAGACTGGGGTGGATAGCAGTGAGTCGACGAATACATAAGGTGCCCGAGATAGCAAGTTCGTCGATCATCTACCATCTTGAGTCAAGCGTGTACGTACGGAAAGGCAGGGAACACCCAACAGACCATAATTGCTATCTAATTATGGGTGAGGTAGGCCATAGGATGTGGGCTGGCCGGAGTGTAGTTCTCATGCAAGATTTTCTCTTGTGTTGCCTTTCACTAGTTGAGGGAGGGGTCTCGTGGGACCATAGCCACGTGTAGAAAAGCAGACCTTAGTATATGCATCGGCAGATAAATCTAAAGCTCCCGACCGAGTCCTGTATTTCTTGTTTTGCCCTGTGACAGGACTCGGATGGCACAATGTGATACATGTGCATACAGTTATAGAAAAACGATTCACGATGAATGCGTGGGAAAAAGGGCGCGGTTGAGGGTTAGCGTAATCCCTAGTGGCCTAGGTGGTTTAACCCAAACCGAAATACGAAAGCGTGCAATGGGTAAGCATAATCCCTAGTGGTGCTAGGTGGCGTAAGTCCTAGTAGTTCAAACGATGATTCATATGGAAGAGCCTAGCTAGAACAAGGGTGACAGTCCAAACGATTTCAAGGATAATACGACATGAGGAAGCCCGTACGAGGTACGGCAAAGGACTGAACTTATATACATGGAAAGAAACATATGATTTGAGTAACCTATATATGCGATATATAAGGTTGACATGGACCATTACACGACTTTGAGTAAGGGACATTCATGAACACATAACAAGGCTGGGATACTAGTACGGAGGGTGCAGAGCAAATATACATGTAAAAACCAGTAAAGATATATATATATATATATATATATATATGAAAATATCCATAGAATGTTAGACTAAATAGATACCATGGGACGTGATGCTTGATAGGAACCTGACGGCCTGATACCTTGTTTTATCTGACATCGTAATTTATCATGACACCTTAGTTTATCTGGGTACAGTAGTTCATCCTGTTATTTTGGTTCAGTTTATCTATCTTGACATCATCCTTGTGTTTACTTTCAGTTTATGCATGTCATGTCACCTTTATCTGTTTTTATGCTGGAAGTAGATAGGACTTACCAGTCTTTATGACTGACCCCGTTTCTTTCGCTTCTTGTCTTCCGTTTCCCCCCCAGGTTACAGGGAGGAAATACTGTTGTTTAGTTTAGACTTCTTCGGCTTGAAGGTCATCTTGGATGGCTTGGACTTTCCTTGGCTATGGCTACTTTACTGTTTTAAATTGGGAATAATTTATGAAAAAGGTTTCATGCTTCTTTATTTCAGCAAGACAGGTTTTGATGTACTCTGATGTAAAAAGGCTTTTGACCTCATTTATTAATGTTATGAAAGTTTGTTTTTACTTCCGCTATTTTTATATGTTCTGTCTTGTGATATTTCTGTGGATGTTTACCAATAATGCCCCTCTAAAGCTAGTGCATTCCCTTGCGAGTGACCCTAGCGGAGGCGGGGTGTTACATTTGGTATCAGAGCAGAAGGTTACTAGACTGGGCAAAAGTTTTTAAAGACCTTCTGAAAATTATTTGAAAAACCGTTTACAAAGAAGCAATTTTCAAGAAAATTTTCTTTTAAAAAGAAAAAGGCTATTCCCCAAAGGCCATTAGCATTATCCTTGTTTCCTTGATTGAATCTATTTTCCTTTCTTTCCTCCATCTGTAGTCACAGTGGTTTTGACTGCGACTAGTCTTTCTAGCTGCGTAAGTGTTTCCCGTACGATGGAGGTGGTTCTCGAGAGACCGTTGCAGAGTTATGCATGAAAGGATAGTAAGAACAAGGATAAAGGATACGAGCTCAGGGATAAGCGACATGTTGGTATGGCTGAGTCCTAAAAGGAGGGAGAAAGATGAACAATGAAACCCATGATGAGAGAGTACCTTTGGCATGGTGAAACGGGACGGATAGTTAAGTATCATGGAACAGGGACAAGATCATTCGGAGGGCAATAGTATGCTCTCATTTCTAGGGTACCTCAGAAGGAGGGTAACAATCTTGTTAAAGGTTTAGCTTTTCTTCTCTATCATCCTGTCAGGACTTTGTTTTGATCACCGCATCTTTTAAGTCCGCTTCGATAGTTGAGTCTCTGCACCTTAGTACTAGCGTAGTAGAGGATCCCGTTTTTGTCTCAAGTCCTATTGGAAGATCGGTCCATTTACTCATGGCTTGTTTGGATTTGAGAATGTCTATATCAAGTGTTGAGCTTGGAAATAATACTTATGTTTATAAGTTGTGGATGGATTCTAGGGATGAAGTGGTTATCCAGTGAGGGGTGCCACTCTCGATTTTAGAAGGAGGGTAGTTAGACTCTGGGCTTGCTTTGGTAATACCCTTGAAGTATCGCGTAACCTTTTGGGTTCTGTAATGATTAGTTACTTAGAATCCCTAGATGCCTTTGTTGGAAATTAGAAACCCGATCGAATGGTGTTCGCTAATAAGACGGATGGTTTACTTCGATTATGTATGGGTTATGGGAATTACCCTAGTAAGTGCGCACGGTAACTTGTTTACTTTCAAGAGAAGTTTTTCTACGTGGAATACCTTATGGTACAAGGTCCAGGATTCACTAGTGAATTTTGAGGGCTCGCATGGAATAATGTGTACGCAGTCCTGTTTGCGCCAAGTATTCTAGAAGGAGAATAAGTGCAAGTGGAACGAGAGGCGACGAGGAAATGAGTTCCAACTCATGTTATGGAAACAGGAAATAAGAAGCTGCGAAATCGTGAAGTAAAAGGGGCGGTCAAGGCACGATGGAACTAAGCTCAAGGTAATGCGACTCAGGAGACTGAAGACTAAATACGTGCATGATATCTCTTTTGGGAATATATCCTCGATCCCTGTTTTTCTGTTGAGCTTGCTTGTAGGCTATCTTTTATGGATATCCTCTCAGTCCTGTCGCTGTTACAAACCCCGTACGGACTTTGTTTTGTTTATCTTCTTGACCCTGTTTCAGGGAATCTTAGGTAGAACCCTATGGATGTAAACATGTATTTGAAACATGTTATGGTTGATATGGTTGCAAATGGTTGCAAGTGGTTGCTCGTGGATGCGCGAATTTACATTAGATATTAGCTCGACTTGGTCACATTTCATATTGCATATGCACGAGTATTTATACTTGTTTATGGATGAAATTGAATGTGTTATCATGCTGATGTTGCATATGGTTGAATGTTTGTGCACGTATATAGTGTATATGACTAGGACTATTTGCATATATGATGGATTCATAGCACTAAACATATTTTTGCATTCAAAAGATTTTTCAGGCCTGATCATTAGCATTAGCTAAGGAACATGTACACACACGTTTTGCATACATTCATAAAGCATTAGAAGTCGTCTAAGGACAATGGTTGCTTGTGGATGATGGTTTGAGTAGATGGATGATGGATGGTAGGATATGTTCTTCCTAACTTTGAGATTTCGGGGACGAAATCCTTTAACAAGGGGAGAATGTAACAACCCGAATTTTTACAACACGTTAAATCAAGAATCAATACAGAATTAAATTATAAATTCTGAATCAAGTGAAACGGTCTGTACCATTGCGTTCGTCTCGGAAAAATACGCGAAATAGAGTCCGAGTTTTCGAGAATCGGAGTCCGTATGACCCGTTAAAGGCCCAAAGAAGATTTCTGGAAATTTGAACTTCGGAAATAGCTTTGAAAATCAGATCTGGGGCTAGGCGGGAAGTTTCCCGCCTAGGCCACGTCGACAGGGCTGTCGACAGGCCTGTCGACTTGGGCCCAGACCAAGTCGACAGCGCTGTCGACTTGCCTGTCGACAGGGGGTGGCCGGGGCAAGTTGCCTGGCGCACCTGTTTGTCTCACCTGGTCTTGTTCTTGGGCTGGTTCTGGAAGCTTCCGAGATCTGATGGTCCTGATCTATCCTAGGGTTAATCTAAGGGCCTAAAACTATCCTAATCTCTATAAAAGACCCTAAACCTAACCTAAATCCCTAAAAATCAAACCTAGCAACTAAGTGCTGCCAAAATCAATTTTGATCATGGCCTCCATCTCCAATCCCTAGAGCCTATGCATTCAAATCGGGTTCAAATCAAAAGATGCAAGCTTGCTACACCAAATAGAGGCCAAATCAACATTGCTATGCAGGTTTCATGATGGTTCTTCTTCAAAGGAGCCACCTTTCTTCGCCAAGATGATGCATGATCCCTTTCCTAAGCCTTGCCTAGGTAAGTTCTAGCTACTTGTAGATTTAAACGTTGATTTTGATGTGACATGGGATAAAATGCAAAGTAACATGAGTATGTTAGCCTATGGGAACCTAGTTTGCCTCTTTAACATGAACATATGACTTTGGGTGATGTTGTAGCGACTAAACCATGCTATTCATGTTGCATTGGACTTAGTTTGCCATGCAAGATTGGACCTTTACTTGTAGTATGATAGCATGAACACTTAGAGCCACTTTGACTTGTGAAATAGTTGCATAAGTTGAACTTTGGAGCTTATGCATGTACATAAAACCAACGCCTTCTTATGACATAAGTGACATGTGCATGTTTATCCCTTCATGATAGGTTTATAACATGAACACTTATGCAAGTTATCCCCTTTTATGCTATGCATGTTTGTGGCCAAATTACCTTATGACACTATGCATGTTTATGGCCAATCCCTTTATGATGTTATGCATGTGGAAGCCAAGCCCTTTTTGGCATCATGCATGTTTTGAGACCAATATGTGACATAGTATCCTTACTATGTTGACTCGCTTTGCTTGCGTTGGGAAAACACGATTTTGGGTAGTTAGATAAACATGAACATGTCGCGAAATCTTAACTTGAATATGACATGTGTTTATACTTGAAAATATGACTTGAAATATAAACATGGAAGTTAACATGTAAATATGCATAAAAACATGGGCTTGGGAATTTACCTATTAAGTTAGGTCTACCCATTGGGAATTTACCTATTAAGTTAGGTCTACCCAATTGCTTGAAAACTTGACCATGAACATGACACTAGGCTAAACATGAAAGTGGCCAACTCGAGGTTGGGTTGAGTTTGTAGCATAAATCTACCCGGACCCGCCCGGCTTAACTAGTAGCTACAAACAATAGGATCCAATGTGAGAAGTTGGTCATGTCGCGCCTAAGACCCGAGGTTAGACCAAGTTGTGGTGTAAATCTACCCGGAACCCACCGGCTTAACTAGGTAACCACAACAAAGTCTAATGTGAGAGGTTGGGGTGCATTAAATAATTAATGCCACATAATAGGGTTAAGTTAATTTGATTAATGAGGCTTAACCAAATATGACATGGACAAATGGGTTAAGTAATTTGATTGGGCTAATGATACTTAACAAAACATGACAGGGTTGGGTAGGTTAAGTAACTTGATTTGCCTAACGACACTTGACCATTTTTATACGACGAGGGGACGGGATTAAGTTAACCAACACTTAATCAATCCAACACGATAACTTGATAAGGTTAAGTAAATTTTCTTAGTAACACTTAACCGTTTAATACAGTTAATGGATGGGGTTAAGTCAACTCAGACCTAACTAATCTAAACATGGTAATTGGACGGGGTTAAGTTAATTTACACTTAACTAATCCAACTCGTTAGTTTGATGTGGTTAAGTGACCTATACTTAACCAATCTAATGTGAAAACATGATAAGGCTAAGTCACAAATCACTTGAATACGCTTGACCGATTTGACTCGGTAATTTGACAAGGTCAAGTTAATTTACATAATTAACCAATCTAAAATGATAATTAGACGAGGTTAAGTTATGGATTGCTTAATATACTTAGCCAACTTGACACATGGTTTGTAGGGTTAAGTCTTGGACATGGATACTTAGCCAATTTTGACATGGTTTGTAGACGGGCTAAGTTATGAACTTAAGTGACACTTAACCCATTAGATAAACCCTAATTCGGAGGATTAGGTAAATAAACATAGTTAACAAGGATTATGGAAATAAGGCTAAGTGGTAAACCTTAGTTAAGGGAAACTAAGTAATAATTCTTAGTCAAGGAAATTTGGACCATTTCTTAGATAGATTAGTAACCCGATACGTTAGGTCAACGTTTAAGTATGCGTGTAGGAGCAGGCTATCTGATTTAGATAAAGGCTCCAACGAACTGGGTAACGAAGCAGCGGCTTCGGGGAACGTGAGGATATTCTTGGGATCCCTCTGTGAGCTGCCAGGTCATTATACTAGGCTCACGAGAGGTTGAGGTCTGCGGTAGAAGAACCAAGAATATGCCTTGGTTGCTATGCGAGCGACCTAAAGACTGGGGTGGATAGCAGTGAGTCGACGAATACGTAAGGTGCCCGACATAGCAAGTTCGTCGATCATCTACCATCTTGAGTCAAGCGTGTACGTACGGAAAGGCAGGGAACACCCAACAGACCATAATTGCTATCTAATTATGGGTGAGGTAGGCCGTAGGATGTGGGCTGGCCGGAGTGTAGTTCTCATGCAAGATTTTCTCTTGTGTTGCCTTTCACTAGTTGAGGGAGGGGTCTCGTGGGACCATAGCCACGTGTAGAAAAACAGACCTTAGTATCTGCATCGGTAGATAAATCTAAAGCTCCCGACCGAGTCCTGTATTTCTTGTTTTGCCCTGTGACAGGACTCGGATGGCACGATGTGATACATGTGCATACAGTTATAGAAAAATGATTCACGATGAATGCGTGGGAAAAAGGGCGCGGTTGAGGGTTAGCGTAATCCCTAGTGGCCTAGGTGGTTTAACCCAAACCAAAATACGAAAGCGTGCAATGGGTAAGCGTAATCCCTAGTGGTGCTAGGTGGCGTAAGTCCTAGTAGTTCAAACGATGATTCATATGGAAGAGCCTAGCTAGAACAAGGGTGACAGTCCAAACGATTTCAAGGATAATACGACATGAGGAAGCCCGTACGAGGTACGGCAAAGGACTGAACTTATATACATGGAAAGAAACATATGATTTGAGTAACCTATATATGCGATATATTAGGTTGACATGGACCATTACACGACTTTGAGTAAGGGACATTCATGGTTAACACATAACAAGGCTGGGATACTAGTACGGAGGGTGCAGAGCAAATATACATGTAAAAACCAGTAAAGATATATATATATATATATATATATATATATATATATATGAAAAATTCCATAGAACGTTAGACTAAATAGATACCATGGGACGTGATGCTTGATAGGAACCTGACGGCCTGATACCTTGTTTTATCTGACATCGTAATTTATCATGACACCTTAGTTTATCTGGGTACAGTAGTTCATCCTGTTATTTTGGTTCAGTTTATCTATCTTGACATCATCCTTGTGTTTACTTTCAGTTTATGCATGTCATGTCACCTTTATCTGTTTTTATGCTGGAAGTAGATAGGACTTACCAGTCTTTATGACTGACCCCGTTTCTTTCGCTTCTTGTCTTCCGTTTCCCCCCCAGGTTACAGGGAGGAAATACTGTTGTTTAGTTCAGACTTCTTCGGCTTGAAGGTCATCTTGGATGGTTTGGACTTTCCTTGGCTATGGCTACTTTACTGTTTTAATTGGGGAATAATTTATGAAAAAGGTTTCATGCTTCTTTATTTCAGCAAGACAGGTTTTGATGTACTCTGATGTAAAAAGGCTTTTGCCCTCATTTATTAATGTTATGAAAGTTTGTTTTTACTTCCGCTATTTTTATATGTTCTGTCTTGTGATATTTCTGTGGATGTTTTCCAATAATGCCCCTCTAAAGCTAGTGCATTCCCTTGCGAGTGACCCTAGCGGAGGCGGGGTGTTACAAAGCCCCTTAAGAAACCAATCTAAACATCCATGTGGCGTCTCCCCTCAATCACCATCCCACGGTAGTGAATGGTTAATGGTATCTTGGGTCTAGCTCTAGTCTCTCCGCATTCTACTGGCTGTGGTGATAGACACTCGATGACCTACTATCCTTATTGGTCCTGACCCTCCACCTCCGTTGAGGCATCCGCCGAATCACCTTTTCCCTCACCTCGAACAACATTCTGACTGCCAGCTATTCTTGCAGTCAAGGCCCACCCACCTTGTAGTTACGCGCAGACCCAACCTCCATGGGCACAGCCTGAAACGTCTGCCACCACACAGAGGACTACTAGAAGCACCTTTAACATCTCAGGAAGTTGCATGCTTCTCCTTCCAGTCCGTTGGAGCCACCAAAATAATGAATGTGTGCTCCCTTCATGCCTTATGACACCGTGATGATCTACCTCATTAGGTTATTCATCCTACAATGTACGGACTGCCCCAAGCGCCTTAATTTTTACATGTCATTAGACCGTATATCTAATCATCTTTTTACGCGCTTGTGTCTCTTCGTCAGTTTCCACATTTAACTTGGTTATTCTTTATTCACATTTACTTCCTTTTCAAATTTACCAAGTTACCCTCGCGTATTAATTCAATTTATACTTAATCCATTTAAGTCCATTAATAATCCCATCACATGTTATTTTCCAATTTCATAAATTATTCCCCTTTTTGGGTTACAATAACATGTTATATTTAACTCATAGTTAAGGATACCTTATCCCACATATATACTGATTAGAAGAATAACCCCCCAATCACCAGCCCCGAAGATCGAAATCAACATCAGACTGGCACCCAGAGAATTACTCAGCCCAACCAACATATATGATTTTAATTTACTTCTTTTCCATTCATATAACTTATATCATCTTAAATTTCACATTTATCTTTCCCAAACCACTTAATTTATAATTAAGTATATCTTCACATATAAGTTATCTTATTTTCCTCCATCGTTTCTTATAACTTATCTTATTCCATAAGTTATACTTTCCATCTGTCCCTAGGACAAGTATAACCTATTATTCTTCCTTTTTCTTATTCAAATTCATTCATAATAGGTTATTTACCATTCCCCATATTCTGTTATTAATTTAAATTTACTTAACCCTTCCATTTCTTTAACCCGTTACTTCAACTTTACTTAATTCAATTCATTTGTGATACCATTACGGGTCCCATTTGGTTGAGCATTCATTTACTTTCGTCTCTCATATCACCCATGTCCCACTTAACCCCTTTTATCATGGTTTCCATGTCTTACACATGCCTTACTACGGCTAAGTCTACATTAGTCATGTTCTACATCATATTCTTACCACGGTTAAGTCCATATTAGTCATGTCTTACATGTCTTGTCCTATTCCGGTTGGGTCCATATTTACATGTCATAATTTAAATGTCTCCCTACCTAACTGCCTAACCATACCCATGTCTTATTATGGTTGGTCTTCCTTAATTCATTTCTTATGACGAATGGTGCATGACCCCCCACATTAGACCGAACACTTTGTGGCTGCTGGATTTGCCGGGCTGTTCAGGGTAGTCCTACGCCAGAAACCGAGCCTAACCTCGTGTCACCAACCGTTACGCCTACAGTTCTTTCCTTTGACCTCTAACATTAGACGTCCAATTGTGGTAGCTGGATTTGCCGGGCGGTTTTGGGCAGTCTTACACCATAATTGCGTCTAACCTCTTGTCAAAGGTTCATCAACGTTGTATTTTACCCAAACCCCAAATTTTCATGTCACGTGTTTCTAATTCAACATATAGTCATGTTTACAATTTTTCCTATTCCAATCTTGTCATTAATCCTACTAATTACATATTAATTAGTCCCAATTATAAAATTCCAATTATAGCCAAATTTACAAATTTCATGTTATTCATACCCAAACATGCCAATTTCCAATTATACAATTATACCCAAATATGCCAATTTCATATATATTCCAATTATCCAATAATACCTAATTTTATAAAATCTATATTTCCCCAACATATTCTCCAACGTTCCCGCGTTCATACATATTATCTAATTTCGCCTTTTAGACATTATTTTCAAGTCACAAATAGATTTCACCAAACCATATTATCCAATATTTCATGTTGTTCATACTAAATTATACCGATTCCATATCCAATCACAATTATGCCAAGCTTACACAAATTCACCATTACAATATAATTATGCCCATAATTGTATTTCAAATCATATACAAAACCTTCCAGTCCATATTATGTCCACGTACCCCTTTTCCCTTTTTAATCTCTCATTCACGCTTACAACGCATAAATTCATGATGGACGTAGGCTCGAGATCGACTAGCTATAAAAATAAAAAAGGGAAAGAATAAAAAGGAGTGAACCCAATCGCAAGCATAAGTAAAATAACTGACTTCATTAAATTATCATCATATTCATTATATTCATCATGTTCATCATGCGGAATGGCGAACGATAGAGGAATAATTATACAACAACTGTATTTTAAACCACTTACCTTGACTGGATTGACGAAATAAATGATCTGTTGTTGATGTAGAATGTTGATTTAATCTTCTTATTTGATTATTGATGCAGAACTTGAATTGGTGTTGATAAATTTCTCTAATTGATTGTTGTTGAAGTTCTAATCTTTGATTTGATGGGTTGATGAACACTTTAGATTTGTTTTAAAGGCGGCGGCTAGGTTTTAAGAGAGAGTTTGGTGGCATAATGGTGTCATAGATAATTTATAATGAATTTGGGTTAGGTTACATACTTATTTATAGGTGTAGGAAGTTATTTAGAGCCTTTAGAATACCCTAGAACTGATCTGAACCGTCAAAACATGTCACAGGACCCAAAATTGCACTAGACACACCAGGCCCGACCATCAGGTCGACCTGGCCAGGGAGGTCGACCCCCAGGTCGACACTATGGTCGACCTGGTTTGGGGCAGGTCGACCCTATTGTCAACCTGGCCCCTGGGCGGGAATTTTCCCGCCCAGCCCGCCTCTGGGTCCTGTTTCGAATTTTGAACTGAATTCTGAGCTGTTTTATTTTCTGAATTTTTGTTGAATCTTCTAGAGGTCAAAACTTCTTCATACGTAGTCCGATTTACGCAAAATTGTACTCTATTCCAAGAAGAATTTCGATACGAACGCAATGGTGATGTCTGTTTTACTTAATTCCTGATATTTAAATTAAGTATCCTTATTTTACTATCTTCTCTGTTACATGCACTGTTATTGAATTAATTTTTCCTTCTCTTTCATGTATTAATTAATTTTCGTTGTACATCACCATTATTAATCCTATCTATGCATATATATACATTTTTAATTATATTAAAAAATGCGGGGTGTTAATTCTCCTACGCTTAAAGAATTTCGTCCCCGAAATTCGATAAGAGTAAAATAGATAATCCCTCGCAACATCCAATTAGTATTCATCCAATTGTTGCAACATTGTGCACATGTGCAAAGTGAATTACATCATAGCAAATCATGTATGCCTAATTTGGGTCCACTATATGTATGCAAACTTTTAAAAACTATTTCAAAACATGATGCTCACATCCTAGATATACTTGCAGTTCTATATGAATGCAATATTTTTGAAAAAATCAAAATGTTTTTCATCCAAATTTTCCCACACCCTTACTGAGTAAGAGCACAGTTCATCCAATTTTCGCATCTAAAATCCTACCAACCATCATTAAATTTGAAATTTAGAAAAATCTAATTTTCCAAATTCGATTTCTTATGTTATGAAAACGGAAAAATTCACATTCTCCGTTTTTATTTTATAATTGCACTTGGATTTTTACATAACTATTCTATAAAGATTTCCTATTTTATGTCCAAGCACAACCACATAAGAAAGCTTTCTTTTCTATTTCATCTTATCTTGGAGTATTTTCATATTCATACATCTTTTTCTTAAGATTTTTATTTTCCTTTCCCGTCACGTTTGTTGCTTTACTGAATTTATTGTTTCTTGTTAGTTAGGCTATTCTCTTACTTAGCTTATTTGACTTAATCCAATTACTTAAGTTTATTATTTCAAATAAGATTTTTCTGTTTTCAACTCAAGCAGCATCCTACACAGCTACTACTATGGGCCAAGAATCTTAGGACTTAGTAATCTCAGACAATTGTGAGTCCACACAACAGAATCTATACACTTGCTTGCCCTTCACTACCTAGTAGTCACTACTAGTCCAGGTTGTGTATTACTAGCCTATACTTCTCTTTCAATCAACAATCCTAGACTCAAACGGCTTATGCATTCTACGGGAAATTTTCCATTAGTTCAATATTAGCTAATCCCTAAATGTAAATTGGCGAGAGAGTAACTCCCTAAATATCTACCCCGAAGACCTAAATCAACATCAGAATGATACTCAGAGAATTACTCGACTCAACCAATTTCCAACTGGTTCTAATAGCTTTAACTTTATCTCGTTCTTATCTAGGCACTACTCCTTACCTACTCCATTCTTTTTAAAACACGGTTTGGCCTCCTTTCTTTTCATTACATTTTTCTTTCAAAAATTAAAAGTGTTAAAACTTTATTTTCTTCTATAAAACTTGTTTTCGCCAAACCATAAAAACATGTTACAAAATAAAATGCAGAACATTTTTTTTTCAAATCGCAAAACTGGAGTGGACAAGGACAACTATCGGGCTTACATTGTTTCTAATTTCAATGTTAATTTAACTACTCGCTATAAGGTGCAAACATCTATTCTATTCCTACAACTTATTTTGTCTACCCAATAAAATCTCTTTTTAATGAGAGAATCCTTTTTAAAACAAGAAATCATTATTTTACAAAATATACCCCACTTTACTTTAAAACCCATTATGCACTAAAAACATCAAAATACTTTTAAGATCAAAACTTGGAAAAATACCTCAAAATCTTTTAAGGATTCAAGTTCTTAAAAGCTTGTCATTGGGTTAGACTCAAAGTGGGTGTAACACCACGCATCCGTTAGTGTCACTCACCAAGGGAATGCACTAAGTTCTGTAAAGCATTATAGGTAAAAGATGCAGATAAACTACAAAACAGACAAAATTAAAATAGCGGAAAATAAAACTTTACTTTATTGATAAAATAGTTTGTACAACAATTGTTTTCCAATAGCAGAGTATCTGTCTTACAAAATAAAGAAGCATAAAATAACATTTATATTCCGCAATGTAGCAAGATCCAGCCATAGCAGTGGAAAAGAGAATCGAAGCAAAACTTCGACTAATCTTCGAACTTGGAAAGAAAACGAGCTAAGTATTAATATTCCCTCCCTACGAACCTGGGGGGAGGGTGGAGGGGACGGAAGACAAGAAAGCGAAAGAAAACAGAGTCAGACATAAAGTCTGGTAAGTTCAGTAACTTCCAACATGTGAATAGGTAAAAGCAACATGACATGAATAACTTAATACAAGACAACACCATGGCGACGGGAATCATAAGGTTAGCACAAGATAAGATAAGGTGAGATAAACTGGATGCGCTTCTATACTTTCTCTGCTTCGCTTCTACCTTGTTACTCTAATTTCTAGTCTCTGCACCACCTAACTAGTGTCCCAACTAGTAATCTGCTTAACATGATAACGTGATCCCAATCCTCAAAATTGTGGTTGCTTTCAGGTGTACATCTATTATTTATTACCTAGATCTGATCTAGGATTTTCTTATCGAACGCCTCCTAGATTCAACCAGGGTTTACGCTACCTAGGTCCAACTAGGGTTTATGCTACCTATTGAATACTTCTCGGTACTCAGGGTTTATGCGACCTAGGTCTAACTAGGGATTATGCTACCTGTCGAACAATGCCCCCTATTCTAGGACACACTACATAGAGAGGAATATGTTCCTAGACTTTTCCCCACGTATGTGTCATGAATCGTTATCCTGTCTTGATGTACATGTCCTCTATATGTGCGACCGGAGTCCCATGGCAGGGCTAATTAAGAAACACGGAACTCGGTCGGGAGCTTTTCAGATATCTGCCGATGCAGATGCTAAGGTCTGTTTTTCCAGTGGCTATGTTCCCACTTGACCCCTCCCTCAACTAATGAAAAACTACCCTTGAAAAAATGAGAACTATACGCCGGCCCTCTATGCCCCCACTAACCTATGGCCATCCGCACCCATAACTTGATAACAAGTATATGGTCTTTTGGAGTTCTCCGCCTTTCCGTTGTACGTATCTCAATTGACTCAAGATGGTAGGTAGATGATGAGTTGCTATCACAGGGCTACTGGTCTCGCCGAATCACGCTGGTACATCCTAGTCTTTAGGTTGCCTTATATTGCAACCAAGGCATACCCTTGGTTCTTCTAACGCAGACCTTTACCTCTGTGACCAAGGAGGATCATCTTCAGCCTCACAGAGGGATACCAAGAGTACCCTCACGTCCCCTCGAAGTCGCGTGCTTCGTAACCCAAATTTCGTTGGAGCCTTCTTCATGATCAGGTGGACGTTCGTTCCTTCTCGTGTTCTACTTGGTTTTCTTGACTAAGGTTTACTACTTAGTCCTCTTAACTAAGGTTTACCACTTAGTTTCCTAAATCGTTAACTTTATTAACTAAGGTTTACAACTTAGTCTTCTTAACTAAGGTTTATTACTTAGTTCTCCTTCTCATTATTTACTTAGCTCTCTTTAACTAAGGTTTATCACTCTGGTTAAGTGTTGGCTTTCTTGTGTTTAACTTAACCCTACCCATTTATCATACTACACTGGTTAAGTGCTTTCTATTAACTTAACCTTAGCCATTCATCTTGTTATATTGGTTAAGTGTTCCTCATTAACCTTGTTCATTTATCATGTTATAACAGCTAAGTGTTCTAAGTTTACCTAACTCCACCTTCTAGTCTAGTTAACATGTTAAATTGGCTAAGTGTATTTTACTTAACCCCACCTTCTAGTCTAGTTAACATGTTAAATTGGCCACTTGTCTAGTCAACATGTTATAACAGTTATTTAACCCTTACAAGTCTTGTCTTGTTAACATGTTAAGTTGGTTAAGTGTTCCTACGGACTTAACCCTCCCATTCTAGCTTAACTGTTTCTTAGCTTTAAATTATTCATTTAAAGCACCAACCACTCACATTAGACAGATATTGTTGCGGTCACTGGATGTGCCGGATGGTTCCGGGCAGATTTACACAGCAACTCAGTCTAACCTCGGGTCCTTTTGGGCTCAGTGCTCTGACCACCCACATTAGATAGGTATTGTTACGGTTGCTGGATCTGCCGGGCGGTTCCGGGCAGTCTTATACTGTACTCAATCTAACCTCAGGTTAGGCATATTCGTCTTTCCTAGATTTACATATTTATCCCTTTTTTCTATATGTAAATTGCTAACAACTCTTTTAAACAAATTTTGCCTATATCATATTCATTTGTCATGTCCACTAACATACCTATATTCTAGGCCCAAATCTTGATTTACCTATCATTTAACACAACCTACAGTTTTATGCCAATTTAGATCTAGTATTCCCATTTACAGTTCATGTCAAAACTAGATTTGATACTCTAGTTTACAATTTATGCCTAAAGCTTAGGTTACTAGCTAATACTAGATTCAATATATCAAATTACATCTTCTATAATTCACGTCAAATTACCCCTATTGGCATCTAATAGTCATGTCATAATACATGATCTAAATTATGCCAAATAATATAGATTTCATGTTATACCCAAATAACCCCGCATTCATAATGTACGTTTACCATGATTTCACAAGTTTTCTAAATACTTATGAAATGAAACTAAAAAGGGAATAGAGGATAAACATGAGAATTGACATAAAAGAATAGGCATGCAAAAGCGAGCCAAATACAAGGATATTGGATCCAATGGTTTTGGTGTATATAATAGCGAATAGGAATAAACTAAGCAAGTCACACCCTAGGTATGAGATCCAACAAAATGCCAGTTCGGTGTATAACATGGTTTGTAACTATGGTGTTATGGGCATAAACAATTAACCATAATAGTCTTAGGCAATTAACCACAATAGTCATAGTCATGGTCATAGGTAGAAATCTCATAGTTATGAATCATAGGCGATTAACCACAATAGTCATGGATAATTAACGAAAATAGTCCTAGGCAATTATCCTAAATAGTCATAGGCAATTAACTGTAATAATTTCAAAGTCATGGTCATAGACAATAGTCTTATTTTCATAATCATAGGCAATAATCTTATAGTCATGAATCATGGTCATAGGCAATGGCCTTGGGTTCATAGTCATAGGCATAGGCATCGTCTCATCGGTAATTGACCACAATAGTTCTGAATTATATCCAAGGGCGTATACAAGCACAGATTCAAATGAAAGGATTAGGCATATTCTTATATTCATTTAATTTCACGCCACAAATAGATCTAGACGTTTAAATCTAAAAAGTAACTGACTTACATTGATCGGTTTCAGAAAAGGATAATTAGATAGCGTTGGTGATTTGCTATGATTTGCATGATGTTGCTCGCAACCATTGAATTAGCCTTTGATTCTTTTCTTAAAGCTTTAATCTTGATTTGAATCTCCAATTTGAAGAAGAACTATAACTTATTTTAGTGGAGAATTGGATTTATTTTAATGGTGGAGGTTAGAATAGAGAGAAGCAGCATGTAGATGCCAAAGAGAATTTGTGTGAATTTAAGCTGAGCACTAGTTTGTATATATAGGATTTCAATTTGATTAGAGCCGCTGGATGAACCCTAGAATTACCCACAACCATCAGATCAGTTCAGAGCTATCGAGAAGGCCCAGGTGACTCAGCACGAACCAGAAAATGGTCCAGACCTGACCAGGTCGACCGGGTAGGTCAACCCCCTAGGTCGACCCCCAGGTCGAACCCCTGGTCTACTTGGATCCTGGGTTGGGTCTGTTTTCGAATTTTAACTGAATTTTGAGCTGTTTGAATTTTAAATTGAATTCTGAAACTTCCGAAGGTCATAACTTCTTCATACATAGTCCAATTTACGCAAACTCGGACTCTATCTCAAGCAGAATTACGCGATAGTGTAACCCGTTTCCCTTAATTCTTCTTCTAAAATTTAATTATACTTTAATTTGTGAAACTTAATGTTACAGAATTACGGGGTGTTACATTCTCCCCCTCTTAAAAGGATTTCCTCCTCGAAATCTTCAAGTTAGGAAGAATGTGTCCTACCATCCAATCACCCATCTACTCAACCATTCAATCACATGCATTTATTGTCCTTAAAAAGATTTCTAATGATTTCATGCTCATATGCATAGTGTGTGTATATGTCTTTATCTAATGTAAAATCAGGCGGTCTACTGATTCAGTTGACCTACTTAATGTGAATTATGTCAGTGCCATGCGTCCAATCATGTATGCAAACATCCCTAGTTATGTAAATACTACGTGTGCATAGCAATTCATCCATATGCAACATCCATATGATAAAATATCAAGTTAAATCCGTTAAGAAAATACAAATATGCGAATGCAATATGAAAGTGACGGAGTCGTTCTAGCGCCTATGGTGTGTATATGCATCCACGAGCAACCATTTGCAACCATCAATCATAACATGTTTCAAATACATGTTCCAAATACATGTTTACATCCATTGGTTTCTACCTAAGGATCGATGATACGTCCTAGAGGATATACCTTAAAAGCTAGAAAGTATGCATAAAATTCCTCGAAAAAGAGATCAAGGATGCACCCTTAAGAAAAAGGCTATGATGCATGTATCTAGTCTTCAGTCTTCTAAGTCGCATCTTCTTGAGCTTCACTATTCTGTACCTTATCTAATTAATCTTCACAATTGCGAAGCTTCTTGACCTCCATTTCAAAAACTGTCGTTGATCGGATAGCTGGCTTTTCATTGTCGACTAGATACATGCGGAAGTCTATCCCGCGTTTTAGTGGTAAACTCCTAACCTAATCAAAAACATCTGCGTACTCATGGACTACCCTAACGGATTGCAAATCGTAGATAAATGCAATAAGCGATTCTAGCTAGCTAAGCCTAACTGATTCTTTACACGAAATCTCGAGGGTATTTCCAAGGCAAGTCAAAAGTTTAACTACCCTCCTTTCAGAATTACTAGCCAACCAACCTATGCCTAGAATCAACTCATAGCCTATGGAACCAAAAACATAAGCATTACGCTTAAACTCAACACTTAATATAGTTATTCTCAAATCCTTACAAACCAAAGGTAAACGGGCCAAACCACCAATTGGATTTGAGACACTAATGGGATCTTCTACTATACAAGTATTAAGGTGCAGAGACTCAACTATGGAAGTAGATATGAACAAATGCGAAGTGCTAAGATCAAAAGAGTACTAACTAATTGATCAAAACGAAAAGATAAACTTTTCCAACAAAGACTTTTACTATCTCTCTCTCAGGTATTCTGGTGGCAAAAGCATGTACCCGCCCTTCTGAAAATTCTGTCCCTCGTCCTTGCCCTTATCCTTAATTTTATGCCCTATTATGCCATGGAAAAGATACTTCCTCTCGTCTTACGTTTTATAATTCCTTCATTCTTCGTGAGTCGAGTTTATATCCATGAATTTCTCATCCTTGCGTTGAGCTCCCTAGACAAACTCCCTCATCCTTATCTTTACCATCCCTGTGTAATCATATTGACAAGTTTCTAAAAAGCTGCCTCCATTGCACGGAAAACCCTTCAAAGCTTGAAAGAAAACTAGCTGCAGGTTTAACTACTATGGCTATAGATGGAAGTCGGGCGGTACTTTGCCCTTCGAAAGGTATCGTAGTCTTATCAAGCCTACGGAACCATGCCGCGATGAGGTTACCTCCCAGAAAGCCAGGAGCCATGAAGACTCAAGAAAGAAGGGGACAAGAATTCAAACAGAGGATCAGAAGATAGTGCGTATGGCTTTTAGGGAATATGCCTTTTAAAACAAAACTTTCTTTTGAAAATGCTTCTTTTAAAACCGTTGAAAATAATTTTTCAAATCTTTTATCTGATCCGGTAACCTTCAGCTCTGATACCATGTGTAACACCACACATCTGTTAGTGTCACTCACCCAGGGAATGCACTAGGTTCTGTGAAGCATTATAGGTAAAAGATGCAGATAAACTACAAGACAGACAAAATTAAAATAGCGGAAAATAAAACTTTACTTTATTGATAAAATAGTTTGTACAACAATTGTTTTCCAATACCAAAGTATCTGTCTTACAAAATAAAGAAGCATAAAATAGAATTTTATTCCACAATGTAGAATGAGCCAGCCATAGCAGTGGAAAAGAGAATCCAAGCAAAACTTCGACTAATCTTCAAACTTGGAAAGAAAACCGAGCTAAGTAGTAATATTCCCTCCCTGCGAACCTGGGGGGGGGGGGACGGAAGACAAGAAAGCGAAAGAAAACAGAGTCAGACATAAAGTCTGGTAAGTTCAGTAACTTCCAGCATGTGAACATGTAAAAGCAACATGACATGAATTAACTTAATACAAGACAACACCATAGTGATGGGAATCATAAAGTTAGCACAAGATAAGATAAGGTGAAATAAACTGGATGCGCTTCTATACTTTCTCTACTTCGCTTCAACCTTTTTACTCTTAATTTCTAGGTCTCTGCACCACCTAGTGTCCCAACTAGTAATCTGCTTAACATGATAACGTGATCTTAATCCTCGAAATTGTGGTTGCTTTCAGGTGTACATCTATTATTTATTACCTAGATCTAATCTAGGGTTTATTTATCGAACGCCTCCCAGATTCAACAAGGGTTTACGCTACCTAGGTCCAACTAGGGTTTATGCTACCTATTGAATGCTTCTCGGTACTCAGGGTTTATGCGACCTAGGCCCAACTAGGGATTATGCTACCTATCGAACAATGCCACCTAGTCTAGGACACACTACATAGAGTGGTATATGTTCCTAGACTTTTCTCCATGTATGTGTCGCGAATCGTTATCGCTGTCTAGATTCACATGTCTTCTGTATGTGCGACCCGAGTCCCGTGGCAGGGCTAATCAAGAAACACGGAACTCGGTCCGGAGCTTTTCAGATATCTGTCGATGCAGATGCTAAGGTCTGTTTTTCCAGTGGCTATGGTCCCACTTGACCCCTCCTTCAACTAATGAAAGGCTACCCTTGAAAAAATGAGAACTATACGCAGGCCCTCTATGCCCCACTAACCTATGGCCATCCGCACCCATAACTAGATAGCAAGTATATAGTCTTTTGGAGTTCTCCGCCTTTCCGCTGTACGTATCTCGACTGACTCAAGATGGTAGGTAGACGATGAGTTGCTATCACAGGGCTACTGGTCTCGCCGAATCACGCTAGTCCATCCTAGTCTTTAGGTTGCCTTATATTGCAACCAAGGCATACCCTTGGTTCTTCTAACACAGACCTTAACCTCTATGAGCCTAGGAGGATCATCTTCAGCCTCACAGAGGGATACCAAGAGTACCCTCACGTCCCCTCGAAGCCGCGTGCTTCGTAACCCAAATTTCGGACGAGCCTTCTTCATGATCAGGTGGACGTTCGCTTCTTCTCGTGTTCTACTTGGTTTTCTTAACTATGGTTTACTACTTAGTCCTCTTAATTAAGGTTTACCACTTAGTTTCCTGAATCGTTAACTTTCTTAACTAAGGTTTACAACTTAGTCTTCTTAACTAAGGTTTATTACTTAGTTATCCTTCTCATTATTTACTTAGCTCTCTTTAACTAAGGTTTATCACTCTGGTTAAGTGTTAGCTTTCTTGTGTTTAACTTAAACCTACCCATTCATCATACTACACTGGTTAAGTGCATTCTATTAACTTAACCTTAGCCATTCATCTTATTATATTGGTTAAGTGTGCCTCATTAACCTTGTTCATTTATCATGTTATAACAGCTAAGTGTTCTAAGTTTACTTAACTCCACCTTCTAGTCTAGTTAACATGTTAAATTTGCTAAGTGTATTTTACTTAACCCCACCTTCTAGTCTAGTTAACATGTTAAATTGTCTAAGTGTATTTTACTTAACCCCACCTTCTAGTCTAGATTTACACCGCAACTCAGTCTAACCTCGGGTCCTTTTGGGCTCAGTGCTCTGACCACCCACATTAGATAGGTATTGTTATGGTTGCTGGATTTGCCGGGCGGTTCCGGGCAGTCTTATACTGTACTCAACCTAACCTCGGGTTAGGCATATTCGTCTTTCCTAGATTTACATATTTACCCTTTTTGTCTGTATGTAAATTGCTAACAACTCTATTAAACAAATTTGGCCTATATCATATTCATTTGTCGTGCCCACTAACATACCTATATTCTAGGCCCAAATCTTGATTTACCTATCGTTTAACCCAACCTGCAGTCTTATGCCAATTTAGATCTAGTATTCCCATTTACAGTTCATGTCAAAACTAGTTTTGATACTTTAGTTTACAGTTTATGCCTAAAGCTTAGGTTACTAGCCAATACTAGATTCAATATATCAAATTACATCTTCTATAATTCATGTCGAATTACCCCAATTTGCATCTAATAGTCATGTTATAATACATGCTCTAAATTATTCCAAATAATATAGATTTCATGTTATACCCAAATAACCCCGCATTCATAACGTACGTATACCATGATTTCACAAGTTTTCTAAAAACTCATGAATTGAAACTACTAAGGGAATAGAGGATAAACATGAGAATTGACATAAAAGAATAGGCATGCAAAAGCGAGCCAAATAAAAGGATAATGGATCCAATGGTTTTGGTGTACATAATAGCGAATAGGAATAAACTAAGCAAGTCACACCCTAGCTATGAGATCCGACAAAATGCCAGTTCGGTGTACAACATGGTTTGTAACTATAGTGTTATGGGCATAAACAATTAACCATAATAGTCTTAGGCAATTAACCACAATAGTCATAGTCATGGTCATAGGTAGAAATCTCATAGTTATGAATCATAGGCGATTAACCAAAATAGTCATGGATAATTAACGTAAATAGTCCTAGGCAATTATCCTAAATAGTCATAGGCAATTAACTATAATAATTTCAAAGTCATGGTCATAAACAATTGTCTTATGTTCATAATCATAGGCAATAATCTCATAGTCATGAATCATGTTCGTAGGCAATGGTCTTATGTTCATAGGCATAGGCATCGTCTCATCGGTAATTGACCATAATAGTTCTGAATTAGATCCAAGGGCATATACAAGCATAGATTCAAATGAAAGGATCAGGCATATTCTTATATTCATTTGATTTCATGCGACAAATAGATCTAGACGTTCAAATCTAAAAAGTAACTGACTTAAATTGATCGGTTTCAGAAAAGGATAACCAGATAGCATTGGTTATTTGCTATGATTTGCATGATGTTGCTCGCAACCGTTGAATTAGCCTTTAATTCTTTTCTTAAAGCTTTAATCTTGATTTGAATCTCCAATTTGAAGAAGAACTATAACTTATTTTAGTGAAGAATTGGATTTATTTTAATGGTAGTGGTTAGAATAGAGAGAAGCAACATGTAGATGCCTAATAGAATTTGTGTCAATTTAGGTTGAGCACTGGGTTGTATATATAGGATTTCAATTTGATTAGAGCTGCTAGATGAACCCTAGAATTACCCACAACCATCAAATCAGTTCAGAGCTATCCAGAAGGCCCAGGTGACTCAGCACGAACCAGAAAATGGTCCAGACCTGATCAGGTCGACCGAGTAGGTCGACCCCTAAGTCGACCCCCTGGTCGACCTTGGTCCTAGGCGGAATTTTCCCGCCCAGCCCTGTTTGGGTCTGTTTTCAAATTTTGAACTGAATTCTGAGCTGTTTGAATTTTAAATTGAATTCTTAAACTTCCAGAGGTCATAACTTCTTCATACGGAGTCCGATTTACGCAAACTCATGCTCAATCTCAAGCAGAATTTCGAGACGAATGCAATAGCGTAACCCGTTTCCCTTAATTCTTCTTCAAAAAATTTAATTATACTTTAATTTGTGAAACTTAATGTTACAGAATTACGAGGTGTTACAGCGGGTCTTCAACTCGACTAGGATTTCCTAGGCACTTATGCAAATTCAATTCTTGTAACAACCCGAAAATCTGGGTCAGTTTAAAATTTTTATTTTGGGAAATTTAGCGAATTTTGATTATTTAAAATGGATTATTTTAAATAATATCGACGAGAAAATTTATTTTGAATATAATTCGAACGTATATAGTTATATAGTTCGTCGTTAGAATATAAATATTTATATATAATTATAAATAGAATTGAAAATGGCGCGGTAGTTCGATAATTCGATTTCAAACTTCAATTGAATGTACCGGGTGCAAAACAATCCGGATTTTAGTGAAACCAAAAACATTAGGATCTAATTGGTAATATCTTTCCAATGAATCTGAAAAATCAAAATTTCATAGCGGGAATCAAAAGATATGTCCAGTTGAAAATTCTGAATAGTCGCTATGGAATTCAGGCCCTTAAAAATAGACATTTTGCAAACGACCTCGGATTTCGACGAAACCAGTTTTGTTGGGTTCGGGATGTAAAGTTATTGCTAGGTTTCAAATTTCATAATTTTTCTAATCAATATGTGAGCGTGGCAAAGGAAAACGCGTTTGACCAGTTTCAGTTGATTTTAATCGACTGGAAATTGGCCATTTTTCTAACGATCTCAGAATTCGACGAAACTAGTTTTGTTAGGACCGTATCGTCAAAGCGAAGCTAGAAAATATTTTTCAGGAATTTTTAGAGTTAGCATGTGACCCCGGTAATTTGAAATGTACGTTTAAAATTCAATTTAGTGATTTAAATGTAAATTTAACAGAAACTGATTGTAACGATCGAATCAGCTTGCGATACATATCCCATTGTGTTCGGAATGGGGGTAAAACGCTATGGACGACCGGCGGTGGGCCTCGTTTCGAGGTCGTACGTAAAAGTCAACTTTATACAATTAAATAAAAAAAAACTCTCCTTCCTTTATCCTTCTGCCCCCCCCCCCCCCGTTCGTTTCATTTTAGAAATGCAAATCCAAAAGAAAAAAAGAAAACGATGGATCCATCGTTGAACCACCGCCTGCTTCGTCCACCGCCGCCCTCGTCTCGCGCCTCCTCCCCTTCTTCTTCTCCGACGATCGCGCCCCCCCACCAGTGACGCCACTGCGTCGATTGACAGCCACGCCGAGACCCCGACACCGCATCCCCAGCCTCCGCCTCCTCCAGTCGGATGCGCCACCAGCACCACGCTCCGGCCGCCTGGAAGCCCTCTCCACCTCCAGCGAGCGCCATACCTCGACAGCAACCCCCCCTTTTCTGATTTGACTGTAAGTTTTATATTTATTTCATTTAGTAATTTATTTAAAATAATTAGTTTAAATTAACTAAAAACAGTTTTTAAAGTTCAGATCTGTGTAGGTCAATATGGAATCGTTTTTAGAGGCAAGAATGCCAAGAAAAGATCAGATTTTTAAAAATAGAAAAGATCAGATTTTTAAAATAGAAAAGATCAGATTTTTAAAAATAGAAAAGATCAGATTTTTAAAAATAGAAAAGATCAGATTTTTAAAAGAAGAAAGACGATATTTTTAAATGGAGAAAGGTGAGATTTTTTTGTTTATGTAATGAATTAAAAATATAATTTTTACATGATAGGAATATTAAAAATACCATCTTTATATGTGTAGAAAAATAAAAATGTGATTTTTATATATGCAACGAAATAAAAATAGGATTTTTATATGTTGAACTTCGAAATAAAAATATGATTTTTATATGTTGAACTTCGAAATAAAAATAAGATTTTTATATGTTGAACTTCGAAATAAAAATATGATTTTTATATGTTGAACTTCGAAATAAAAATATGATTTTTATATGTTGAACTTCGAAATAAAAATATGACTTTTATATATTGAATAGCGAAGTAAAAATTCGATTTTTACATAGGTAGTGAAAGCGAGCAACAAAGATGACGAAGATGCGATGACGATGAAGATTTCTATCGAAGAAGAGTCAAGATGTTTGGATAGCTTTCGGTGAGAATTTCTCACCCTTCAATTTCATTTCTATTTATATATATATATACACTAGGATGCAGACGGTGCTTAGTAGCACTCGACACAATCGTCCACAGACCATGGACTTGTTTGTTTGGTTGCATAGATTAGTTATATGATTTGATTTGAATTTGGTTGTTTGGTGAGTTGATTGATGTGTGAATGGCGTGGGCCTTCACTAGACCGGGGATAAGGCTAGGCCTCGTCCCGTTTCTAGTATCGTGCAGTTATGCCGCCGAAATTTTCTAAAATATGTTAGAAAAATAAAAATATCATTTTATTTAAAGAATGAACTGAATAGAAATTCATATGTTGGAATAAAATGTTTTATCGTTAAAAATATAATTTTTAACGTGAATGTGAATAAATAAATATTCATTTACAAACCAGACGGTTTGTTTATGTACACCTATTTGAAGGACATTGATTGGGTCGATAAATTTTACACATCGCCCAACTGCACGAATAAAATATTTGTTTGATTGTTTGAAACCCCACACGGGTGTTGGGATGAAATATGAAGTTCACTCATCCTGATTGATTAAATATGTCGATCGATTGATTGACAGGCTGTTATAAGCGTTAGATATCTATATTTGATGCTTATACAATGTAGTGCACTTTGGTTGATGGTTGATTATTTTTCAATGCTATTATATACGTGTGATGTATGAAAATCCATATAATTAATATTATATGGTGATTGATTGGGCCTCATTCCAATTTAGAAAATAAAGAATATTGTAAAATAAAGGTTCATGTGTTGACAGTACTCATCCATTGAGATTAGTCATGTGTTGAACGAAATATTTTAGTAATAAAATTTACATCTTTATCGATATAAAATAAAAGTTCATGTGTTGACAGTACTCATCCATTGAGATTGGTCATGTGTTGAACGAAATATTTTGATAATAACAACTATTTTTGAAAAAGAAATATTTGAAATAGAATATTTGAAAATAGAAATTTATGAAGCCGTGTTGATTAGATTGACGCCATTTTGACGTGAACGATATTTATATCGATTTTATTCATTTTGAAATGAATTGAAAATGATTTCGAAATGAATTGAATTAAAAACGATTTCGAAATGAATTGAATTGAAAACGATTTCGAAATTAATTGAATTGAAAACGATTTCGAAATGAAATGAATTGAAAACGATTTCGAAATGAATTGAAAATGAATTCAAATTGAATTGAAAGCAAATTGAAATGAATTCAAATTGAACTGAAATTTGAATTGAATAGAAATGAATTTTAAAACGAATTTATAAAGAAGAATTCAATTTTGATTTGAATTGAAATGGAAGTTGAAATTGCTTTTGAAACGAATTTTAAAACTAATTATATAATTCGTTTTAAATAGAAATCGACGAAATATATATTATATATATAATATAATGGCCTGAATAGAACGCGCCGCGCCGCGGCAGTTCGTGAATTACGACCATTTATTTCAAACGGACATTACGGGAGATCCGACCGTCGGATTCTCCTAAAACCGGAACCGTTGGGTTCGTATCGAAAAGAGCTTTCTAACGAATATTAGAAATTAGAAATCTATATGTTGGATTTGGAATTATGTCCAAATCAAATTTGAAAAAGGTCGCTGTAAGTGCAGTTCGATAGCCGTTGATGGAAATCGACTGTACGGGCTTTGATAAAATTATTAAAAATAGTAATAATTTGTGTAAAATCATAAGGAAATGATTTGAGAAAAATTGGGATGAAAAACTCCATATTTGAAAAGATAAAAATAGATTTTTATCGAAATGAACTAGTTTTGAACTAGAATTATAATTCTATTTATTTTTAAATAAATAAATTGAATTTAAAAAGGGTTTTGAAAATAACCAGAATATCCAATGATTGCATTGGAGTGGATTTGAATCGAATTTGTCTTCGGAATATTTCGATGTTGGAATTCGTGATTATACGGATGTTGTTATGGAAATTTGAAAGATATATATTTATATCGTTATTTCCAATACGACATTTGTTAATCGTAGGATTTGATATTGAATATAAGCCGATATATTTTCTATTCAGAGCCTTGTATTGAATATCAAATGTGATTTGGGTTTGTCGTGAATGGTATCTTCACTAACACTGTTCTTGAACCCAGTTGAGAAAAGATTAAGTCTTTTTATTTAGATTTGATGAAGTGTACCAATTAAATAATATTTAATTGGAAATTGAATCGATATTGATTTTTGGGTTTATCGTGAACAGTGTTTTAAATAACACTCGTTCTTTAACCTGATAATTGATGAATGTGATTTTGGGTTTATCGTGAACCGTGTTTCAAATGACACTGATTCTTTAACCCAGTCGAAGATTAAAACTAAGTGGAGTTTTAATGAATCTTTAATTAGATTGAAATGATCGAAAATGGAGTATCACCAGTTTTGCTTCAGGCGATAGTTAAATCTTTAATTAGATTTGAACGTGAAATGGTAATTGAATTTACCGATAACACCGTGGTGTTAGATATGAAGTATTACCAGTTTTACTTCATGGGATGAATAGGTTGGGATTGGGAAATTAAAACCAATGATTACTTCGGTAAGTTTCGTTAATCCCGACTAGTTGAATCGAAATTCAAAAGAAGATTTGAGAATAAATTTTAATGATTTATCTTGGATAAAATTAATGGGAACCTTTCCCTATGAATGTGAAATCAGAAACTAATTGTCGGTTAGCTAAGCAGAATGGTTTTCTGGATATTGATCTGATGTTGGTTTCGGCCTTCGGGGTTAATATTTGGGGAATTATTCTCTTGATTAATTTACGGTTAGTGACTGATGAATTGGAATGAGGCGTATGTTGTGTTTGTTTAACACTTATTTAAAAATATACGTGAGTTATTCAGAAAGACCGGGTTTACCCCATTCTGAATAACTGATACGACGATAAGTCGAAGATGAAGAAGATGGTCGAAGACCGGAAGTCTTCACGTCGTTTGGGTGATTACCGATGATCTTGATTGGGCTGTACACCCAAAAAGATGGAAATAGTTGGTGATCGTCCAGACGTACTTGGAGATCGATGGATATGCGGGGTACTAGGTGCCTCCGGTTTCGTTCAGACCCAGAACGGACTTGTAAATGGACTGTGTGTCTGACATTGGATTTTAATCCGTGTGATTGATCTCTATTAAATATATATCTGTTTGGCGGCGGAGAATTTATTCTCTTGCTTAACGCCCTTCTCTGAGACGTACGAGCTCAGGGGTTATATATTGATGGATATCAAACGCATGGAGTGAATTGCCTGTGTGGCATGCCTAAGTGGCAATTGATCGAGGCTCCTGTTGAAAAGCAGAGTCTTGTGGTTGAGGATCGAAGCACGGCCTTTGTGGCGTAGCTTTGTGTAACGTTTACTTCGCGAGTTTCACACCCGGTATGAACCAAAAACGGGAGAGGACGTCAGCGAGGGCATGCGTTTCTTTCTAGCTAGAAGTGGCGTCAGTGGTTTTACACGCCCTGACGAGTTTGACTTATGTGGTTGTTGCTGTTGCGAGGCGCCTCGGATTGATCGGTCGTTCTCGAACCGATGGAGTCATTTAGTTGGCTTATTTACGCCCCATAGGGCGGGGAAACGCATGTTCAGGGTTTAAGTTTAATCCACATCGGTGGACCGGCCCTGAGGATCCAATGGTCGATGCGCTCTGACCCTGAGGCTCGGGCTAGACAGTCTCGAAGACGGTGAGGACTATCTTTTGCCTCGGTTCATAGACGGAAATCCAATTTCCAAATACGTGACATGTGCGGTTTTATTTGTAGAGCCTAGTATGGCGACATAGTGTTATGGGGCATTCATGCCGCCTATGATTGATACTTATGATTTGAAGTTGTTTTATACACTATGCACTTATAATAGTATCAAACGATTTGTTTTAACCGTATCAAGCATTCTTTGGCTGTTATAAGGGAAAACCCTATCCTCGGCTGCGTTGCATTGTGTGATGGGACCTGGGTCTTATAACAGCTTCATTTTTCTTTATTTAGCATTGCGTTGTTTGTTTTATGCACTGGTATTCTTGGGAGGAAACCCGTTCCGTGTTATACGGCGTGGTCCCTTGATTTACCTAACCTTTAAAATAAAGATTTATAACTGTTTTAGTTCTCACACCAGTCACATGACTGACTTGGAGTTTATTGTTTTAACCTAAACTCTGGGTGCCCTTATTTTGACACGGGCAGCTAGTAGTTTTGCAGATTTATATTCACAGGATCCTGGTTTACAGCTGGAACGATATCCGGAAAGCTTTGTATCCGTATATCTCTTCTAGTTGTGTATTGTATTATTTTCCGCTGCTATGTATTTAAATGTAATTTAAATCTCTGATATTTCTGTGTAATATTCATTCATACTCTGTATATTCTTGTAATCTGATGCATTGTTGTAATATACAATGAAATGTTCTTCTGTATGTGTTCTGTTGTGGCTTGTTCTCGAACTATCCGCCGCTTTCCTTTACGGGGAAGTTACGGGTTTTCACAGTTGGTATCAGAGCTTTGGTTTACAAAGCTTAGAGAACAAGACACATTAGAACCATACGAAAGAATTCATCAGATATTGGATTAGTAATATCCAATGAGAATGACTCGTTAGAGATGGGATCAGTAGTATCCTAGAACGAGTGTGAAGAGTATATTTTTCTAATGAAAACAAATTTTGTTTTGCAAATTTAAATCAACTATTCGTATTTGATTATTTGTTTATATTGATTTTGGACAATTCAGTATATAAAGAATTTGCATATACGCCTTGCAAACGTATATTCAAAGTTTTAATATATTGGATAGATATAGCATCACACTCTAGTCGCCCGGAGATACTATTGATGATAGGGATCGCATCATCAACATTTATGTTCGAGTTTCGAAGGTGTGATTTTCTATATATTTCCATTAGACTGGTGTGAGAACCAAAAATTAGATAGGACCTATTGTTGTGATTTGGCATCAAAAATCTGATTTTTGACTATATATCAAAGTTATGCATTTGAAAAGCTAATCAACTAATTGATTGATGGTTGTATTGTTTGATTATTGTTTGAATAATTAAAATTTGAACCATTTAGTTCATTTGAGTCAAATATTGAACTGTATTGAAAATTGGTCGCATTTGCTTGCATATACATATACTTACATTGAACAGGTCATAGCAAGGAGGCTAGAGCCAGAGAATAAAATTTGTTTGCCCGACAAATAGGTACATGTTTACTGCATAATTTACTGTTTTATTTGGGTGATGATGATTTTATGAGCCTATTGGCCAGCCGCTTGGCTTTTTCTTTTTCTTTTTGAGATCTGAAGGATCGGGGAAGCTATTTGAAATTCCCCGATGCTCCCGGTGCAGGGGAGGTTATGGCGAAATTTTTCGAAAATTTAGGGTGTTAGCCAAATTTTTGAAATTTTAGAAAATTCTCAGAAACTGAAAAGTTGGAGAATGGAAGCCAGATCGAACGTAGAGCTGAATAATCAAACCACTTTCGACTTTGTTCCTTTTCGGGGACGAAAAGTTTTAAGTGGGGGAGATTGTAACAACCCGAAAATCTGGGCCAGTTTAAAATTTTTATTTTGGCAATTTTAGCGAATTTTAATTATTTAAAATGGATTATTTTAAATAATATCGACGAGAAAATTTATTTTGAATATAATTCGAACGTATATGGTTATATAGTTCGTCGTTAGAATATAAATATTTATATATAATTATAAATAGAATTGAAAATGGCGCGGTAGTTCGATAATTCGATTTCAAACTTCAATTGAATGTACCGGGTGCAAAACAATCCGGATTTTAGTGAAACCAAAAACATTAGGATCTAATTGGTAATATCTTTCCAATGAATCTGAAAAATCAAAATTTCATAGCGGGAATCAAAAGATATGTCCAGTTGGAAATTCTGAATAGTCGCTATGGAATTCAGGCCCTTAAAAATAGACATTTTGCAAACGACCTCGGATTTCGACGAAACCAGTTTTGTTGGGTTCGGGATGTAAAGTTATTACTAGGTTTCAAATTTCATAATTTTTCTAATCAATATGTGAGCGTGGCAAAGGAAAACGCGTTTGACGAGTTTCAGTTGATTTTAATCGACTGGAAATTGGCCATTTTTCTAACGATCTCAGAATTCGACGAAACTAGTTTTGTTAGGACCGTATCGTCAAAACGAAGCTAGAAAATATTTTTCAGGAATTTTTAGAGTTAGCATGTGACCCCGGTAATTTGAAATGTACGTTTAAAATTCAATTTAGTGATTTAAATGTAAATTTAACAGAAACTGATTGTAACGATCGAATCAGCTTGCGATACATATCCCATTGTGTTCGGAATGGGGGTAAAACGCTATGGACGACCGGCGGTGGGCCTCGTTTCGAGGTCGTAGGTAAAAGTAAACTTTATATAATTAAATAATAAAAAAAACTCTCCTTCCTTTATCCTTCTGCCCCCCCCCCCCCCCGTTCGTTTCATTTTAGAAATGCAAATCAAAAAGAAAAAAAGAAAACGATGGATCCATCGTTGAACCGCCGCCTGCTTCGTCCACCGCCGCCCTCGTCTCGCGCCTCCTCCCCTTCTTCTTTTCCGACGATCGCGCCCCCCCACCAGTGACGCCACTGCGTCGATTGACAGCCACGCCGAGACCCCGACACCGCATCCCCAGCCTCCGCCTCCTCCAGTCGGATGCGCCACCAGCACCACGCTCCGGCCGCCTGGAAGCCCTCTCCACCTCCAGCGAGCGCCATACCTCGACAGCAACCCCCCTTTTCTGATTTGAGTGTAAGTTTTATATTTATTTCATTTAGTAATTTATTTAAAATAATTAGTTTAAATTAATTAAAAACAGTTTTTAAAGTTCAGATCTGTGTAGGTCAATATGGAATTGTTTTTAGAGGCAAGAATGCCAAGAAAAGATCAGATTTTTAAAAATAGAAAAGATCAGATTTTTAAAATAGAAAAGATCAGATTTTTAAAAATAGAAAAGATCAGATTTTTAAAAATAGAAAAGATCAGATTTTTAAAAGAAGAAAGACGGTATTTTTAAATGGAGAAAGGTGAGATTTTTTTTGATTATGTAATGAATTAAAAATATAATTTTTACATGATAGGAATATTAAAAATACCATCTTTATATGTGTAGAAAAATAAAAATGTGATTTTTATATATGCAACGAAATAAAAATAGGATTTTTATACGTTGAACTTTGAAATAAAAATATGATTTTTATATGTTGAACTTCGAAATAAAAATAAGATTTTTATATGTTGAACTTCGAAATAAAAATAAGATTTTTATATGTTGAACTTCGAAATAAAAATATGATTTTTATATGTTGAACTTCGAAATAAAAATATGATTTTTATATATTGAATAGCGAAGTAAAAATTCGATTTTTACATAGGTAGTGAAAGCGGGCAACAAAGATGACGAAGATGCGATGACGATGAAGATTTCTATCAAAGAAGAGTCAAGATGTTTGGATAGCTTTCGGTGAGAATTTCTCACCTTTCAATTTCATTTCTATTTATATATATATACTAGGATGCAGACGGTGCTTAGTAGCACCCGACACAATCGTCCACAGACCATGGACTTGTTTGTTTGGTTGCATAGATTAGTTATATGATTTGATTTGAATTTAGTTGTTTGGTGAGTTGATTAATGTGTGAATGGCGTGGGCCTTCACTAGACCGGGGATAAGGCTAGGCCTCGTCCCGTTTGTAGTATCGTGCCGTTATGCCGCCGAAATTTTCTAAAATATGTTAGAAAAATAAAAATATCATTTTATTTAAAGAATGAACTGAATAGAAATTCATATGTTGGAATAAATTGTTTTATCGTTAAAAATATAATTTTTAACGTGAATGTGAATAAATAAATATTCATTTACAAACCAGACGGTTTGTTTATGTACACCTATTTGAAGGACATTGATTGGGTCGATAAATTTTACACATCGCCCAACTGCACGAATAAAATATTTGTTTGATTGTTTGAAACCCCACACGGGTGTTGGGATGAAATATGAAGTTCACTCATCCTGATTGATTAAATATGTCGATCGATTGATTGACAGGCTGTTATAAGCGTTAGATATCTATATTTGATGCTTATACAATGTAGTGCACTTTGGTTGATGGTTGATTATTTTTCAATGCTATTATATACGTGTGATGTATGAAAATCCATATAATTAATATTATATGGTGATTGATTGGGCCTCATTCCAATTTAGAAAATAAAGAATATTATAAAATAAAGGTTCATGTGTTGACAGTGCTCATCCATTGAGATTGGTCATGTGTTGAACGAAATATTTTAGTAATAAAATTTACATCTTTATCGATATAAAATAAAAGTTCATGTGTTGACAGTACTCATCCATTGAGATTAGTCATGTGTTGAACGAAATATTTTGATAATAACAACTATTTTTGAAAAAGAAATATTTGAAATAGAATATTTGAAAATAGAAATTTATGAAGCCGTGTTGATTAGATTGACGCCATTTTGACGTGAACGATATTTATATCGATTTTATTCATTTTGAAATGAATTGAAAATGATTTCGAAATGAATTGAATTGAAAACGATTTCGAAATGAATTGAATTGAAAACGATTTCGAAATGAATTGAATTGAAAACGATTTCGAAATGAATTGAAAACGATTTCGAAATGAATTGAAAACGAATTCAAATTGAATTAAAAGCAAATTGAAATGAATTCAAATTGAATTGAAATTTGAATTGAATTGAAATGAATTTTAAAACGAATTTATAAAGAAGAATTCAATTTTGATTTGAATTGAAATGGAAGTTGAAATTGCTTTTGAAACGAATTTTAAAACTAATTATATAATTCGTTTTAAATAGAAATCGACGAAATATATATTATATATATTATATATATAATATAATGGCCTGAATAGAACGTGCCGCGCCGCGGCAGTTCGTGAATTTCGACCATTTATTTCAAACGGACATTACGGGAGATCCGACCGTCGGATTCTCCTAAAACCGGAACCGTTGGGTTCGTATCGAAAAGAGCTTTCTAACGAATATTATAAATTAGAAATCTAACGGTTGGATTTGGAATTATGTCCAAATCAAATTTGAAAAAGGTCACTGTAAGTGCAGTTCGATAGCCGTTGATGGAAATCGACTGTACGGGCCTTGATAAAATTATTAAAAATAGTAATAATTTGTGTAAAATCATAAGGAAATGATTTGAGAAAAATTGGGATGAAAAACTCCATATTTGAAAAGATAAAAATAGATTTTTATCGAAATGAACTAGTTTTGAACTAGAATTATAACTCTATTTATTTTTAAATAAATAAATTGAATTTAAAAAGGGTTTTGAAAATAACCAGAATATCCAATGATTGCATTGGAGTGGATTTGAATCGAATTTGTCTTCGGAATATTTCGATGTTGGAATTCGTGATTATACGGATGTTGTTATGGAAATTTGAAAGATATATATTTATATCGTTATTTCCAATACGACATTTGTTAATCATAGGATTTGATATTAAATATAAGCCGATATATTTTCTATTCAGAGCCTTGTATTGAATATCAAATGTGATTTGGGTTTGTCGTGAATGGTGTCTTCACTAACACTGTTCTTGAACCCAGCTGAGAAAAGATTAAATCTTTTTATTTAGATTTGATGAAGTGTACCAATTAAATAATATTTAATTGGAAATTGAATCGATATTGATTTTTGGGTTTATCGTGAACAGTGTTTTAAATAACACTCGTTCTTTAACCCGATAATTGATGAATGTGATTTTGGGTTTATCGTGAACCGTGTTTCAAATGACACTGATTCTTTAACCCAGTCGAAGATTAAAACTAAGTGCAGTTTTAATGAATCTTTAATTAGATTGAAATGATCGAAAATGGAGTATCACCAGTTTTGCTTCAGGCGATAGTTAAATCTTTAATTAGATTTGAACGTGAAATGGTAATTGAATTTACCGATAACACCGTGGTGTTAGATATGAAGTATTACCAGTTTTACTTCATGGGATGAATAGGTTGGGATTGGGAAATTAAAACCAATGATTACTTCGGTAAGTTTCGTTAATCCCGACTAGTTGAATCGAAATTCAAAAGAAGATTTGAGAATAAATTTTAATGATTTATCTTGGATAAAATTAATGGGAACCTTTCCCTATGAATGTAAAATCAGAAACTAACTGTCGGTTAGCTAAGCAGAATGGTTTTCTGGATATTGATCTGATGTTGGTTTCGGCCTTCGGGGTTAATATTTGGGGAATTATTCTCTTGATTAATTTACAGTTAGTGACTGATGAATTGGAATGAGGCGTATGTTGTGTTTGTGTAACACTTATTTAAAAATATACGTGCGTTATTCAGAAAGACCGGGTTTACCCCATTCTGAATAACTGATACGACGATAAGTCGAAGATGAAGACGATGGTCGAAGACCGGAAGTCTTCACGTCGTTTGGGTGATTACTGATGATCTTGATTGGGCTGTACACCCAAGAAGATGGAAACAGTTGGTGATCGTCCAGACGTACTTGGAGATCGATGGATATGCAGGGTACTAGGTGCCTCCGGTTTCGTTCAGACCCAGAACGGACTTGTAAATGGACTGTGTGTCTGACATTGGATTTTAGTCCGTGTGATTGATCTCTATTAAAAATATATTTGTTTGGCGGCGGAGAATTTATTCTCTTGCTTAACACCCTTCTCTGAGACGTACGAGCTCAGGGGTTATATATTGATGGATATCAAACGCATGGAGTGAATTGCCTGTGTGGCATGCCTAAGTGGCAATTGATTGAGGCTCCTGTTGAAAAGCAGAGTCTTGTGGTTGAGGATCGAAGCACGGCCTTTGTGGCGTAGCTTTGTGTAACGTTCACTTCGCGAGTTTCACACCCGGTATGAACCAAAAATGGGAGAGGACGTCAGGGAGGGCATGCGTTTCTTTCTAGCTAGAAGTGGCATCAGTGGTTTTACACGCCCTGACGAGTTTGACTTATGTGGTTGTTGCTGTTGCGAGGCGCCTCGGATTGATCGGTCGTTCTCGAACCGATGGAGTCATTTAGTTGGCTCATTTACGCCCCATAGGGCGGGGAAACGCATGTTCAGGGTTTAAGTTTAATCCACATCGGTGGACCGGCCCTGAGGATCCAAGGGTCGATGCGCTCTGACCCTGAGGCTCGGGCTAGACAGTCTCGAAGACGGTGAGGACTATCTTTTGCCTCGGTTCATAGACGGAAATCCAATTTCCAAATACGTGACATGTGCGGTTTTATTTGTAGAGCCTAGTATGGCGACATAGTGTTATGGGGCATTCATGCCGCCTATGATTGATACTTATGATTTGAAGTTGTTTTATACACTATGCACTTATAGTAGTATCAAACGATTTGTTTTAACCGTATCAAGCATTCTTTGGCTGTTATAAGGGAAAACCCTATCCTCGGCTGCGTTGCATTGTGTGATGGGACCTGGGTCTTATAACAGCTTCATTTTTCTTTATTTAGCATTGCGCTATTTGTTTTATGCACTGGTATTCTTGGGAGGAAACCCGTTCCGTGTTATACGGCGTGGTCCCTTGATTTACCTAACCTTTAAAATAAAGATTTATAACTGTTTTAGTTCTCACACCAGTCACATGACTGACCTGGAGTTTATTGTTTTAACCTAAACTCTGGGTGCCCTTATTTTGACACGGGCAGCTAGTAGTTTTGGTTTTGCAGATTTATATTCACAGGATTCTGGTTTACAGCTGGAACGATATCCGGAAAGCTTTGTATCCGTATATCTCTTCTAGTTGTGTATTGTATTATTTTCCGTTGCTATGTATTTAAATGTAATTTAAATCTCTGATATTTCTGTGTAATATTCATTCATACTCTGTATATTCTTGTAATCTGAAGCATTGTTGTAATATACAATGAAATGTTCTTCTGTATGTGTTCTGTTGTGGCTTGTTCTCGAACTATCCGCCGCTTTCCTTTACGGGGAAGTTACGGGTTTTCACAATTCTCTCAACTATATATATATATATATATATATTCCTAATCCATTTTCCACATCTTAACTTTTTTTTAATTTATAAGGTTTCACTTCTAAACCCACTAATCTGAAATATTAACATTTCAGTTTCTATTACACGGGATACATCTTTCTCTAATACCAAATCATATTGTACACTATCCAACCAAACCACCTAAGGGTCTCAAAAATTTCTATGTTTATTCCTTTAGTTTACAAACTAGATATCCCAACTCTTTTCATGTCTAGTGGGCTACTATATGGATCTAGGTTTATATATAATATGTTTATATTTTTGAAAATACAAATACGCTCTCTCATTATCTATATAGGAATCGTAAACCTATGCCCTGATACCAGATGTAACAACCTGAATTCCAACGGACCGATTTTTTTTTCAAAAATCCAATCCCTCGAAACCCGAGTTGGTTGCTCTGGTATCCTGCAGAAAAAGACAGAGACAAGAAATATGTCAAAGTTTGGAAAACATCTCGCAGCGGAAGGAATAAAATATAATATATTTAAAACATAGCTTTACCTTAATTACAATACTGCTAAACCAGTATCCCCAAAGCTATAAGTCCCTGACCTGATTCTAACCTACGAATGTTATGAGGAGGGGGTCAGAACATAAGTTCTATGTGAATGAATTTAAAATGCACTTCTTGGATAATCCTACATATACCGTTATATTACATTTTTATTTTTATTAGGTTATTAGCACTCAAGGCTTACACGCACGTCACACCCATCTACCCCTTGTAGGTTAACCTAATACCATGTATATGTAGCTACCCCAAAACTGAAGTACACCTCGCGGTACCCCACTCGCATGGTCTCCACCGTATTCTCGTAGTGACATACGCAGTCCACCGTCCTATGTCATAGTAACGTACATTCCTTTCGTATATAATATAACACTTCTTCCACATCGGATCACTCTAGTTACGTAAGTATATCGACTGCCTTTATCGAATAATGCCCACCAGTCTACGATACACCACCCAGAGCAGACATGGTTATATATAGACTCTCCCACGTACGTATTATCCAAGTATTCGTTACCTAACCAGCACACCCATCGTGTGTGCGTGCCCGAGCCCCGTGGCAGAGCTATACAAGAAACACGGAACTCGGTCGGGAGCTTTCCTTATATTTGTGCAAGGCCCGCCTTTAAGAGCCTCTCACACAAATATCCATAGCGTCTGTTTTCTATGGTGGCTATGGCCCCACCTCGGCCCCTCCCATAACTAGTGAAGACTATGAGAGCTAGGCGATAAGACCCTAAGCAACCAATCTAAACATCCATGTGGCATCTCCCCTCAACCACTGTCCCACGATAGTGAATGGTTTAGCTGTGGTGATAGGCACTCGACGACCTACTATCCTTGTTGGTCCTGACCCTCCACCTCCGTTGAGGCAGTCGCCGAATCACCTTTTCCCTCACCTTGAACAACATTCTGACTGCCAGCTATTCTTGTAGTCAAGGCCCACCGACCTAGTAGTTACGCGCAGACCCAACCTCTGCGTGCAGAACCTTAAAAATCTGCCACCACACAGAGGACTACTAGGAGCACCTTTAACGTCACAGGAATCCACGTGCTACCCCTTCCAGTCTGTTGGAGCCACCAAAATAACGAATGTGTGCTCCCCTCGTGCCTTATGACACCGTGATGATCTACCTCGTTGGGTTATTCATCCTACAACGTACAGAATGCCCCAAGCTCCTAAATTTTTATATGGCATTAGTCCCAAGTCTAATCATCTTCTTACACGCTTGTATCTCTTCGTCAGTTTCTACATTTAACTTGGTTATTCTTTATTCACATTTACTTCCTTTTCAAATTTACCAAGTTACCCTCGCTTATTAATTCAATTTATACTTAATCCATTTAAGTCCATTAATAAGCCCATCACATGTTATTTTCCAATTTCATAAATTATTCCCCTTTTTGGGTTACAACAACATGTTATACTTAATTCATAGTTAAGTATACCCTATCCCACATACATACTGATTAGAAGAATAACCCCCCAATCACTAGCCCCGAAGACCGAAATCAACATCAGACTGGAATCCAGAAAATTACTCAGCCCAACCAAATTATATGATTTTAATTTACTTCTTTTCCATTCATATAACTTATATCATCTTAAATTTCACATTTCTCCTTCCCAAACCACTTAATTTATAATTAAGTATATATTCACATATAAGTTATCTTATTTTCCTCCATCGTTTCTTATAACTTATCTTATTCCATAAGTTATACTTTCCACTTGTCCCTAGGACAAGTCTAACCTATTATTCGTCCTTTTTCTTATTCAAATTCATTCATAATAGGTTATTTACCATTCCCCATATTCTGTTATTAATTTAAATTTACTTAACCCTTCCATTTCTTTAACCCGTTACTTCAACTTTACTTAACTCAATTGATTTGTGATACCATTACAGGTCCCATTTGGTTGAGCATTCATTTATTTATGTCTCTCATATCACCCATGTCCCACTTAACCCCTTTTATCATGGTTTCCATGTCTTACACATGCCTTACTACGGTTAAGTATACATTAGTCATGTTCTACATCATGTTCTTACCACGGTTAAGTCCACATTAGTCATGTCTTACATGTCTTGTCCTATTCCGATTGGGTCCATATTTACATGTCATAATTTACATGTCTCCCCACCTAACCCTGTAACCATACCCATGTCTTATTATGGTTGGTCTTCCTTAATTCATTCCTTATGACGAACGGTGCATGACCTCCCACATTAGACCGAACACTTTGAGGCTGCTGGATTTGTCGGGCGGTTCCGCGCAGTCTTACTCCACAAACCGAGTCTAACCTCGTGTCACCAACCGTTACGCCTACAGTTCTTGCCTTTGACCTCTCACATTAGACATCCAATTGTGGTAGCTGGATTTGCCGGGCGGTTCCAGATAGTCATACACCACAATTGCATCTAACCTCGTGCAAAGGTTCATTAACATCGTATTTTACCCAAACCCCAAATTTTCATGTCATGTGTTTCTAATTCAACATATAGTCATGTTTACAATTTTGCTTATTCCCATCTTATCATTAATCCTACAAATTACATATTAATTAGTCCCAATTATAAAATTCCAATTATAGGCAAATTTACAAATTTCATGTTATTCATACCAAAACATGCCAATTTCCAATTATACAATTATACCCAAATATGTCAATTTCATATAATTCCAATTATCCAATAATACTAATTTTATAAAATCAATATTTCCCCAACATATTCTCCAATGTTCCCATGTTCATACATATTATCTAATTTTGCCTTTTAGACTTTATTTTCAAGTCACAAATAGATTTCACCAACCCATATTATCCAATATTTCATGTTGTTCATACTAAATTATACCGATTCCATATCCAATCACAATTATGCCAAGCTTACACAAATTAACCATTACAATATAATTATGCCCATAATTCTATTTCAAATCATATACAAAACCTTCCAACCCATATCATGCCTAGCTATAAAAATAAAAAGGCGAAAGAATAAAAAGGAGAGAACCCAATCGCAAGCATAAATAAAATAACTGATTTCATTAAATTATCATCATATTCATTATATTCATCATGTTCATCATGGGGAATAGTGAACGATAGAGGCATAATTATACAACAACTGTATATTAAACCACTCACCTTGATTGGATTGAAGAAATAAATGATTTGTTGTTAATGTAGAATGCTGATTTGATCTTCTTATTTGATTATTAATGCAGAACTTGAATTGGTGTTGATAAATTTCTCTAATTGATTGTTGTTAATGTTCTAATCATTGATTTGAAGGGTTGATGAACACTTGAGATTTGTTTTAGAGGCGGCGGCTAGGTTTTAAGAAAGAGTTTGGTGGCATAATGGTGTCATAGGTAATTTCTAATGAATTTGGTTTAGGTTACATACTTATTTATAGGTGTAGGAAGTTATTTATAGCCTTTAGATTACCCTAGAACTGATCTGAACCGTCAAAACACGTCACAGGACCCAAAATTGCACTAGACACACCAGGCCTGACCAACAGGTCGACCTGGCCAGGGAGGTTGACCCATAGGACGACACTATGGTCGACCTGGTTTGGGGCAGGTCGACCCCCAGGTCGACCCTATTGTCGACCTGGCCCCTGGGCGGGAATTTTCCCGCCCAGCTCGCCTCTGGGTCCTGTTTCGAATTTTGAACTGAATTCTGATAATTTCGAGTAGAACGCAATGGTGATGTCTGTTTTACCTAATTCCTGATATTTAAATTAAATATCCTTATTTTACTATCTTCTCTGTTACATACACCGTTATTGAATTAATTTTTCCTTCTTTTTCTTATATTAATTAATTTTCGTTGTACATCACCATTATTAATATTATCCATGCATATATATACATTTTTAATTATATTAAAAAAGGCGGGGTGTTACAGTTTGAAAGTTGCAATGCTCCAGAACCATCACAAATAGTGTAAAGACACTTCCTTTCAAATTTGAAAAAATGAGAGTCATATGTCGACACGGTGTTTTCTATATGTCGACATATACTTAGTACAAAATTAATTTTTGAGCATTTTTCAATTGTTTTGATATAAATATAATTCTGGAAATTCTTGAATTAAAATATAGTGTTATAAATAAATATTATAAAGTAGGAAATCATATGAAAACATAAATATAAACTATATAAACATATTTATAATATTATCAAGTTTAAAACTATATAAATATAACGTACAAATATATAAAACTTATAAAACTTGAGTTGTAAACAAAAGTAAAGTACGAAACGAAAATAGAAAATAAAATAGAGAGGACTGAAGAAAGAATTTGAAAACTGAATTTGAAAAAAAGAATTTGAATTTGAACCTGGAGTGATATTAAGATTCTTACATATTCTAGACTCTATAACTATATTAGTCTTGAACTCTTGAAATCTTGAATCCTCACGAGTCTTGAAATATCTATGAATTTTGAATCTCTAACATCTTTAAAACTGTGCAGTCTTCGGTAATAACTCCTATATGTAAATCCTACATATGTGTATATATGTATATATTCTAGACAAAAGTGTTAATATATATTTTATAATCAATAATATTGAAGTAAGTTTGTTATCATCAAAACTCCATTCTCTAACATTTTCTCCACCCAAGTTTCGAAAAAAATTGTAACTCAAAACTCATTGAAGCGTGGAGCGTGTAAATCTGGTACTTGCAAATAAATGAGCATAAGAATGAGCATAATCAGAATACGAGATAACTCGCAGCGGAAACAAAATAGGATAAATTATTATTAACTCAAGTAACTACCTTTGTCAAAGTAAATCACTTTTCCAATACCTAGCATGAGAGAGAACGAGAATCGAAAGCCAAACTAAAATGCCTATGAGAACCTGACCTTCTCTAGAATACCTGAGTGGTTGTAATGAGGAGGGGGTCAAAACAATAAGATTCTAATGAATAGGAAGTGTACAACATAGATTATAATACACAGATGTATCCTATTTGGTTCAACCCAAGATGTATGCCTACCAAGGTTAGTGATTCTAAACTAACCTTGTAAATGTCTACACACGAATCTACCACTCTTTCCTAGAGTGGTATTCTAGTATATAATACTGAGATAGAACGTTTACGCTTATATTTATGAAACCCTATAGTTGTAATTTAATTGAATATTAGACCGAGATGCGAACCCCTAACTGTGGAGTTTCTCTATATATACATTTCCATCAACTTACCATTTATTATTTTCCGCCTCACTATCAATGATAGACATGGTGGATTCTCCCGCTCACTTAAGACCCTAGGGGGACTCATTGGTCGACGGACATATTGGTGACTTAATACCGCTCGATGACTTGCTCCATATTTTTATAAACTAGAGAGCACTAGCTACGGGCCCTGCTAGTTAAGGCTTCTGTCATTCATGCATATACCATTTCCCCGCATAAGGTGAGAGATGGAATTTTATCATTCGTTATACCTTCTAGCTGAACTTATTGGATAACCCCCTTAATCGCTTACTATTTCTCATAGGGTAGGTAACCATATCTAACATTTTTAGTTTTCAGGTTTGGGTTGATAATACGCATACATGCGTTTAAGACCCCTGTACTGAAAGACATATCCCTAGGTGGACTCTTCAACCCCAACCACTTAAGACCCGAGAAGCGGACTACACGCGAAGGTTATTAGATTCGTACCCATTAGCCCTTAATACCTTTCCCTATTGGGATAAAGTGGGCTACGTTATTACACCATTTCTGTTTACTTTCTCTACACACAATTTATTATCGTCATGGGTTCTTATGGTTAATAATATTTCCACATTATTAACCTACTAAGTCCAACTCTATTTTTAATTATAAGTTCTATATTCATTAATATAAGTAAGGAAGGTTATATCCTCTTTTACCTAGGATATTTATTTGATTACATCCGCAAATAGACTTAGTATTTAAGCAACAATCAATATCCATTAATCCCCTTATGACACCTATTTTCTTTTATTTCTTTGTTTGTTGCCTTTTACGGCCGTAACGATCATATTTTCGTAGGGCAACCATTTATCAGTCCCAAGGTATTTATTTGTCGTACCCCAACATACAATTACTATTCTTGTTCAATTATTTATTTATTGGTTGACTGTTATATATATACTTGCGGCTGCTGGATTTGCTGGTCAGTTCCGGGCAGGCTATACCACAATTAAGTTTAACCCAGTGTCTAAATGCAGTTATAATTCAAATTTCCAAATTTGGGGTGCACAAAATTAATCCTAGTTAATTTAGGAATTGTAATCATTATCCTATTATATTTACTTTCGCCTAATCAACATTGGTTACAATTTTTATTTATTGATTTGCGGTCCTAGTTAGAGAAACTAACTATATTGATTGATACAAATGGTCACCACAAATATATTAATTCAATATGGATTATATTTATGTATATAATTCCATAATTGAATATCATTCAAATATTCAACATAATGTATATTTTACTGAATTACGCTGATTTGGATAGGTAATATGTATATATTTATATTTATGTTATTGTGCATTCAACGTAGTTGTTTTTATTATTATTCTTAAATGATTTGCTTTGATTGACAACCAAAAATTCCATTTTACATTCAATATTGTCAAAATGTTCCAAATCTCACAAAAAGACCATTAGCTATGGTTATTGTAAATATGCCTAATTAGTGGAATGACATATTTCCAAATCACAATATATATATATATATAGGTATATAATTTGGAATAGTTGATACAAATTACACACAAATATATATATATATATATATTTATACGTACATTTGCACCACTTTTCCCATCTTGATCTTTTTATCCTACCTCTTGTGATTTCAAAATAATGCATTTTTATTTAAAAGGAGAAAAACAACATATTTAAAAAAATTAAGCCAAAACCCAACAATATTGAATACAAACATGCATATTTCTTTTAACTGTACAATCACATAATTTACCGATCGAATCATTTTACCCAAATTCACAGAATTTATTATTCAACAGTGAACTAGAGGTCTGGAATGTAACTATATCTAAATGGTGTTTAATGGGACTGATTTCTAGATCTATAATACTTTACAACAACTGCAATATATTTTACAATATAACTGTAGGAATATGTATAAATAGGTTTAAGAATCCTACAATTAATATTATGCATAACCACAATTTACAATTCACAAGTTTTAACAATATTTACAATCAGATCTTAAGGTTGTCAATATAATTACAACGATTTAATGAACAGATCTGATAGAAATAGGAATAATTTTTTAGATCTAATTCAAAAGAAATAAATAAGTTATTATAAATGTATTCTTAAATTTCCCACTCGCCTTAAGGCATCCAAATCCAAAGTTTGAACTTTTTGGGCCCAAAATTCCCAAAATCTTATAAATCTACAATTTATCTGAAAAGGGGAAGTTCCAGATCTGTAGAGATGTAAGAAAATAGGAAAAGAGGGGAGAATCTATTATTGAGTGCTAATTTGCAACCTTTTCCATTCAATATGATAATCCACTTAATATTATGTGATTTGGATTTGATTTGTTGTATGAGAATATATTTTTGTATTTTAGAAATAAGGTTAGAAGGGGGAGGAAAAAGGCAGAGCTTCGCTGATGCCCACTAATTTGTATGGAAATGAATGAGGCCTTACCCAACTATTTATAGGAGTGGAATTGGCCTAGGACCACTAGATCTATTTTAATTAACATCCATCCATTCGTTCGAAATTATATTATAACCTAACCTTATAACTAGCCATCACTGGGCGTTTTGACGCCCAGAGGGTCAAATGTCGGTCAACCGCTTGGGTCGTTAAATGCCGAGTAAGGATAGTTTTAAATAAGATATATAATATATATATATATATATATAGATTCTGGTTTATTTTTCCATCCATTTTCATATTTCATTCGTAACTTTTTCATACATACTCCGTTCGCAAAACTCCAAACATGAAATTTGACCAGAATTCCGAGATGAACGCACCGGTTAAAGTTTTGAGGTTAAATTCCATTGTTTTTAGAAATTTCTGTTTTTGAAAAAATTCTAATAATTAATTTATATTGCCAAAATTCCGGGTTGTTACGTGTATGCAACATTTTAGTGGTCCATGCCATGTCCAATGGTCATGGAGAAGAAGATGACCCCCCATTAATGATGCTTGAGAGCTCTAAGAAGTCCCAAAATCCAAGGGAAAAAGATCAATATGAAGGCTAAGCTTAGGAGTATTTATAGGTGAGCGGGTTTGGTAGGTGTAGGTAGGATTTGGGGTCCAATGTCAGAAAATCGCATCCCACATAACCCATACAGAAAAATTGCATCATAGCATGCTCGAATATGAAAAATCACATCACAAGCCTCGGCTCATCCAGAAAATCACATCCGACTTGGTAGAAGTGTAAAATCGCATCCTTGCAATTCTCCAGATAGCATCATCAAAATAAATGACCACATGTGCGGATCCCCTAGAATTTCCTGATCCGCACGTCTCTTGTGTTGTGCCAAGTGATCTGATACGATGCCAAATCAGCCTTGTTTCTTATGCGGATCCACTAGAATTTCCTGATCCACACGTCTCCTGTGTTGTGCCAAGTGATCTGGTACGATGCCAAATCAGACACGTATATAATAATATTTTAAGGCCTCTGCATTTAGGAAAACTCGCATCTCATTGATGCACACACCATGATTTCGCATCCAGACGTTTTCCCAATCCCGCTTCGTGATCAGCCAAGCCAAAAATCGCATCATGGGAAGCGATGCACACCCGAGTTTTCTGGAGTGGGGGTTGATGCGATGTTGGGAAAATTGCATCAGATCCAATGCGATGTGACGTGGAAAATTTGCCAAGCCATCTTGCTAGGTGGATTGACCACAGTGCGCACATGTGAAAACTTGGTGATCCGTCGTGTTGCTCAGGGGATTTTCAGCGTGCCAAAGTGGTGATCGACCATTTTTCTGTGTGATCAGCTAAGGTTATGCATAGGTTTTTTGAGTGAGGTTATGCATAGGTTTTTTGAGTGATCCACTTTATTTTTTCGCCTATTTTTCGCTGTGCCAAACCTGGGCTTGCTACTTTTTCCAAATTGATCGACAAAGATTTTAATCATGGTTTTTCATTATTTTCACGTGCAGATCATGTCATATTGACGAGCCAAATTAGTTTTTGTCAATCTAACAAATTTTGACACTGTGAGTCGCGCAAGCCATTTTTTGTTATCAACGCATGTCGATTAGCTATTTTTGAGAGGGAGACACTGCTTTTTACCAAATCCATAAATTTTTGCGCGACAAGTTTTTCCATGTGATCGAACAGACGTGCTCGACCATTTTGAGCTGATCAGACTGTGTTGATCACATATTTTTTGCTACGCCGGCTTTATTGAGTTCGTCGACAACAATTTTACGAATCAACATCATTTCCAATCCTTTTTGCGAATACGTCAAGACTTCAACTGAATCGCTCTGTGTTTTTTTGACGATACTCTCGACGTATGATAGCTTCGACCAAAAAGCATGTCAACATATGCCTTCCACAATATGTCTTGCTTGTCGAAGGAAGTTGTATTTTGCGAAAAGAAGAGAAATCCAAAAAACCACGATCACTTTGGATCATATTCTTTATGAATCAAAAAACCAGAAAGCTTGAACTTTGACGAAGGGCGACGATCGATTTGGATCGTGTTATCAGAAACCCACGATCACTTGGGATTGTAATAATTATAAATCCATGATCAATTAGGGTCATATTAATAGATGTCTACGATCACTTGGGATCATATTAATTTGGAAATCCATTGAATGCAAACAATCAATTTGGATTGTTTGGATATAACCAAAATATCGAAAATATCTGAGGGACTGGAGGAGTCTAATAACCTGCATAGAAGGGAGATACGCATAACCAGAAATGAGCGATCTTGTCGTGTTACCGACGATTCTGTCATAGGTTATCATATTTTTCAAAGGCGGTCGTGTTAAGGCAAGACGGCCAAGGGATGTAGTTGGGCCCAAGGCGATCTTACATTGGTAAGACGACCAAGGCCTGTAAATGATCCAAGGCAATCTTGAATGAGGCCAGATAAACCAAGGAATGCACAAGGAGATCTAGAACGAGGTAAGATCAACAAGGGTTTATTCAAGGTGATCTTGAATGAGGCAAGATGTGACAACCGCCCATAACCCCTGCATTTAACAAGAGGAATAATGCGCTTCAATATGTACCAGCCAGCTATGGATGATCATCAGGGTAGAATAATACATGACATGTCGTATAACTCACAGCGCAAGGATAAAATGTAATAGAACATATAAAACATGCACTAATAGTGAAGCATTATATAACAGAATCTCAAATTTCATATCACCGTGAAAAGAATATCCTTACATCAAACATAAGCAGAAACAACAAGATATGTATTATAGAAAATAATATGTAAGCCCCATGTTCGTTGTCGTTCTGCAGCATCATCCTCATCAAGGTCTACAACCTGTTACCCAGTCTGCCCATCCATAAATGGATGAACAACCCAAGGTAATAAGAAGGAAAGATAAAATCTTGAGTCAGACAATGGTCTTAATGAGCGATAACTAACTATCTAACATCATCAATAAAGTATATGAGGAATAAATAGACCAACCATATAATCAACCAGCACATCATCATAGAAGAACCCCAAAACCTGCCTCCTTTTCATCCAATGGTGTTAGCCTATACAAACAATCAGATAGAAAGAAACAGGCCTGGCAACTAGTTATCTTGCGTATACCATTCTAATAGGGATCAACATCCCCCATGCACAAGCCCATACGCATAAAGCAACATCAGACAAGCACCAAAGAGATGTCTCCTTCGACGTCGAACAATCTACTCAAGACGATACAATCGAACAATCTACTCAATACGATACAAGAAAAATAATCAACATCCATAACTCTGGATATCACTGCCTATCCTTCCTTGAAACCATCGTTAATCGTATGACTGACAATATCAATATGCCATCCGTCAAGGGCTAGTGGTAACCCTGGTTGTAGCAAAACCCCATGCGCCTTTCATCGATACATATCTAGGCCTTTCATCGATACCTACGGTACTCGACAAATCATCGAGGCTTTTAGGTGTATCTATTATACCCCTACTTTGAGCTCGTTAGAACATACAACAACAATAATTCCTCAGCCTTTGATATCTCTAGTCATCGTCATCGACGACTATCCATAGGCTCAGATCATTTTAAACAACCATTATCTACGAGCTCATATCATCCTTGAGTCGTCTTTACAACTTCGTTGCATTTAATCGATCATCGAAAATCTCATCATGCTTCAAACAATCTATCAGAATTCATCTTAAAGCTATGACCATCTTCCAACAAAAATAAACTACGCTTGATCCCTTACTAGATCGGTCACTGGTCCATCACTGGATCAGTCATGGATCCATCACTGAATCGGTTGTCGAACCCTCACTTGATCGGTCACTGATCCATCACCGATCCATACCACGACATTATATCCGATCCATCCAAATACTTCACCAATCCATCCAATACTTCAACGACCTGCCCGATTGATCGATCTAATCTACTTTTTCTTGCACAACAAGACACGATCTACACTCGAAACCAATCCAAATCCATGTGATTCCAAACAACCTTTCAATCGATAATATTACGACCAATTATCACATAAGTAACCATCATACAATCACATAGAATTCACCCAAATAATGATAAAACAATAGATGAATTAATATATGGATCTAAACTTAAATAAACACATGATTCAACATTTACATATGAATTAACCATTCTAAAGTTACTAGATTAGACCCTATGGTGATTCGAATTGAATATATACTTACCTAGATTAGAACTAGGTGAAAACAACTTGAAATAATGAAAATTAAGATCATACAACCCATATACAAGACTGAATCCATGTGAGAGATGTTTATCACTCACCAAATCTTCAAAATATATTTAAATTAACTAATCTCTAATCCGTACAACGAAGAACGATCTTCAAATCACCCAATTTGGTGAATTTGTGCGATTTACTCTTTTTTGATGTTGATCTTCAATCTTCTATTGTTGATCTAAGAATTAATGGAGTGGAGAGGTATTTGATTAAAGTAGGGAGAATTTCAAACCCCAACCAAATATAGAAATGAAGAAACTAAACAAATCTCCATACCTCTACCCTGCTATTTATAGCCAATAGCCCCTAGCCTTAATGGGCCTCACTAATCAACCCACTAATAACAAAGTAGTCTGTCCAGAAATTGTGTAACACTAAAACAACGATTCCTCCCCAATCGCTAAACCAAATCTTTAACATGACCACTCTACAGGATTGCAAACACCATTTCTTTCCAATAAAACTGATCTCCGCACCAGATTCGATCCTTGTTAAAAGTTATGCCATGTTCAAAACTAACAGGGAAAAATGGTCATAAACAAAATTGGTAAAAATTATGGACATGTCTCACATCCCTATAAACAACATATCAAAATATGAGAATGATCCGACCTTTAGGAAATGAAATAAATATTTTATGATTCTCCATACGTAGAATGTGGGTCGTTACATTCTCCCCTTAGGAGTTTCACCCACGTCAAACTACAAATCTTCCGAGTTATGGCGAAATCTTCACGAAAACCCTATCACCCACGTCAAACTACAAATCTTTTCTACGTTTATCGCCATAACTCTTCTGACGATCTTGGGCTTCCATAATCCATTGTCAGGCGATCTCGAAACAATCCGATGTCCCTTTGATCATCTCAGGCCCAAATATGAATTTATCTCCAGTCTCTAACCAACATACCAGAAAATTACATGGTCTACCATACAACATCTCATATGGTGCCATCCCAATGCTCGACAGATAGCTGTTGTTGTACACAAACACAACTAGATATAGATGGTCTTCCCACGATCGCCCAAAATCTAATACAAAAGCTCTGAGGAGATCTTCCAAAACTCGGTTAACCCTGACGGTTTAATCATCATTCTAGGGATGATAAGTCGTACTCAAACATAACTCAGTTCCTAAAGTTTCTTGCAAACTCTTCCAAAAACTTCTTATGAACAATGGATCTCGATTAATCACTATGCTCTTTGGGATACCATGGAATCAAACTATCCATTTTATATATAGGTCAATCAACTTGGATGTTGTCTTAGTCGATCTGATAGGATTAAATCTCACACTTTTGGTCAAGCGATCAACTATGACCCAAGTTCTTTTGTTTCTTGCCCTGGTCCTAGGTAATCCATTGATAAAATCCATCGATATTTGTTCCCAGTTCCACGTAGGAACTTCTAATGGCTGAAGAAATCCACTCGACTTCTTCTGTTCAACTTTCACTAACTGACAGTGTTAGAGAATGGAGTTTTGATGACAAAAATCTTATTTAATATTAATTGATCATAAAATATATACTAACACCTTTATCTAGAATATATACACATACATGTAGATTTGTATACAGGAATTAATACTGAAGACTGTAAAGTTTAAGAGTTCAAGTTATTCAAGATTCAAGACTCATGAGTAATCATGATTTCAAGAGATCAAGATAAATATAGTAATAGAGTCTAGTTTATGTAAGACTCTGAATAGCACTCCAGGTTCAAACTCAAATTCAAATTCAAATTCTATTCTGATTTTCAATTTTCAAATTCCATTTTCAAATCCTATTCTAATTCTAATTAATTTTTCTATCTTACTTTCGATTTTTATCTCAAGGCTTTAAGTCTATAAGTTTTATATATATTTATATAGTTATATGCATTTATATACTTTATATTTATATAGTTTTAAACTTTATAATTTTATTAATATGTACATACAGTTTATATTTATGATTTCATATGATTTTATACTTTATAATACTTATTTATACTACTTTGTTTTAATTCAAGATTTTCCAAAATTATATATATATATATACCAAAACACTTGAAAAATACTAATTTTTTAAATTTGAACTAGTATATATCGACATACATAGTTCCCTATGTCGGCATATAACTATCACATTTTTAATTTTGGAAGGAAGTGTCTTTTCAATATTTGTAAAAATTCCAGAAGCGTTCCAACCTTTCAAATCTTATAAATAAAGGCTAATTTTGAAATTTTTCATCTTTCTTCTTCTCCATCTTCATCCACTTTCTTTACAACATTAATATTTCGTATTTTTATGATTTCTACACATATACTCTACCGATTTCAATTCTATTTATATAAAACTTCTTCTCTTCTCACTCTCTACTCATTACTCTCTAAATTGAAGTGTTATTGAAGAGTTACAGGGCTGTTGTAATCGTTTAGGAAGTGTTTGGAAAAAAATGTGTTCCTTGTAGCCTTGAAATCAAGGAAAGAAAACGGTGGTAACCTTGTAGCGGGGGAAATCAAGAGAAATATACTTGATCAAGGGTGTTCGGAATCGGTGGTAACCTTGTGGTTGTGAAATCAAGGAGATTGTACTTGGATATTGGTATGGTAATAAACTCTATGCAATCCAGCGTAATGTGGGATTGAACACAGGAGTAATCAGAACCAACATAAAATCTAGTGCGTTCTTTCCTTTTTTAGCATTTTATTTTTGTTTATTTATGTGTTTGCGTTTGAAACTGTGTTTGTGATGATCTCTGTTCATATAGTAGATAATATAAGTTTTAGATTTTTCATAAATTCCTTGAAAACACTATTCACCCACCTTTCGTTTTAGTTTTTCCTTAACTATCCATTCTGTATTCCCTAACAATTGGTATAAGAGCATGATCTTTCAAAAAATTCATAATCTGATTTTTGAATTTTTTTAGAAATGGCAAATTCTGAAATAATTGTTAACTCTAGAGTCAATTCATGCATTGTAGCAATGTTGAAAGAGTTTTCATATAATTGTGTTGAAAAATCAAGTGATCTACTCAAATGTTGTCCAATATAGGAAAAGATGTGTTATATAGCTTTTGAAAATTCAAAAGTTGAAAAGACGGGTGAAGTGGCTATTGGAAATTCAAATTCCGAAATGGTGGCTGTTGAAAATTCAAATTCTGAAATTGTTTGTTACATGGCTATTGAGAATTCAAATTCTGGCAAACAAATGGTGGAAATCAAAAAGGACAAATGGATGCTCGAGACATATGATGGGAAATCCAGAAATACTAAATAATCTAGTCCATGAAGTTGGTGGAATGGTGAACTCCAGAGATAACTCTGAAGTATACATTATTGGCGTAACACCCCGTAATTGTCTTAACATTAAAGAGGATAAATTAAAGAACAATTAATTTAATATTAAGAATTAAGGGAAACTGATTACTACGTTACGTCTGTCTCGAAATTCTGGTCAGGATAGACACCGGTTTGCGTAAAACGGATAACGTATGAAGAAGTTATGATCGATAGAAGTTTTGGGGTATTCGGGCCTTTTTCAAGTGGATGGCAGCCCATTACCTAACCCGTTTTAGGGCTGAGGAGGCAATTCGATTTCTGAAACCTAGCGGGTATTAAATCACCTCAATTCCATTGTTTTCTTCACAATGAAACAATGGCGGCCAAACTCTATTGGTGTGCGAACTAAGACGGATCTGCTTTCTTCAATTATCATTTTTGTAAATCAAATTCTGAGATTCAAGTTTCAATTTTCTCCTTCTATTCTCATAGATCCAATCCTTGTGAGTATAGCTATTTTCAGGTTTAAATAAATAAAAGTGAATTATGAAAGACTATGATTTGGATGTACGCTATTACTATGTTTTATGCTATGACATGATAAGTCTATTCTATGCTTTTATCATGTTTTATGTTATGACATGATAAATCTATTCTGTGCTATTATCATGATCTATGTTATGAAATGATAGATCTATTCTATGCTATTATCATGTTTTATGTTATGACATGATAAATCTATTCTGTGCTATTATCATGTTTTATGTTATGACATGATAGATCTATTCTATGCTATTATCTTATCTTATGATTTGCTATGATAGATTAATTTGTTAGATCAGATTATCATATGGGTATTTTATGTAGATCTAAATCTCTAATTATGTTAGATCTATTTTATGTAGAACTAAATCTTTAATTGTGTTAGATCTATTTTATGTAGATCTAAATCTTTAATTTCGTTAGATCAAATTATCATGTGAATATTTTATGTAGATCTAAACCTTTAATTATGTTAGATCTATTTTATGTAGATCTAAATCTTTAATTTTGTTATATCTATTTTATGTAGATCTAAATCTTTAATTATGTTAGATCTAGTTATCATGTGGATATTTTATGCAGATATAAATCTTTAATTATGCTAGATCTAATTATCATGTGGATATTTTATGTAGATCTAAATCTTTAATTATGTTAGATCTATTTTATGTGATCTAAATTGTCACCTCATGTTGTCATGTTAGATTTGTTTTATGTGATCAAAATTATCACCCTGTGTTATCATGTTAGATCTATTTTATATGATCTAAATTGTCCCCTAATGTTGTCGTGTTAGATCTATTTTATGTGATTTAAATTGTCACCTTATGTTATCTTGTTAGATCTATTTTATGTGATCTACATTGTCACCTTATGTTGTCATGTTAGACCCATTTTATGTGATCTAAATTGTCACCTTATATTATCATGTTAGATCTATTTTATGTAATCTAAATTGTAACCCTATGTTGTCATGTTAGATCGATTTTACGTGATCTAAATTGTCACCCTATGTTGACATGTTAGATCTATTTTATGTGATCTAAATTGTCAGCTTGTGTTATCATGTTAGATCTATTTTATGTGATCTAAATTGTCACCTTATGTTATCATGTTAGATCTGTTTTATGTGATCTAAAGTATCACCTTTTGTTATCATGTTAGCTCTATTTTATATGATCTAAATTATCTCCTTGTCATGATGACAATTTCATGTCCATGCCAATATATATGTTCACCTTATTATCATACTAGTTTATGTTTATGCCAAGATGATAATTTTATCACTTTCCCATTATTTTACCTATTATCATTCATGACTAGGCTATTGTCTAGCCTAGGCATGCTGCCAATTTTGTGAGGGCGCTAGTTAAGGAACAGGGGAAAAGGGGTTAAAAATGGCATAATTTGAATATGAACATTTTTGGACATGCAATTCAAAGTATTGGGTAAAATAGGTTTTGACACCTATAAAAGGAAAGGCTTAATTAATTGATTAATTAATTAAAATGGAATGTTTAGTAATTACAATTAGGAATTATAATTGTACTTATGACATGAAGTTAGGTTGCATTAGTGGTGGTAGTCTGCCTGGACCCAACCGGCATATCCAGCAGCCACTAATGTTGAACCTAATGTGGGAGGTCTAAGTACATAAATATGAATCGGGCTATGACACAAGGTTAGACCCAACTATGGAATAAGTCTGCTCGGACCCGACCGGTATATCTAGCATCCACATGTTGTAGGCCTAATGTGGGAGGTCTGGCCCATTATGAAACCATAAATGGACATGATAAAGAATTGGACTACTTAACCAAATCTAATTCATAGGGATTGTGTGAACTTAGACTTAAGTTGGGGTAAGGTAAACCTGATTGAGTTAAGGGGGTGTGTTAAGTAAATCTTGGGGGATGGATAATATTCACATATAGGCCCACAAACATAACCCGTTAAGGTTAAGTAATTAAAGACACCTAGTGGTATACATAATCGGTGGAAATAATAAAGTTATGCAATTAAAGACATCTTTTAGGGTAAACATAACTTGTAGAAGTGATAGGTTTATGTAATTAAGGACACCTATAGGTAAGCATAACCGGTTGGAAGATTAGGGGTTATGTATTAAAGACACCTATAGGTAAGCATAACCGGTAGAAATAAATAACGCTATGTGATTAAAGACACCTAGTGGTATACATAGTCAGTGAAAACCTAGTAGGGGATAAAAGACAAAGGGGAGAGCTTGTATCATATTGTGTGGACCCAATTCAGTCAGTATCCTGGAGTAGGTATCAAACAAAGTATTCCATACTAGGCGAAGGAGGGGCACGCTTACTGACTGATTATAAGATATCCAAACGTGGAGGACGGTGTGGCCGGGGCAAACCGACTGGGGCATGTGCATGCATGAGTCGAGCAGAGGGGGATAAGACGACCGTGACATTTGTAGATATGGTTGTGCACATTATTACGACGAGGGGTTGCCACTTTAGGAAGTATACCTCCTACAGTGCGGCCAGCACAAAGTATCTATGAGGGTTAGGGAGCCGATCGATTAGGGTAGTAGTTAGGATACATTTGGACGTATACCTAAGTCTACCACCTTATAGTTGAAGGGATCATCTCTTTCTGAATATACTTGTAATAGTGCAGAGTAATCATTAGAAGCACGTACATCTTATCATGTCTGCCTTGTCACACCTGCCATTTATGTAGTGACCTCTCTTATCCACTTTATATGCCTATCATGTTACTTTTATTTATTTACTGGCTAAAAGTAACTAGACTTGCCAGACTTTATGTCTAACCCTTTTTTTTCTCCTTCTTTCTTCCGTCCCCCCCTCCCCCCCAAGGTTTTCAGGGGAGGGAATTCTCAGGCTTAGTCAGGATTCTGCTATCGCCTTGCTTGTAGCTTCTAGATGTATTTCTCAAGCTTCTATCTTTGCTACTATGGCTTGTGATTTGGGGATTATGCTTTCTTTGTTATTGCACTCTGATAATTAGAGTACAAGACAGAAGTTTTAATGATGTACTGAGTTTGTATTTTCAGACATATGGTGTAATCGTTCTTTATGATCAATAAAAGGTTTTAATTCTGCTGCTATTCATATCTGTCTTCTAATAATTATGTGTCTATTTACCATAACGCTTCACGAAACTTAATGCATTCCCTTAGTGAGTGGCTTAACGGACGTGGGGTGTCACACTTGTTATCAGAGATGAAGGTTACCAGATTGGATAAAACTTTTTCAAAACTGTTTTCCAAAAGGATTTTAAAGAATGCATTTTCAAAAAATAAAGCCTGTTTTGAAAAACATATTCCCCAAAGCCATAGGAAATATCTCTCGATTCTCCGCTTGATTTGTTCTTCTTTTTGTCTGGGGAACCGATTCTTCCTGAAAGGTGTCCATATTCTGGCATAGTGTCATAGGCATGTTTAAACTACGGCACATGTCGAAGGGCAATGAAGTGCCTAACATCCATCTATAGCTGCAGTAGTATCACTTACGACTAATTTTCTCGAGCTTCGTAAGGATTTCTGTGCACTGGAGGCTACTTTCGAGAGACTTATTAACTTGTTAAACAAATAGGGTTAAAAGGAGAATAAGGGAGTCAGGGCCAAGGAGTACAGCCCAAGGACGAGAAAAATGATGGCTCAGGAAGGGACCATAGATAAAGTTCAAATGAATCTGAAAAGGAAGAAGTTAAGGTTGAGGAAACACAAAATAAAAAGGTATGACCCAAGAAAGGGCGGAAAAAATGACAAGGCTAAGGGTAAGAGGAAGTGCCATAGTTGCGGGCGAGAGGGTCACTTGGCCCAGGACTACAGGAAAAGGAAGAATGCTAGCTTCGTTTGTGAAGGGGTTGGACACTATTCTAGGGAGTGCCGAAGGAATCAAGGGCAAGGTCAAAGGATAGGAACCACTGGAGGGCAAGCGAATGCTCTCGTGGCTAGTGCACCAGATAGAGGTAGGAAAGTTCCATGGAAGGTTTGATTTCTCTTTCCAATCACCCTATTAGAACACTTTTTGATTCTGGTGCCTCACATTCATTTGTATCAAGTTCTGTAGTTGAATATTTGTACTTAATTACTAGTATGGTAGTAAATCCCATAGTTGTTTCAAACCCCAATGGTGGTTCGGCTCATTTATCGATGATTTGTCGGTGTTTGAAAATATCTGTGTTAGATGTCGAGTTTGAATGCGACTCGCATGTGCTCAATTTTATGGGCTATGGGTCAATTCTAGGAATGGATTGGCTTACCACGTATGGTGCCGTTCTGGATTGTGAGAAGAGGGTTGTTAGGCTTATGAATTGTCATGGGAGAACCCTTGAGATTTCGTGTGACCTACAAGGGTCGGTTATGCTTAGTTTCCTAGAGTCTCTTGATGCATGTATCAATGATCTGCAATCTGTTCCAATAGTCCGAGATTTTTTTGATATTTTTGATGAGGTTCGGGGTTTACCTCTGAGGCGCGAGATCGATTTTTGAACATATCTGGTGGACAATACACAGCCAATTACAATACCAGTGCGCCATATGGCTCCAAGGGAAAGGAGGGAGCTGAGTAAGCTAGTAGGGGAGCTACTTGAGAAAGGGTTTATCAGACGAATCATATATGAATGAGGTGCTCTAGTCGTATTCGCAACTAAGGCGGATGGTTTGCTTCTTTTGTGTGTTAATTATAGGGAGCTAAATAAAATCACTAAGAAGAATAGGCACCCGCTTCTGAGGATTGATGATTTATTTGATCAGCTTGTTGGTGCCTCGGTATTTTCCCATATAGACTTGGCCACACGGTTCCATCAGTTGAGGGTGGCTGAGGACAGTAAAGATAAGACTGCCATTAGGACTCCGGATGGTTTCTTTGAATGGCTAGTTATGCCTTTTGGGATGACGAATGCACCCGCCTATTTTGTCGATCTGATGAGTAGGGTGTTTGAGGAGTTCCTAAATAAATTTGTTGTAGTCTTTGTCGATGATATTTTGTTCTTCTCCAAAAGCGAAGAAGAGTATGTCGAACATTTGATAGAAGTTTTGAAAACTCTCCGTGACGATCAGGTTAAAGCAAAATTCTCTAAATGCCATTTTTGGAGAAAAGAGGTGAGATTCTTAGGACATGCGGTCTCCAAAGAAGGGATAGCTGTAGATCCCGCGAAGATGGTTGCAATGCAAGATTGGCAGGTTCCTAAAAATGCAACCGACGTGATAAGCTTTCTTGGGTTAGCCGGTTACTATTGGAAGTTCATTAAGGACTTTGCAAAGATATCAGCCCCACTCACCAGGCTGACGAAGAAGAACTTGGCATACTCGTGGGATATAGACTGTGACGTTGCTTTCCAACGACTGAAGAGGGCTCTGAGCATAGCCCTAGTCTTGACCTTGCCTGATGGGAGTTAAGTGTTTATCATTTACACTGATGCGTGCAGTACAAGGCTTGGTGCAGTTCTGATGTAAGAAAGGAAAGTAGTATGTTATGGGGGTAGACAATTGAGAGTTCATGAAAAAACTATCCCATCCATGATCTAGAGCTAGCTGCCATAGTATTCGCGTTGAAGACTAGGAGCCATTATTTGCCTTGAGAGAGGTTCGAGTTATACACGGATCATAAATCTCTCAAGTATCTATTCTCACAGAAGGACCTCAATTTAAGGCAACAAAGGTGGATGGAGTTCTTAGTTTCTTATGATTTTGAGATTGCTTATACCCCTGGAAAGGGTAATGTGGTGGCGGACGCACTAAGTAGGCAGAGGATGGCCTTAAGTCCTCTGCTTGTGGAAAGAAAGAACTTTGAGTTCATATCTTCTTTTGATTTTAGACTCTCCACCGAGATTTTTCCTGATTTGTTTGCATCCTCGGAGATACAACTAACTACTATGTACCAGATAGGAGCTTCGCAACAAGGTGACCCATAGATTTTAGACATCATGGATAAGTTCAGAAGAGGGGAGACTTCTAGTCACCTCGTGAGATATGCCATAGATGAAAAGGGGTGGTTGCGACGAGATAGAAGGCTTTGTGTTCCTCAAACTGGAAGCTTGATAAAAGCAGTCCTAGAAAAAGCCCACCATTCTAAGATGACCATTCATCCAGGTGGTGATAAGATGTACATGGACATGAAGAGTGTTTTCTTTTGGGCTGAGATGAAGAAAGATGTGGCTGAATTTATTTCCCAATGTTAGTTTGCCAGCGAGTCAAAGCTAAGCAAAAGAAGCCCGGTAGTTTACTTCATCCTTTGAAGGTTCCTTAAATCAAATGGGAGAGTGTCTCTATGGATTTCATAGATGGTTTTCCTAGATCGAAGAAAGGCAACACCAGTATCTAGGTTGTGGTAGATAGACTCACTAAGAGCGCTCACTTTATTCCGATTAAGAGTAAGAGGACGGCATCATGGTTAGTAGCAATTTATGTCCGAGAGATAGCTGGTCTTCATGGAGTTCCTTCCAGCATCGTGAGCGATCGTGACCCCATCTTTACCAGCGAATTCTGTAGGAGCTTACAAGACGCATTAGGTACGCAGTTGTGTTTGAGCACCGCTTATCATCCTCAGACTGATGGATAAACGGAGAGCGTGAACAGAATTCTAGAAGATCTTTTAAGGCTGTGTATCCTAGACTTTGGAAGGACTTGGGAAGAGCATCTTCCTTTAGTAGAGTTTGCCTATAATAAAAGCTATCAGACCAGCATCGACATAGCACCCTTCGAAGCACTGTACCGATGACCCTGTAGATCACCAACTTGTTGGTGGGAATCTACAGAAAGATTATTACATGGACCAGATATGGCTAGAGAAACATCCGAAAAGATTGACCTTATTCAACGGCGGATGAAGATAGCTCAAGATAGGCAGAAATCCAATGCAGACAAGAGAAGGACTGACCTCGGATTTAAATTAGGAGACTTGGTTTTTATCAAAGTGTCACCTCTGAGGAATGTGGTTCACTTCGGATCGGTAGGGAAGTTGGCACCTAGGTTTGTGGGACCATTTCCCATAACCGAGAGGATTGGCCAAATGGCCTATAGGGTAAAGCTTCCTAAAAATCTATCTAGTGTTCATGATGTTTTCCATGTTTCTCATCTGTGGAAGTGCTTGCATGACACCACAGAAGTTGTTGAGCCGAGTATACTGGAAGAGGTAGAAGTGGAACGGGAGGCGACATTCAGATGAATTGCTTCCCGCATTCTTGGATTAGAAGTTAAGAAGCTACGCAATAAAGAGCTCAAGTTGCTAAAGGTTCAGTGGGGGATAACCTAGAGGATGCGATTTGGGAGACCGAAGACAAGATTCATGCTTCGTGCCCTTTTCTCTTCGAGGGTATGTTCTTAACTCCTTTTTCAAAAGCTTTATTAGTACTTGTTTCTATTGATTTGAGTATATCTAATCCATAGTATTTTTCGACCTTTAGATAGGAATCCTATGGTTGTAAAACATGTGTTTGAAACATGTTATGTTTGATGGATGCAAGTAGATGCAAGTGTTTGCTAGTGGTTGCCTGTTGACGCATATACACACGCATTAGGCACTGAGATCGACTTAGTTACATTCATACTGCATATGGATGTGTGTGCATTTTCTTTTCTTTATGGATGGAAATGGATGAACGAGCATATGGATGTTGCATTTGGACGAATGAGTGTGAGCACATGTAGAGCTTACAGGTTATAATAGGCTTATTTGCATACATATTGGATTCATGGCGCTAACATACATTGCATTAAGGAGGTCAACTGAATCAGTAGACAGCCTGATCTTCGCATTAGTGTTGGGACATATACATACACCCCTTTGCATATATTCATGAAAGCATTAGAAATCCTTTAGGACAATGGATGCCAGCAAGTGACGGGTGAGTAGATGGATGATGGATGGTAGGATATGCATTCTTCCCAACTTAGAGATTTCGGGGACGAAATCCTTTAAGTAGGGGGAATGTAACACCCTATAATTGTGTTAACATTAAAGAAGATAAATTAAAGAATAATTAATTTAATATTAAGAATTAAGGGAAATTGATTTAGTCATTACGTCCGTCTCGAAATTTTGATTAGGATAGACACCAGGTTTGCATAAAATGGATAATGTATGAAGAAGTTATGAACGATAGAAGTTTTTGGGTATTCGTACCATTTTCAAGTGGGTAGAGGCCTATTACCTAACCGCTTTTAAGGGCTGAGGTGGTAATTCGATTTCCGAAACCTAGTAGCTATAAAATCACCTCAATTCCATTGTTTTCTTCACAAAGAAACAATGGCGGCCAAACTCTATTGGAGTGCGAACTAAGACGGATCTGCTTTCTTCAATTATCAGTTTTGCAAATCAAGTTCTGAGATCCAAGTTTTAGTTTTCTCCTTCTATTCTCATAGATCCAATCCTTGTGAGTATAGTCATTTTTAGATTTAAATAAATAAAAGTGAATTATGAATAACTATGATTCGGATCTATGCTATTATCATGTTTTATGTTATGACATGATAAGTCTATTCTATGTTATTATCATGTTTTATGTTATGACATGATAAATCTATTCTATGCTATTATCATGTTTTGTTATGACATGATAGATCTATTCTACGCAATTATCATGTTTTATGTTATGACATGATAAATCTATTATATGCTATTATCATGTTTTATGTTATGACATGATAGATCTATTTTATGCTATTATCATATCTTATGATACGTTATGATAGATTTATTTGTTAGATCTAATTATCATGTGGACATTTTATGTTGATCTAAATCTTTAATTATGTTAGATCTATTTTATGTAGATCTAAATCTTTAATTATGTTTGATCCCTTTTATGTAGATCTAAATCTTTAATTATGTTAGATCTAATTATCATGTGAATACTTTATGTAGATCTAAATCTTTAATTATGTTAGATCTATTTAATGTAGATCTAAATCTTTAATTATGTTAGATCTATTTTATGTAGATCTAAATCTTTAATTATGTTAGATCTAATTATCATGCGGATATTTTATGTAGATCTAAATCTTTAGTTATGTTAGATCTAATTATCATGTGGATATTTTATGTAGATCTAAGTCTTTAATTATGTTAGATCTATTTTATGTGATCTAAATTGCCATCTTATGTTGTCATGTTATATCTATTTTATGTGATCAAAATTGTCACCTTGTGTTGTCATGTTAGATCTATTTTATGTGATCTAAATAGTCACCTTATGTTGTCATGTTAGATCTATTTTATGTGATCTAAATTGTCATCTTATGTTATCATGTTAGAACTATTTTATGTGATCTAAATTGTCACCTTATGCTGTCATGTTAGATCCATTTTATGTGATCTAAATTTTCACCATATGCTGTCATGTTAGATCTATTTTATGTGATCTAAATTTTCACCCGATGTTGTCATGTTAGATCTATTTTGTGTGATCTAAATTGTCACCTTGTGTTGTCATGTTAGATCTATTTTATGTGATCTATATTATCACCTTATGTTATCATGTTAGATCTATTTTATGTGATCTAAATTATCACCTTGTCATGATGACAATTTCATGCCATGTCAGTATGTATGTTCGCCTTATTATCATACTAGTTTATATTTATGCCAAGATGATCATTTTAGTCACTTTCCCATTATTTTCCTTATTATCGTTCATAACTATGCTATTGTATAGCCCAGGTATGCTGCCAATTTTGTGAGGGCGCTAGTTAAGGAACGGGGGGGGGGGGAAGGTTAAATATGGCATAATCTGAATATGAACTTTTTTGGACATGTAATTCAAAGTATTAGGTAAAATAGGTTTTGACACCTATAAAAGGAAAGGCTTAACTAATTGATTAATTAATTAAAAATGGAATGTTTAGTAATTACAATTAGGATTGTAATTGTACTTATGACACGAGGTTAGGTTGCATTAGTGGTGGAAGTCTGCCCGGACCCGACCGGCATATCCAGCAGCCACTAATGTTGAACTTAATATGGGAGGTCTAAGTACATAAATACGAATCGGGCTATGACACGAGGTTAGACCCAAATGTGAAATAAGTCTGCTCGGAGCCGACCTGCGTATTCAGCATCCACATGTTGTAGGCCTAATGTGGGAGGTCTGGCCCATTATGAAACCATAAGTGGACATGATAAAGAATTGGACTACTTAACCAAATCTAATGCATAGGGATTGTGTGAACTTAGACTTAAGTTGGGGTTAAGTAAACTTGATTAAGTAAAGTGGGTGGGTTAAGTAAATCTGAGGGGATGGGTAATATTCACATATAAGCCCACAGACTTAACCCGCTAAGGTTATGTAATTGAAGACACCTAGTGGTATACATAATCGGTGGAAATAATAAAGTTATGTAATTAAAGACATCTTTTAGGTAAACAAAACTTATAGAAGTGATAGGGCTATGTAATTAAAGACACCTATAGGTAAGCATAAACGGTTGGAAGATTAGGGGTTATATATTGAAGGTACCTATAGGTAAGCATAACCAGTAGAAATAAATAAGGCTATGTAATTAAAGACACCTAGTGGTATACATAGTCATTGAAAACCTAGTGGGGGATACAAGACAAAGGGGAGAGCTTGTATCATATTGTGTGGACCCATTTCAGTCTGTAACCCGGAGTAGGCATCAAACAAAGTACTCCATACTAGGCGGAGGAGGGGCACACTTACGAACTAAATGTACGAGATCCAAACGTGGAGGACGGTGTGGGCAGCGCAAGCCGACCTGGCTATGTGCGTGCATGAGCCAGGTAGAGGGGGATAGGACGACTGTGACACCTGTAGATATGGTTGTGTGCATTATTACGACGAGGGGTTGCCACTTTATGAAGTGATACCTCCTATTGTGGGGCCAGCACAAGCTATCTACGAGGGTTAGGGAGCCGATCAATCAGGGTAGTAGTTAGGATACATTTGGATGTACACCTAAGTCTACCACCTTATAGTTGAAGGGATCATCTCTTTCTTGATATACTACTAATAGTGCAGAGTAATCATTAGAAGCACATACACCTTATCATGTCTACCTTGTCACACCTGCCATTTATGTAGTAACCTCTCTTATCCACTTTATATGCCTATCATGTTATTTTTATTAATTTACTGGCTAAAAGTAACTAGACTCTCCAGGTTTATGTCTGACCCTTTTGTTTCTCGTTCTTTCTTTCGTTTCTCCCTTCCCCCCCTCAGGTTCTCAAGGGAGGGAATTCTCAGGCTTAGTCAAGATTCTGCTGTCGTCTTTCTTAAAGCTTCTAGATGTATTGCTCAAGCTTCTATCTTTGCTACCATGTCTTATGATTTGGGGATTATGCTTTCTTTGTTATTGCACTCTGATAATTAAAGTACAAGACAGAATTTTAATGATATACTGAGTTTATGTATTTTCAGACACGTGGTGTAACCGTGCTTTATGATTAATAAAATTTTTTAATTCCGCTGCTATTTTATATCTGTCTTGTAATTATTCTGTGTCTGTTTACCATAACGCTTCATGAAACTTAATGCATTCCCTTAGTGAGTGACATTATCGGACGTGGGGTGTCACAATTGGAATCGTCAATGTCCGTAATTCTAAAACTCCTATTATTTTCGATGTTTTATTAATTAGGAATTTGAAACACAACCTACTTAGTATATGTCAACTTTGCAATAAGGGTTATAAAATAGACTTTGAGAAAGATAAATGTTTTATAGAAGATAGAAATTCAAAAGTAATATTCAAAGGAGACAGAAAAATCTCAATATATTGTGTATGAGAATCTCCAACGATAATCTATGTCTTATGGGCAATACTAGTGACCCCTGGATTTGGCAAAAAAAAAAATGGTCATATAAATTTTAAACACATTTCTAGGATTTCTAAATTAGATTCAATTGGGGGACTACCCAAAGTGAAGTTTAAAGTTAATAATTTATGTGACGCTTGTCAGTTTTTAAAATTAAAAAGATGTTCATTCAAATCAAAAGAAGAAAATACAACCTCGAAACCATTAGAGTTAAGGGAAAATAAGCGCCAGGTCCTTAAAAACTATCAAAATAGAAACGGCCTCCCTCCCAACTTTTATATATAAAGAGGGTCCCTAAAATGCATGTTACGTGTTTTTGGCACAAAAAACGCGATGTCTAGTAAAAAAATCTAAAATCTGCAAATATTTCCAAAAGACCACAGAAAAAAAATCACTTGCATACATGTATGCAAGTAAACACCATAATTGCACACATGTATGCAAGGATTCCTGAAGCGGTTTACACTGAAATTCTTCATGAAATCTTACATACATGTATGCAACTAAACTATATACTTGCATACATATATGCAAGTAAATCATGAAGGTTTCACGTTGAAAAATAAGCGTGAATAATTGTATGCATGTATGCAAGTATTCTGTTTTCCTGCATACATGTATGCAAGTAAACTTGAACTGATATTTGTGCCTACAGATCGCTGCATACATATGTGCAAGTACTATGTTTTATTGCTTACATGTATGCAAATAATCATGAACTGATTTGCATCATTGCAAATTATTGCGCACATATATGCAAGAATTGGTATTTACTTGCATGCATGTATGCAAAAAAGCCAACGAATATGCAACGCTGAAATAGTTGCACAAATGAACGCAGGAATTTGAAATATTTGCATCCTTTGATGCAATTAACTGCAGTTTCGTTGTTTTTCTGTATTTTTGGTTTTTGACGCTTTTTTCGGCTGTTTTTTGGGTGGAATTTTTTTATGTTTACATATTAAAATTAGATACAAATTTATGTAATTTATTTTTGTATGAATTTTTGAAGTATAGGGACCTAATTTATAATAAGTTTTGGACCGGATGTGAGCCTAATTTTGAAACTTAATAGGAACCTGTGTCAGACGCACCCTAGAGTTAATTCACATGGATTTATTTGGTCCATCTCAAACCCAATCGATAAATCATAATAGATATGTTTACATAATAGTCGATGATTTTTATAGATTTACCTGGACATTGTTGCTTAAAAATAAAAGTGACGCTTTGGATCAATTTAAATTTTTTGCTAAAAGATCCAAAACTTATTATCACTAAAAATCAAAACAATACGTAGTGACCATGGCGCGGAAATCGAAAACGAAATTTTTGAAAAATTTTGTAATAAAAAGGGAATAACTCATAAATTTTCTATCCCTAGAACTCCTCAACAAAATGGAGTAGTTGAACGTAAAAATAGTACGATACAAAAGTGTGCGAGAACTATGTTATCTGATAGTAATTTACCAAAAAAAAATTGGGCTAAGGGAGTTGCAACAGCTTGTTACATTTTAAATAGAATTTCAATTAGACCCTTAACTCATAAAACACCATATGAACTTTTGTATAATAAGAAACCAATTGTATCATATTTTATAATATTTTTGGAAGTAAATGTTTTATACTTAATACTAAAGAAAATTTAGATAAATTTGACTCAAAATCCGATAAAGGAATATTTATTGGATATTTAGAGAGAAGTAAGGCATATAAAGTTTTTAATTCTAGAACCAATACTGTAGAAGAAACCTTAAACGTATCCTTTGACAAAAACTATAAAAGGATAACACAAATAATGAAGATGAATGTGAAAATAAAATTAATGAAACTAATCATGATGATAGTCAACCAAATAAATGAATTAGATTACTAAGAGACCATCCTGTAGAAAATATCTTAGGAGATATTTAATATGTAGTTAGGACCCGTAATCAATTAAATAATATGAGTAACTCTACTTTTATTTCAACTATTGAACTTAAGAACCCAAAGGAAGCATCTTCCATTATTCATGGATCCTTGCTATGCAAGAAGAACTGAATCAGTTTACTAGGAATGATGTATGGGAACCTGTTCCTAGACCAGAGAATAAAACTATAATATGAACAAAATGGGTTTATAAAAATAAAACGAATGAACACGGTGAGTACGTAAGAAATAAGGCAGGACCAATAGCACAAGGTTATACTCAAGAAGAAGGAATAAATTACGATGAAACTTTTGCCCCCATAGAAAAATTAGAAGTAATTAGGATATTACTAGCCTTTCCAAACCATAATAATTTCAAATTACATCAAATGAATGTCAAAAGTGATTTTCTAAATGGATTTGTTAAAGAAGACGTATATATAGAACAACCACCTCTTTTTGAAGATGAAAAATTACCAAATCACATATATAAAAGTTAAAGAAAATGTTATATGGATTAAAACAGGCTCCTAGGGCTTGGTATGATAGATTAAGAAATTACTTATTACAATCCAACATTGAAATAGGAAAATTAGATAATACTTTGTTTATTAAATAGGATAATAAGGATATACAATTAGTACAAATATATGTTGATGATATAATTTTTGGATCAACAAATGATAAGATGAATAAAGAATTTACAGATATTATGATCCAAGAATTTGAGATGAGTCATATGGGATAACTACATTCTCCTTAGTATTACAAATTCATCAATTAAAGAATGGAATATTTATTAACCAAGAAAAATATGCAAAAGATTTGATTAATAAATACAATTTAACAACAACAAACGAGAGACCTGTAACAATGGCGACTAATATAGCATTAAATAAAGACAATACGTCTAAAGACGTCAATCAAAAATTATATAGAGGTATGATATGATCACTATTATATATAACCGCTAGTAGACCAGATATTATGCATAGTGTATGTCTTTGTGTAAGATATCAATCGCAACCAAAGGAAACAAACTTAAAAGCTGGTAAATCTATTCTAAGGTATGAAAGCATACATCAGACTTTGGATTATTTTATCCTAAGGGCGATTCATTCGACTTAGTTTCCTATTATGAGATTGATTATGGTGGATGTAAATCCGGGCATAAAAGTACTAGTGGAACATGTCATTTCTTAAAACATTCACTAGTCTCGTGGTTCAGTAAAAAGCAAGTATCGTATCTTTGTCAACAAATGAAGCAGAATATATCTCTGTTGCGTTAGCTTGTTCACAAGTAATATATATGCAACAAACTCTAAATGATTTTGTATTAAAAATAAATAAATCACCAATATACTATGATAATACGAGCATTATAAACATATCTAAAAATCCAACTCATCACTAAGAACTAAACACATCGATGTACGACATTATTTTCTACGAGGTAACATATGTAAAGAGAAAATTTCACTCGAATTTATAGAAACAGACAAATAAATAGAAGATATATTAACAAAACCATTAAACGAAGCAACGTTCAATAAATTTAGAAGACAATTTGGCATTTGTTAACCAAGCAAATTAGAATAAATAAATATATTAGTATATATAAAAATAACATTAAAAATAAGAAAGATAAAATAAAAAGTATAAGTATGTCAACATACATTCTTGCATATGTCGACATATAACGGCCAGATTTCAAAAATTAATTCCCACCAAAAGTTAGTTATAATAACCATTTAAACTCACCACTTCGATTTTTTTTTCTTCATTATCTCATTTCACTTCTATAAATATTCTAAACCAAAATAATTAATGGCCTACACCAATTTTTACACCCAAACAATCTTAAATCATCCGTTAGACCATTTGAAGGTCCTTTCCAACATTCTACCCTATCACATGTCATCAAAGTTGAAAAGAAAATGGAATATACTCTTCAAATGCTTGTTGAAATACAAGTGCTCCAAATTCGAATGAGTCAAGAGCAAAATCGACAAGGAAAGATGTTAAGAGTCTTAATAAATTTGTAATGGACAACCAAACCAACCCAATCATCATAGAGGATGGTAATCAAGAAATTAAAGAAGAAGAAGAAGAGGAACAAGAAGAAAAGGAGGAAGAAATGATAGAAGATGAGGAACGGGAGGAGATACAACAAGAAGTCATGAATGAAGATGATCAAGTCCTTTGCGTGGGTGAAGTCTTGTTCAATCAGAATGGAAATGTGATTGAACGAAATGTGGATTTCTGTCTCCGTTACCCGAATTGTCCAACCCATATGTCTTCCATCGTCAAAACAATTAGATTCTAGGTTTTATTTTTTGTTTCTTTGTGTTTATTCAATGTATTACATTTAATTCATGTAAATTATTGCTTGTAAAACTGATTCTTAATATAATGCTTGTCTTGCCTATCATAAGTATTCTACTACTTTGTTATATAGGCAAGAATTTAGGTGGAGCTATATTCAATGAGTATTTTAATCAAAAAATTATACACTTATTTATCTTTGTATAATATAGTTAAAATATATATAGAATTTAGGGGGAGTATTTAAAAAAAACCTTTTTGATAATGCCAAAGGGGGAGAAATTAAAAAATATCGACTTACACTACACCACATCAGCGAATTTGGCTCACAAGGATGCAGGTATAAAATTCGGCTAATAACCGTATCAAATTTGATAATGCTCAGATCCGTATCAAATAATAGTTTGCGGTTTGCAGCACACTAAGCAGACAAATCTGACCGTCCATCGCGTATGCTCCGGATCGGTTAATTTGATTCGGTTGTTGGCTATTTCAAATTTGCCTTTTTGTATAAAATTTTTGGCCGGAAAAGAACACCCATCCCTCCAATTTTTTAATCCTTTCAGGTTCTCTCCCTCTCTTTTTTTATTTCCCTCGTCTAATATTGTATCCCATGCCCTTTTTCCATTTCTGAAAATCTCTCCCAAAAATTAGAGAAATCCGACAGTTGTCTGCTCAAATCTTCTTCTTTGTCATTGTCTGCAAACCGTGTGTCTCTATTGCTGGTAAAATTTTGGTTTGATTCGGTTTCTAGTAATCGATATTTTTTGTGCTATTGTTTCGATTCATGCTCAACATGTTGTAGGCCGGAAAGCTATTTATTGGTTTTTACCTAAGGGAGGTTACAAAGCAAGGTTGAACGTTAAAGAAAGTTAGGTTTTCGCAGTTGGTCACATTACACCATGGTTAGTGCACACGTTATTTGATCTATTTCCTTGTATTAGCTAGTCATGATACTGGATATGTAGAATATGAACCTTGAATTTTTTTTTTTTTGTTAAACTGCCATACTAGTAAACTAGTTGTAGGTTAACTAGCTAATTCATGTGCAGAACAACACACAAGAATTAGCTAGTTTTATTTACTTTTCATGCACCAGACTTAAACAAATGTGCTGAAAATTACTTGCTAAGGCCTGAAAATGTATTGAACCTAGACAAATGTAATGAACCTACCTAGACAAACTAGGCTCGCTAAGGCCTGAAAATTCCTTTGATGTTTTAATGGAGAAAGATACGGGCATGTGTGAAGGGGGTGGGCCCATTTGTGATTTAGTGATAGATGAAAAAACAACAACTTGCCAATGAAAACATCCAGTGATTCATGCAATTTTTAAATAGTAACAATTTTTGAATTTATAGGCTAGCAACAAAGCCGTTCGGTATAAACAAAAAGTGGATAAGTGAATCTGATCAAAGATCTCCATATTATATTGATGGGGTGAACATGTTTATTTGTTTTTTTGAAGAAAACAGTGGTAAGAAAGGAGTGTATTTATGCCCTTGAAATCGGTGCCAAAATAAGAAAACGTTCAAATTAGATGAAATTCATTTTCATTTGCTTAGATGGGGTTTTATCCAATCATATAGCATGTGGTATTTTCATGGGGAAAAAAGGGTGGAGATGGGAAAACAACAACCAATTAGTAATGCCACAAGTACTGACGAGGCTGAACATATTGTGATGGAAGATCTAGTCAATGATGCAAATAGATTTCATGATTTTCAACCTGAAAATTCGTTGTTTGATCATGCTAATGTTGAAGAGAAGTGTACGGATGATGGCAATTGGCAGGCCAATGAAAGTAAGAAGCATACACCAGTTTATGAAAGCGCAAAAGAGCCACTGTATCCTTCATGTCCAAAAGGGATAACGAAGCTGTATGCCATTATGAAACTAAATAGTGTAACACCCCACCTCCGTTAAGGTCACTCACAAAGGGAATGCCTTAACTTTGGTGGAGCATTTTAGTAAACAGAACAGAAAATTTCAAGACAGATAAACAACACTTGAGAAATTATAACTTTATTTCAGCGGAAAACAGAAATCAGTAATGTTACACCATTACCAAAAACTCAAGTACATAAATATCAATCTTGTTCAGAAAGTCATCAGAGTACAAAACTTTAAAATCATAATCCCCACAGAAGATGCCATAAGAAGTTAAGCCATACTTTACGCACTTCAAGTACTTCAAGCATAGGAAATCTGGATCAAGCTAAAGTATTCCCTCCTTGGAAAACCTAGGGGGAAACGGAAGAAAAGGGGTGAAAACAAGCAAGGTCAGACATAAAGTTTGGCAAGTCCAGTGACTTTCAGCATATGAACAGATAATAATAATCATGGCATGCAAATAAAACTGGATGAGAGATAACGGTAACAGGAGTAGCAGATATACTTAGGTTAAACAGAAGAAACAGAGTAATATTACTTTTCATTTCTCTGCACTAATACTAGTATAATAGGATTAGGTGTCACCCTAATGCCTAAACTGAAACAGAAACGGGAACAGAATAATTTCCACAGAAGAGAATGCTAGTAATGGGCCTTTACCACCCTAACAGAAACAGACGGAAACAAAATGCAAATAATGGGCCTTTACCACCTGAACAGAAACAGACAGAAACAGAATGCTAATAATGGGCCTTTACCACCCGAACAGAAACAGAATGCTAATAATGGGCCTTTACCACCCGAACAGAAACAGATAGAAACAGAATAATAAGGATGGGCTTTTACCACCCGAAAAGAAGGTACAGAAACAGAAACAGATTAATCCCTACGGAAACAGAATGTAGAATTAGATGTACACTAGTAAATGGGCCTTTACCACCCGAACAAATGGTACCACGCAGAAACAGACAGGAGTTTCCACCCAACAGAAACAGACGGTACCAACAGATACAGACAGAACTAAGTGTACCCTAAAACCCTACCCCAAGCGATCGGCTCCCTAATACATAAATAACCTGTGTCGGCCCCAAAGTAGGGTGTATCACTCCCTAAAGTGACAACCAATTGGCACAGACCTATTGTAACAACCCGAAATTTAACAACATGTTAAATCAAGAATCAAGGAAGAATTAAATTATAAAATCGGAATCAGATAAAACGGGCCGTGCCATTGCGTTCGTCTCGGAAAAATACGCGAAATAGCGTCCGAAATTTCGTAAATCGGAGTACGTATGACCGAGATATGGCCTTCGGAAGTTTCATGAAAAATTCGAAAACGAAAACAGATTCAAATTTCATAATTCAGAAGAGGCGGGAAAATTTCCCGCCAGACCAGGGGAGGTCGACTGGGGAGTCGACCCCCCTGCCCTAGGTCGACTGGGGAGTCGACCCCAGGGTCGACCTGGGGGTCGACCTTCCTGGTCGGACCCAGGCAGCCTGGTGCACCTGTTTTAGCTTCTGGGTCTTGTTTTGGAGGCTTGTGACGATTTTTGAGGGCTTGGATCTATCCTAGGGTTAATCTAATGGCCTAAACTACTCCTAATCTCTATAAAAACACCCTAGGACCTAACCTAAATAACTAAAATTCATTCTAGCAACTAAACTATGCCAAAATTTCTAATGATCATGGCCTCCTCTCAAAACCCTAGCCTCCATCCTCTTGTCATAAACTCTATCTTCATTCTCATGAGAGATTAGATGTTCATTTGAGTGTTTCTAAGTTACATGAGAGTTGCTAAGCTCGATTCAAGGCTAAAGTTGCAACCTTTACACTTCAAAGCAAGGATCTTTCTTATTATTTTCTCAAGGGTTATATTGGAGCTTAGTGATTTGGGGTTTTTTGCTAGTGTGGCTTCGTCTCAATCTTTTTATATGTCGATTTGTGCCTTCATAGCATTGTAAGCCCCCTCCTACTATTAGATATTAACTATGAAGTTAAATGAATGTTGCAAGTTGGGTTTGAACATTAAGTATTATACATGCTATCATGTTATGTATCCCATCATGTTTGTAAAGACACCATCTTGATCTTATGGGCTAAAAGCTATAAGCTTTATGTTGAATGTTGCATTATGCAACATGAGAACTATCATATCCCTTATGATAACTTGCATGTAATGCTATATGCGAACTCCTAGGCATCTTTCTATGTCACCTATCATCATGATTCGCCTATGTGCTAAGTTTGGGGTTATGCATGTTTTTGAGGCTTAACAATGTAACATGCAAGTTAATGAACACACTTACGCCTCATATGCCACCATGATTAACTTGTGGCCTTATACCCTTTTTGTCATGACCTTGCCAAGTGCTTTCTTTAATCCATTGTGCGTTGTTGTGAATGTATATGCGAGTTTAGAAGCGTTGGGGTTATGTTATGGGGAAACTTTAATGACATGAAACATGATTTGGGTAAATTGGTATAAACGTGGCAACATGTAACTTTGGCTACGAGCATGGGACTTGAAAACTTGACACGCATGGGTTGTAAGCGTAACAAGACACTAGACCAAACATGAAAGTGGCCAACTCGAGGTGGGGTTGAGTTTGTGGCATAAATCTACCCGGACCCACCCGGCTTAACTAGTGGCTACAAACAATAGGATCCAATGTGAGAAGTTGGTCATGTCGCGCTTAAGACCCGAGGTTAGACTAGGTTGTGGTGTAAATCTACCCGGACCCGCCCGGCTTAACTAGTAACCACAACGAGGTCTAATCTGAGAGGTTGAGAGTGCATTAATTAAAATAATGCCACATGATAAGGTTAAGTAAATTTAACTAATGACACTTAACCGATATGACACGAATGGGTAGGTTAAGTGGGACCGGACTTGATTTCTTAATGACACTTAACCATACAAGACAATTAGGGGATGGGGTTAAGTAATTTACGCTTAACTAATCCGACTTGGTAATTAGATGGGGTTAAGTAAGCCACACTTAACTAATCTAAACACGGTAAATTCGATGAGGTTAAGTAATCCATACTTAACTAATCTAACATGGTAATTAGATGGGGTTAAGTAACTTAGACTTAGCTAATCTAAACACGGTAATTGGATGGGGTTAAGTAACCTTCACTTAACTAATCTAAACATGGTAATTCGAGGGGGTTAAGTTAGACACTTAACCAATCTAAACATGGTAATTCAATGAGGTTAAGTAACCAATACTTAACCAACTCAACTCGGTAATTTAATGGGGTTAAATAACCTACACTTAACCAATTATACATGATGATTTGATGGGGTTAAGTAACCTATACTTAACCAATCTAATAGGTGGACTTGATATGGTTAAGTCACAAGACCTTTTAAAAGTAGGCTTAACCATTGTAATACGATTAGTGGATGGGGTTAAGCTAACCCATACTTAACCAATCCGACCCGATAATCTGACGCGATTAAGATAATCTATGCTTAATCAATCTAACATGATAATCTGATAGGGTTAAGACAAATAAATACTTAACCAGTTTGACTTGATAAGGTTAAGTCATGAGCTTCTTGGTACACTTAACCAACTTGTAGGGCTAAGCCTTGAACTTGAGTACTTAGCCAATCTTGACATGATTCGTAGGCGGGATAAGTCATGAACTTGGATAACAACACTTAACCCATTTGACAAAACCCTAGCTCAGGGGACTAGGTTGGAAACCGTAGTTAACAAGGATAGTGGAAAGAGGGGCTAAGTGGTAAACCTTAGTTAACGGTAACTAAGAAATAATTCTTAGCTAAGGACATGGACTAGTTCATAAAGAGATGAGTAACCTGGTACGGTAGGTCATCGCTTAGTATACGAGGAGGAGCAAGTTATCTGACTTGGATAAAAGCTCCAGCGAACTAGGTGACGAAGCGAAAGCTTCGGGGAACGTGAGGGTACTTTTGGTATCCCTCTGTGAGGTGGCGAGTGGTCCATGAAACCCGGCCTCACAGGGGTTAAGGTCTGCGGTAGAAGAGCCAAGAGTATGCCTTGGTTGCTATGCGAGCGACCTAAAGACTGGGATGGATTAGCGTGGAGTCGACGATACTTGATTTTGCCCCGGGATAGCATGTCGCCGACTACCTACCATCTTTAGTCAATCGTGTACGTACGGAAAGGCTGGGAACTCCCAAAATACCATATACTAGCTATCAAGTTATGGGTGAGGTTGGCTATCTGGAAATGGGCATCGATGGGCCGTAGTGTAGTTCTCATACATGATTTTTCTTGGATTGCCTTTTAGTAGTTGAGGGAGGGGTCACGTGGGACCATAGCCACGGGTACAAAAACAGACCTTGATATCTGCAACAGCAGACGACTTAAAGCTCCCGACCGAGTTCCGTATTTCTTGATTTGCCCTGACACGGAACTCGGATGGCACATTGAGGAACATGTGCATCTAGACATGGAAAACGATTCACGATACATACGCGGGATAAAGGGCGCGGTTGACGGGTAGCTTAATCCCTAGTGGTCCTAGGTGGCTGAACCGAAACCGAGACACGGATACGTTCATTAGGTAGCATAACCCCTAGTGGTCCTAGGCGGAATAAATCCTAAGTGAACGCGCGATAGTTCATAGTAAGGAAAAATAACTAGATCAAGGGTAGCAGTCCAAAATAACCTCAAAGATAAAACGTTTACATGGGGAAGCCCGTATGGCCTACGGCAAAGGACTGAACTTATACATGGAAAGAAACATACGAGTTGGGAAAACCTACATATGCTATATATTAGGTTGACATGGAACATTACATGACATTGGGCAAGGGACATTCACAGTTAACACATGATGCGGGTTGGGATACTAGTACAAGAGGTGCAGAGCAAATATACATGATAAATACCTTAGGATGTTATACATGATAGATACCTTGGGATAGTATACTTGATAGAAACCTGACAATGTGATACCTTGATTTATCTTGACACCGTAGTTTATCATGACACACTCGTGTATCTTGGTACAGTAGTCCATCCTGTTATTTTGGTTTAGCTTATCTATCTTGTCATCATACTTATGTTCATCTCAGTTCCTCATGCCAGTTAACTTTACTAGTTTATATACTGATAGTAGATAGGGCTTACCAGTCTTTATGACTGACCCTGTTTTCTTTCGCCTCTTGTCTTCCGTTTCCCCCCCCCCCCCAGGTTATAGGGAGGAAATGCTATTGTTAGTTTGGACTTCTTCTGTTTGAAGGTCATCACGCATGGCTTGGACTTTTCTTGGCTATGGCTACTTTACTGTTTTACTTGGGGAATAATTTATGAAATGGTTTTATGTTTCTTTATTATTGCAAGACAGGTTTTGATGTATTCTGATGTAAAAGGCTTTAGACCTTATTTTATAAGGTAATGAAATTTGTTTTACTTCCGCTGTTTTATATATATATATATATATATATATATATATATATATATATATATATGTTCTGTCTTGTAATATTTCTGTGCATGTTTACCTCGATAATGCTTCACCAAACCTAGTGCATTCCCTTTGTGAGTAACCCTAGCGGAGGTGGGGTGTTACATTTGGTATCAGAGCAGAAGGTTACCAGACTGGGCAAAAAGTTTTTAAAACCTTCTGAAAACTATTTGAAAAACCGTTTTACAAAGAAGCATTTTTCAAGAAAAGTTTGTTTTAAAAGGCTATTCCCCAAAGGCCATTAGCATTATCTTTTGATTCCTTGATTGAATCTCCTTTCCTTTCTTTCCTCCATCTATGGTCACAGTAGTTCTAACTGTGACTAATCTTTGTCTAGCCACGTAGGTGTTTCCCGTACGATGGAGGCGGTTCTCGAGAGACCTGTTGCCGTGGTACAAGGAAGGATAATAAGAGCAAGGATAAAGGACGCGAGCTTAAGGATAAGCAACTGTTGGTATGGCTTAGTCCATCAAGGAGGACAAGGACAAGATCATCGGAGAGGGCAATCGTACGCTCCCATTTTTAGGGTACCTAAAGGAAATGGTACCGTTTGTGGTAAAGGTTTAGTCGTTCTATCATCCCGTCCAGACTTTGGCTTGATCATCGTATCATTTAAGTCTGCTTGGATAGTTGAGTCTCTGCACCTTAGTACTAGCATGGTAGAGGATCCCAGTTTTTGTCCCAAAAAATCTGGTTGGAGAGTTGGTCCATTTCTTCATGACTTGTTTGGATTTGACAATAACATGTCTCAGCTACGGATGGATTCTAGGGATAAAATGGTCACCCAATAAGGGGTGCCATTCTCGGTTTTAGGAAAGAGGGTAGTTAGACTCTCGACTCACTTCGGTGATACCCTCGAAGTCTCGTGTAACCTTTTGGGTTTCATCTTGGTTAGTTACCTAGAATCGCGGGATGCAGTTGTTGGTAATCCGTTCGAATAGAATTCGCCGCTAAGGCGGATGGTTCGTTTCGCTTATGCATGAGTTATGGGAATCACCCTAGTAAGTACTCTTGGCAACACGGATTGGCATCGGCAAACGAGATCCAGAATTCCCTAGTGAATTTTGGAGAGCTTGCATGAGTAAGTGGACACGTTTGAGCCAAGTATACTAGGGAAAGGATAAGTGAAAGTGGAATAAGAGGCGACAATGAAATGAGTTCTAACTCATATCTTGGAAATAGGAATCAAGGAGCTACGAAATCATGGAGTTAAAGAGGCGGTCAAGGCACCGAGGAATCAAGCTCAAGGGAACGCGACTTAGAAGACGTAAGGCTAGACACGTGCATCGTACCTCTGTTTAATGGGTGTATCCATGATCCTTGCTTTTTCCTCTAGAGCTTGCTCGCATGTTATCTTTTGGTGGATATCCTCTCGGTCCTGTTTCTGTTACAAACCCCGTAAGGAGTTTGTCTTGTTTATCTCCTCAATCTTATCTTGGGAACCTTAGATAGAACTCTATGGATGTTAACATGTATTTGAAACATGTTATGGTTGATATGGTTGCAAATGGTTGCAAGTGGTTGCTCGTGGATGCGCGAATACACATTAGATACTAGATTGACGCGGTCACGTTTCATGTTGCATGTGCATGAGTATTTATACTTGTTTACGGATGAAATTGGATGTGTTATCATGCGGATGTTGCATATGAATGAATGTTTGTGCACGCATATAGTACTTATATGACTAGGACTATTTGCATACATGTTGGACTCATGGCACTAAACATATTTTGCATTTGAAAGATCATTCAGGCCTGATCATTAGCATTAGCTAAGAAGCATATACACACACGTTCTGCATATGTTCATATGGCATTGGAAATCGTCTAAGGACAATGGTTGCATGTGGATGATGTTTTGAGTAGATGGATGATGGATGGTAGGATATGTTCTTCCTAACTTGGAGATTTCGGGGACGAAATCCTTAAAGGAGGGGAGAATGTAACAACCCGAAATTTAACAACATGTTAAATCAAGAATCAAGGCAGAATTAAATTATAAATCTGAATAAGATAAAATAGGCTGTGCCATTGCGTTCGTCTCGGAAAAATACGCGAAATAGAGTCCGAAATTTCGTAAATCGGAGTCCGTATGACCGAGATATGGCCTTCGGAAGTTTCACGAAAAATTCGAAAACGAAAACAGATTCAAATTTCAGAATTCAGAAGAGGCGAGAAAATTTCCCACCAGACCAGGGGAGGTCGACTGGGGGGTCGCCCCCCCTGCCCCAGGTCGACTGGGGAGTCGTCCCCAGGGTCGACCTGGGGGTCGACCTGCCTGGTCGAACCCAGGCAGCCTGGTGCACCTGTTTTGGCTTATGGGTCTTGTTTTGGAGGCTTGTGACGATTTTTGAGGGCTTGGATCTATCCTAGGGTTAATCTAACGGCCTAAACTACTCCTGTTCTCTATAAAAACACCCTAGGACCTAACCTAAATCACTAAAAATCATTCTAGCAACTAAACTATGCCAAAATTTCTATTGATCATGGCCTCCACTCAAAACCCTAGCCTCCATCCTCTTGTCATAAACTCTATCTTCATTCTCATGAGAGATTAGATGTTCATTTGAGTGTTTATAAGTTACATGAGAGTTGCTAAGCTCGATTCAAGGCTAAAGTTGCAACCTTTACACTTCAAAGCAAGGATCTTTCTTATTATTTTCTCAAGGGTTATATTGGAGCTTAGTGATTTGGGGTTTTTTGCTAGTGTGGCTTCGTCTCAATCTTTTTATATGTCGATTTGTGCCTTCATAGCATTGTAATCCCCCTCCTACTATTAGATATTAACTATGAAGTTAAATGAATGTTGCAAGTTGGGTTTGAACATTAAGTATCATACATGCTATCATTTTATGTATCCCATCATGTTTGTAAAGACACCATCTTGATCTTATGGGCTAAAAGCTATAAGCTTTATGTTGAATGTTGCATTATACAACATGAGAACTATCATATCCCTTATGATAACCTGCATGTAATGCTATATGCGAACTCCTAGGCATCTTTCTATGTCACCTATCATCATGATTCGCCTATGTGCTAAGTTTGGGGTTATGCATGTTTTTGAGGCTTAACAATGTAACATGCAAGTTAATGAACACACTTACGCCTCATATGCCACCATGATTAACTTGTGGCCTTATACCCTTTTTGTCATGACCTTGCCAAGTTCTTTCTTTAATCCATTGTGCGTTGTTGTGAATGTATATGCGAGTTTAGAAGCGTTGGGGTTATGTTATGGGGAAACTTTAATGACATGAAACATGATTTGGGTAAATTGGTATAAACGTGGCAACATGTAACTTTGGCTATGAGCATGGGACTCGAAAACTTGACACTCATGGGTTGTAAGTGTAACAAGACACTAGACCAAACATGAAAGTGGCCAACTCGAGGTTGGGTTGAGTTTGTAGCATAAATCTACCCGGACCCGCCCGGCTTAACTAGTGGCTACAAACAATAGGATCCAATGTGAGAAGTTGGTCATGTCGCGCTTAAGACCCGAGGTTAGACTAGGTTGTGGTGTAAATCTACCCGGACCCGCCCGGCTTAACTAGTAACCATAACGAGGTCTAATGTGAGTGGTTGAGATTGCATTAATTAAATTAATGCCACATGATAAGGTTAAGTAAATTTGACTAATGACACTTAACCGATATGACACGAATGGGTAGGTTAAGTGGGACCGGGCTTGATTTCTTAATGACACTTAACCATACAAGACAATTAGGGGATGGGGTTAAGTAATTTACGCTTAACTAATCCGACTTGGTAATTAGATGGGGTTAAGTAAGCCACACTTAACTACTCTAAACAAGGTAAATTCGATGAGGTTAAGTAATCCATACTTAACTAATCTAACATGGTAATTAGATGGGGTTAAGTAACTTAGACTTAACTAATCTAAACACGGTAATTGGATGGGGTTAAGTAACCTTCACTTAACTAATCTAAACACGGTAATTCGAGGGGGTTAAGTTGGATACTTAACCAATCTAAACATGGTAATTCAATGAGGTTAAGTAACCAATACTTAACCAACTCAACACGGTAATTAATGGGGTTAAGTAACCTACACTTAACCAATTATTCATGATGATTTGATGGCGTTAAGTAACCTATACTTAACCAATTATTCATGATGATTTGATGGGGTTAAGTAACCTATACTTAACCAATCTAATAGGTGGACCTGATAGGGTTAAGTCACAAGACCTTTTAAAAGTAGGCTTAACCATTGTAATACGATTAGTGGATGGGGTTAAGCTAACCCATACTTAACCAATCCGACCCGATAATCTGATGCGATTAAGATAATCTATGCTTAATCAATCAAACATGATAATCTGATAGGGTTAAGACAAATAAATACTTAACCAGTTTGACTTGATAAGGTTAAGTCATGAGCTTCTTGGTACACTTAACAACCTGTAGGGCTAAGCCTTGAACTTGAGTACTTAGCCAATCTTGACAAGATTCTGTTAGCCCACTTTGTGAACTGGGCAACACAAAGTCAAGATGTGAAATATTGAAGAACTTGAAAAACACTGAAGCGGGTCGGATCGGAGCAGGGTAGCGGTTCGGATAGGGTAAAGTCTGCTGTTCGGATCGGTGAACTATTGCTATTAGAATTAGAGAGGCACAGCTATTCGGATCGGAGGGCAATCTACTTCCAGTCGGATCGGAAAGCCACCCAATTGCTACAGAGATAGATCGGAGCGGAGCGGAGCAGAGTAAAAAGAACAGAGATTTGGTCCTCAGTTAATCCTGGTCGGATCGGAGGTGCCGATCCGAACCCCTTGAGCCCACTCTTCCGATCCGAACCCATTTTCCACGTCACTCCCCTGCATGAGCGCCTGGTTATTCGGATCGGCTATGACCAGTTCCTGCCCAAAACGTCCATTACTCTGATGCGTTGTCAACGTAGAAATCCATCCGAACCCGAGGCTGATGGGATGGATGACACGTGGCTCTGATCTGGATCTGGCTTTGAGCAAATTCACACTTATAAATACCCCGTCTGGAGAAAAAGAAAAGGATCTTTTTTCTGACACTTGGAGAGTTCAACCACCTTCATAACCCGAATTCCAGCACTCCCGGAAAATCCAAATCTTCTTTCATTATTTATTTTTAAACAATTGAGCGATTGTAAGTGAGTTGTGAGAGAAATCAAGTGAATATTTCATTGTACTTGCAACTAAATCAGTGAAAATAGTGAAAGACAAGTGGAAGTATGCATTTCTTCGCCGAACCACTATAAATCCTGTGTGTTCATTTTTATTTTTGATCTCATTTCATTTTGCTTTTATTCAATTTGGGTGTTAGAACCACTTTTTGGTCTAACATTTTGGTGCTTTCACTGAGAAACTTATCTGAATTCTTTGTTTTTCGGGATTATCATTCTACTTTTTGGACTGTTGAGTTCAAAGAAGTTAGTCATCAAGTTTCAACGCCCTTGGATATTTGTTGAAGTGATTGTCAAAGAATCATGGCCAAAGGAAAAGGCAAAGAAGTTCAATCTGGTCGAGGAAATGGAGCTGGCGAAGATCAGCAAAATGCGGTTGTAACAAGGTCTCGTGGGCAGAGTTCAGCAGCAGGATGAACCGATGCAGGAAACCCGAACCGCCTTCAGGGGGAGAGCTCCGATCCGATCCGGGTAGGAGATTCTAAAGCAGTGCATTCCCACAACCTGAACCGACCCGAGCGGCTTGCCATGTACCGATCCGACCAGGCTCCCCAGCTCCGAACCGACCCGATCTCCCATCTCCGATCCGACCCGACACTTGGTGATGTTGGAACCTCTACTCGAGTCCCTACGAATGCTCCAATTCCAGCCACCAGGGTCAATGATCAAGTCAATCCATCTGCGCCCATTACTCAAGGAGATTTCTCGCGCCTACTTGACATGCTTGAGAGTACTAGGGAGGCTATGAAAGTCCACGAGCGCACCAATCTCATGATGCAGGAAAATATGAGGCTCATGAGCAGGGAGATTAGCGAACTTCGTCGATAGAGGACCCTATCACTGGTTCGTCACACACCAGTGGATCAGTCTTCATCTTCCGAGGAAGAGCGGCCCCGTGAACGAAGGCCGCTCGAACGACCTCAGAATGTGGAGCAGCTGACATTCGGATCTTTGGGGTCTCGCGAGGATATCGCACGAGCACTAGGAAACAATGATCCCACTCGGGGGCAAAGGCTCCAGTCCCCTCCTCCCGAGATCGACCGGGAGCGTAGGGAACGGAATAGAGCAGAAGCAGCTCGAAGAAGAAGGGCATCTCCAGAACAAGAGCCCAGAAGGAACCCGGATACTAGGGCCAGGGAACCTGAACGGCCCCTAACTAATGCTGATGTATAGGCAATGGTGCGCCAGATTATGTCCGAGAGCCGGAACTATATAAATGAAGATTATGGCATTGAGCGAAGCCATACTCCTTTCACCGATGATATCCTCGACTTCCAGTTTCCCCGGCGTTTTAACCTGCCACAAACGGACAAGTACAACGGGAAAACTGATCCGGGACAGCATTTGATGCGATACTCGTGGCTCATGAATGCTGCTGCTGCCCCTGATGAAGTGAAGTGTAAAGCATTCCCGATCTATTTAGAAGATGTGGCGCTGTTGTGGTTTACCCGACTTCCCTCTCGTTCGGTTTCGAATTACAGGGAACTGAGTGAACGTTTTATGAATCAGTTCTGACTCCATACCCGAAAGTCCAAAAGTGTTATTGAATTATCGAGAATTAAGCAGGCGCCAGGAGAATCTTTGAGGCCGTATCTTGACCGTTTTAATTTAGCTGATACTGAAGTTAGTGACCCTCATGAGACCACCATTCTGATGGCATTAAAAGAAGGAGTCGGTCCTGAATCCGGGTTCGGGGATTACCTCTCTGGGAAGACACTCTCCACAAGAGAGATATTCTATGAAAAAGCCGATATTTATTTAAGACGAGAGGAGGCCAGGGCAAACCGAAAGAGAAAGTCTTAAGCGGCTTCAAAAGAAAATGTGTAGAGTAACGTCGCCGTGAAGCAGTCTGGGGAAAGTTCCGGAAAGGTTGAAGTAAATGCGGGTAACAAGGGTGGAAACAACAATGCTGGAAACGGGGGCAACAACAATAACCGTAATGCGAACGGTAACAGAAGAAATAGAAATAGGGGAAGTGATCCTAACAAAAAACTCCGATTCCAGACCTACGAGAATTATACACCATTGAATGACACCCTGGAGAATATTTACTTGGATACGTACAACGTTTTGCAATATAAAAGACCGCCACCTCGTGACTCGACAGAGAAAGAAATGGCGACAGGGAAGTTTTGTTTGTTTCATGGAACTCATGGGCATTCAACCAATGAATGTCGGCATTTGAGAGATGTGATTGAGAAGCTGCTGCGTGAAGGGAAGTTGGATGAATACAAGGTTGCCCCGAGGGACAGGGGGCAAGGAGAGAAGGCTCCAAAACAGATTCTACCTGCTCCCAAGCCTACAGCGCAGCGGAAAGGTAAAGGAATTGTTATCAACTCCATAGTGGGTGGACCTCACCCAGCAATCCGTAGTTTCAGAGCAATGGATCAATATGTAAATGCTGCCAAGCACATAAATGTGAATGAAGGTGATGATTTGGAAGATATCACCCCCATAAAACAACAAAAGACCATGTTTGACGACGTGGTATTCCGCAGCAGAGATAATACTAGGATCCAATCACCCACTGATGATCCATTGGTTATTACTACCAACATTGGGCCGGCCTTGGTTCATAAGGTATTAGTAGACAATGGAAGTTCTATCAATATTTTATTTAAAAAGTCATTCGATCAGATGAAGCTTGAATCTGAAGATTTGAAGCCATGTGAAGGATGGATCAGAGGCTTCAACGGGGCGTCAACAGCTCCCATGGGATACATAGAATTGCCCGTGACCTTGGGGCAAGGAGAACGCCGAAGAGTGCGGATACTTCAGTTCGTAATATTGGACGTGGATTCGCCTTATAATGCATTTTTTGGGAGGCCTGCCCTTGCTGAATTCAGAGCTTGTATCGCCCTTTGGTTTTTATTGCTTAAGTTCCCAACCGAAGCCGGAATCGGAGTAATGAGAGGGGATCAAGTTTCCGGACGGGCCTGCTATGTTGCCGAATTAAAGATGGTGATGAAAGGACTTAACATCGAGAGTAAAGATGCCTCGTCTCCCTCAAAGGGGGGCTCGGCGTAGCAATTAGAGAAATCGACCCTGAAGGAGTTGCCCAAAGGAACGCCTGAAGACCTGGATCCCAGAAAAGATGAGGAACCAGAGGGTAGAAATGCAACTCCTAATGAAGCGACAGTGGAAATTCCCATTGATGAAGCTGATCCGACAAAAGTTTTGAAGATTGGTTCTCAATTGGATCCATGTCGAGCCAAAGAACTAACGGACTTCTTGAAGGCAAACTTGGACGTGTTTGCCTGGACCCATGCTGACATGTGTGGGATATCGCCATCCATTATAAGTCACAAATTAAATGTAAACCCGAAACATCCGCCTGTGAAGCAAAAGAGACGTATGCTGGGCCCAGAGAGGTCGGCTGCTCTCAAAGAGGAAGTGGAGAAGCTGAAGCAGAACGGATTTATTCGAGATTCGACATATCCCGACTGGATATCGAATCCCGTCTTGGTAAAGAAGCCGAATGGAAAGTGGCGGACTTGCATTGATTTTTCAGATTTGAACAAAGCTTGCCCAAAATATAGTTTCCCACTTCCCAGGATTGACCAGCTTGTAGATTCGACAGCAGGTCATGAACTTCTCTCTTTCATGGACGCATATTCCGGATATAATCAAATTCCTATGCACGTGCCAGATCAAGAGCATACGAGCTTCATTACGAATTTGGGGTTATATTGTTATGTTGTAATGCCATTCGGATTGAAAAACGCCAGAGCCACTTATCAGCGCTTGGTGAACAGAATGTTTTATAATCAAATAGGGAAGACTATGGAAGTTTACGTGGATGCTATGCTTGTCAAATCGAAACAGTCCTCCAGCCATACGCAAGACTTAGCGGAAATGTTTGGTATCCTGCGAAAATATCGGATGAAGTTGAATCCTCTGAAATGCTCATTTGGAGTGGCATCGGGAAAGTTCCTAGGCTTCATTGTGAGTTCCCGAGGAATTGAAATCAATCCTAGCCAGATAGCAGCGATTAGAAACATTGAAGAGCCGAGGAGAATTAAAGACGTTCAAAGTCTTGCAGGGAAAGTAGCTGCGCTGAATAGATTCATCTCCAAAGCCACAGACAAATGCGTTCCGTTTTTTGATTTGATTAAAAGAGGAAAGAAGAACTTCGAGTGGACTCCGGACTGTGTTGAGGCCTTTCGAAATTTATTGGATTTGCTAGAGAAACCGCCGATTTTGTCAAAGCCAGTGGATCACGAAGAATTGTTTGTTTACTTGGCAGTCTCGGCTCACGCCGTTAGCACAGCTCTGGTTCGAGAAGAAGACAAAGTACAAAGGCCAGTGTATTATGTAAGCAAGAAATTAGCAGCGGCAGAGCGCAACTACCCAAAGATTGAGAAGCTCGCTTACAGCCTCCTAATCGCATCCCGAAAACTTCGTCACTATTTCCAAGCTCATCCCATAACCATATACACAGACCAGCCCCTAAGGCAGGTGTTGCAGAGACCCGAAGCATCGGGAAGGTTAATCAAATGGAATATAGAATTAAGTCAGTTTGATTTAAATTTTCAACCATGAAAGTCGATCAGGGGGCAAGCTCTGGCAGACTTTATAGCAGAATTCACCATCCCAGAGGAGGAAGTAATCGATGATAGAGTGGTTAAGTCCGAGGATGAGTTAAAGATAAACCCGTGGAAACTATACACAGATGGAGCCAAGAACGACCGAAGGTCCGGAGCTGGAATCGTCTTAGTCACTCCTGAAGGACGGTCGTTATATTACGCTCTACGATTAGAATTTTCGGCGACTAACAATGACTCTGAATATGAAGCCCTTATTGCCGGGCTGAAGCTTGCTAAAGACCTCGGAATAAAAATGTTGGACATATTCTGTGACTCTAAAATCATTGTTTGCCAAGTGCGAGAGGAGTTTGTGGCTCGGGGACCTCGACTTATTGCCTACCTCAGGAAAGTGAGAGAGCTATTGAGCAACTTGGAGCGGTACAATATAACACATATCCCGAGAGCCGAAAACCAGAAGGCGGATAGGCTGGCAAAACTGGCTAGCTTCGACAATCCAGAAGAGACTGAAATAATTCCAATTGAAACGTTGGAATCGCCAAGCTTTGAGTCGATGGAAATTGAGTTCGCTTTTGAAGCGGAACCGGAGAAGGAGTCGTGGATGACCCTAATTAAGAACTTCCTTAAGAATGGGACACTCCCGTTAAAGAAGAGTGAGAAAAGGGCTATAGTTCGCAAGGCTACCAGATATGTCATACAAGATGATATTCTTTATAGGCAAAGATTTTCTATGCCCCTGTTACGATGTATTGCACACGACGACATCAAACGTGTACTAAGAGAAGTGCACGAAGGTGAGTGTGGAGATCATACAGGAGGTCAGACTTTAGCAAAAAAGATATTTCGATATTGATACTTCTGGCCCAAAATTAATAAAGATGCAGCTGATTATTCACGACGCTGCGATAAGTGCCAGAGATTCGCCAAAATCCCCAGAGCACCGTCGACCCAACTCAAATCAATGGTGAGTCCTTGGCCATTTGCCACATGGGGAATTGATATCATTGGAGTTCTACCAATTGCTAAAGAAGGAGCGAAATATGCAATAGTCGCTGTGGACTATTTTACGAAGTGGGTGGAAGCTGAGCCCTTGACCAAAATCACGGCAAGAAAGGTGATAAGTTTTGTGGTTAGAAATATTATATGCCGGTTCGGGATCCCAAGGACCATTATAACTGACAACGGAACCCAGTTTGATGGTACAGAATTCAGAAATTTCTGCCAGAAGTATAAAATCGACAAGCGATACACTGCGGTTGCTTATCCGCAGTCGAATGGGCAAGTTGAGGCAATAAACAAAGTAATAAAATCCATCCTCAAGAAACGGTTAGAGCACGCAAAGGCAAAATGGGTTGACGAATTGCCCCTAGCTTTGTGGGCATATCGGACAACATTTAAGACGGCTACTGGTCACACCCCTTTCTCTCTCTCCTTTGGCTCAGAATCAGTAATTCCAGTTGAGCTGGAAGTTCCTTCCCATAGGATGACGTATTATGACCCGATGACGAATCGGGCATTCTTACTTGAGTCTCTTGATGAAGTCGGAGAAAAAAGGGACGAAGCAGATTTGCGTGCGGCAAGACATCGACGTCAGATGGCACGCTATTACGACAAAAAAGTTCGTCTCAGGACTTTTGAACCAGGAGATTTGGTGCTAAAGAGAGTCTTTCCATCCCTTCCTCACCTCGGTCCAAAGTGGGAAGGACCCTTTGTCATCCAACGGAAACTTGAAAAAGGAACCTTCAAGTTAACGACCGTAGATGGCGAAGAAGTCCCTAGAGCATGGAATGCCCAACACTTAATGCGATATTTGGATTAGAAATGTTGTACTCTTTGTTATTTTTCTTATGAATTCTGTAATAAGGCACGACTTGCCTTGGGAAAATCTGACGATATGAATAAAGGACTATAAAGTGGATGTAGGCTACGACTTAGCCGAACCACTATAAAAATATTGTGTGTTATTTACTTTTATGCATTATATATATACATTCATCGATTATTCTGTTGTGATTATGGAACGCAGGATGATTCAAAACCAGAAAAGGTTGAAGACAGTTTAAACATAAGAAAAAGCACAACGACTATTTGTGCGACAAGACATAAAAGAATGAGAAAACGACATTCTCAACTCTAACTCTCCACAGAGAGAGAGTATAAAGGCGTCTCCGACTGAGCGCTGAAAAAGAAATTCTTCCCCTAACTCTAACTCTCCAGAGAGAGAGAGAGAGTATAAAAGCGTCTCCGACTGAGCGCTGAGAAAGAGATATTTCCCCGCTGAAAAACCGGGGAATGAATAGATTGCTGAGCTCGAACTCTAACTCTCCAGAGAGAGAGAGAGTATAAAAGGACGGGAAGACGATGTCCTCTGAGGCATGAAGGTGCACCCAGACAAGGGACCGCCTCAGTAAAAACTCTAACCTGGGTATAAGACAGGAGAGTATAAAAGAAATGCCAGAAAAAACGACAGACACTGACAACACAGGAAATGCTATCCCGTCAGAAAATCGGGAGCATTCAGATTGTTTGATTAAGCATTAAATAATTTGTGAGAATTGACTGGGGGCATATATGTTTACGCATATTTCCTCTCTTCGTAACTTCATTTCATAACTATAGTAAGACATACCTTTTTACATAAGTGCAGAACTACTGACAAACAGACATTGCAGAAAATTAATTATTTTTTATTTATTTACGAATGAATGAATTTGTACAGGAGAGTAGCTAAAAAAGAAGGTGCAAGAGCCGCTCTTGTAGCAGCAATTGTTGGTTCACTAAATGCTAAAATGACACAAGGCAATCCACTATTTAGATTTTGAGTGAGCCTTGGACTTCTTGGCGGCTTTCTCCGCATCCTTTGCTTCTTTCTCGGCCTCTGCCAAGATTCGTTTTGATTTCTTCTTTCTTGAAGATGCGGTGCTGGAACTGGTAGATTTCTTCCCGGAGGGCGGAGCGCTGGAATCAAGAGAAGATTTTTTAGCGAGTTCCTCTGTAATACATCTAGTTGAGAGCTTAACAACTAACCTTGATCCCGCATCCACAACTGCGAAGGTTTTGAGGGCTTCAGGGTCTAGTTCTTCGGCTTTTAATTGCAAGCGTTTGTCTTGATCAGCTTTCATTGCAGCCAAAGTAACATCATCAGCATTTTTTGACTCCCCGACTATTGCAACTTCTGGTTCCTCCTCATGACCTCCGTCACCGCCATCATCCTTTAAAGCTGCTATCATTTCTTCATCATGGGGAGTGGCGGCCTTAGTCGGCTCACTTCCTTCTCCCAAGTCTATAGGAGCAGCCTTGTCCTCCCCTCCTTTTGCCTTTTCTGTAGGTCCTGCCCCGGCGGTGGCTCCCTGAGTCACATCTGTCTTTTCGGATGGCTCAATACCTACAGAATGAGAAGCAACAGTTATCAACTCAGGCGAAAACAATGGGTTTTTCATCGATTGTTCAATCACGTGGCGAAAGGTAGAAATAGCCTTGACAAATTGAGGAAAAAAGGTAGGGATACCTTCCGAAGTCTTCTCGGCAGGGGTAACTACTGCCTCTGATGTTGTTTCAGGAATAGGGGATAGCAGAGTTGTTCGGGGGATTCCCGGATTTTCAGGATCATACCCCTCTACTTCAGAAGTCGCAGTGGCAGCAGAAGAGGAACCAGTTTCGAGAACATTCTTCTGTTTAGACTTCCGTCTCTCTTCTTCCATGGCCTCAGCAATGAGGTGGCGCCCTTCAGCTAGGCGCTCCGGCTCATCATCCCTCAAGTATTTCTCCATTAGCTTATCTTCATCGATGGAATCGACCTTGAGCTCCTCTTTTTCCCACTCGACGATCTGATTCCATACTTGAACTAGAGTGGATGGATAATCGTCGATCCAAGAAATGTTTCGGCGATGGATGATATGTGCAAAGAATTCAACCATTAATTCGCCGAAACCCTGAATATCAGCCTCCGCCTCTGACAGTTGTTTGCGGGCTTCCTCCGCAGATTTGATAGAACACTCAACATTGCCCTCAGCCAGGGCAGCTCTGTTCTCTGCCTCCAACAGCTTTGAAGCCAAGTCAGTGTTCTTCTTTTCTAGTTCAGCATTCCTCTTTGCTAACTCGGTGTTTTTCCGTTCGAGGTCAGTATAAGCAAGGCGCGTCTTGACAGCTTCTGAGTTAGCCTCATCAGCTTGCTTTTTTAACTCAGAACGCTCTTGACTGTGAGATTCAAGCAAGTCATAATAACGTTTTAGCATATCCTCAAATTGTTGTTTGAAGTTGGTAGCGTCCCTCTGAGCAATAGCAAGCTGGGCCTGTGTGTCCTCCAAATCTTTACCTAGGTTCTTTAAGGCCTTAGCATCTTCTTCCGCGGTCTTTTGCATTGAGTCAGCATTCGTGATTAGAGTACGGATAATTCTGGAAAGATTGCGTGAATATTTAAACATCTCAGAATACTGTTTTTCAACCGCGTCTATCTTCGCTTTGGCCTCATCTACCCACTTAGAAGAAATAGGTTCAAGGACAGGTAAAAAAGTCAAAGTCTCGAAGTAATGTTCGGGAAATTGCTCCTCCAAATACGCCCGCTTCAGTGCAGTTTCCGCATCTAGTGGGGGAGGAGCGGGGATCGTCAATTCAGTGACCCTGTGTGTGGAGGATTCAGTAGTTTCTTTGTCTGTCCTAGGTCGTTTAGTAGCAGGGACCTTGCGCTTACTTCGAGACTCAGTATCTTTTGGAGGACTACTCTCTCTGCTGCGCTTTTCGTGGGAAGAGGTGGAGTCTTTCGATTGTGGTCTATCCTCTTCCCTACGGCTTTGATAACCTCTGTACTTCTCTTGATCCGACCGAAGGGGAGAGCGAGAACGTGGGGGTCGAGAACGATAGGGATCATAAGTCCTTCTCTCCTCCCTACCGCGATCATCACGGCGATCATACTCGATATCCTGAGGTGGATTAGACATGCTGCGGCGAAGCTTCCTGATATCATAGTAGGATCGAGACATCGTGCCTGCACAATAAGACAAACGAAATTCAGAATCAATGGATTCACGGAGAAAGAGGTGCAATGAATGTTAATGTTGTTGTATAAAGTGTGCCCTAAGTGGTGTGTTTCCCCCCAACCAACCCGAGTCTGAAGCTAGACTAGTACGGGCAGGCTCTTTGGCCTTAGCAGGAGTGGTCTCTTCAGAAGAGGTGAAGACTAAAGGATCCTTCCTAAAATCCTCTGAAGTGTATATAGTTTCAGGTAAGGGAAGATCCCCCAAACCCTGAAATATTGGATCATCAGTACTGGGGACATCTCCCTCGGAAGCATTAAGTGGCGACTCTTGGGAGGACGTTGACTTTTCCAGAGAAGTAGCCTCCTCGGGAGCAGTCTAACCTTCACGACGCTTTTCGGCCAGGTTAGCCAATTCTTCATCCTGAGTAGAAGATGGAGAAGGTGAAGTTTGAAGAGGCACTGTAGGAACTCCTGAGCCTTCTCCTGTCTCTGGAACTACCTCCACTGGAGGAATATATACGTATGGAGCCGTCCCATGACCAATACTATGAAAAACGGATAACAGCCCATGATAGTGAAGATATCCGTCCTTAAGGACTTCATCAATAGTCAAAAATTTCTGATCGCCATTAAGAAGTTGGTGCATCCGGTCAAAGAACACCTGATCTAATATTTGTTTTGGATTGTCGACTGCAAACAAAAAGGAAAACAAGTTAAGGTGATGACTCGGGTGTATAGAGCCCGGATTTAGAAAATCAGTGCTTTACTTGATTTTGTCGACCTCCTGGCACATCCCGGCTGTCGCTTCACATTGAACCATTCCAGTCTGGAATCTCCAGCTTTACTGCTGAATGGCACCAAGGTTATCTTCCTTTTAGGAACAGACTCAAAATAGCAGAAAGATGGAGTCTCTCGAGTCCGATGCTTGAAGTTATAGAAGAAATGGACGTCATCGAACGTGAGCTCTGTGCCTAAGATCTCACGTTATGCTATGTACAAAGTGTGCAAGTAGGCAAAAGAATTGGGATGCAGCTGCATGGGGGCAATCCGCATTTGTCTTAGAAAGTCAACGATGAAGGGAGAAAATGGAGGGATAGCGCCGACCATACACATCAACCGAGTGACCGCCATATATCCTTCTGGAGGGTTGTGGGGACGGTCAGAGCTTGAAGGCACTAGAGTGTCCCTTCTCATTATCCCATATTTCAAAAAAATTCGAGTAAGTCGGTCGTTATCAATTGTTGATTCTACAGAATCTTGGGGCGATCCCAATATGACAGCCGATTCAAACTCATCAGGAGCCCGGTCGTCACCAACCCCTCCTTCTTCTTCAAACCCTAAAGAAACTTCATTCTCTAAAGACGCTTCATCACTTTTACGATTTCCGACGTCGTAGTCTGAACCCTCATTATCCCATTCTGGATCTTACGGAGAAGATATGTCCTCGAGAGTAATCCTGTTAGAGGTTTCCGGGGCTTCTTTCCTCTCAGCTAGTCTGGAAGAGCGTCTGGGTCTCATGGTCATAAAACTATTGAAGAAGCAATAGCACAAATTAGAGCAAATTAGCCCGTATCCCCCCGTGTGTGTGTGCAAACTAAACTGTAAACAATGTATATGGAAAGTGCAAAGTAAATGTTTAAAAGTGGAACGAAAAAGTCTGGCAAGGTATAAAGAGTTGTAGTAATTCTTGATGTCCAGTTACGTTCGCAAGGCACTATCCTAACTGTCCATTAAATTGAAGATCATGCCAAAAGTTGATTGGGCCAGTTAGACTAGTTTTTATGTGTTAAGGTAGACTGTGCTTCGGTTCGGTTCGGGTCCATTCGTTGGGATCGGATCGGGGACGTGGCCTTAGGCTTGAATATCACATTGAAACTCAGAAATCAAAGACGGATCGGATCGGAGGCAAAGTCCCCTAACGGTTCGGATCGGATCACATAGTTATACTTCTCCTCCGTCATCTTACGGTCCGACCCGATCCGGTTAGGTAAGCTCCTTTTCCCCTTCTTTAAATATTTACTCCGACCCGATCCGATCTCCTGGATTTCTTTTCTTTTTTCTTTCTTTACGTGCCCTAACCGGGTCCGATTTCTTGAACTCCCTTCCTCTTTCCCTCATTTTTTCAACTTCCCTGTCCCTCCGAACCGAACCGATTCTCCATCATCTTCTCCTTCAACCTCTTTCTTCCCTAACCGACCCCTAGGCCAATTTCGTGCCAGTCACTCAAATTAAAACCAAGCAATTATATGCTGGTGCATTCAACTACGGATTCTTATCCCCTCCGTTCCAACCTCAAGATGGTGACGAGTCTATTGGCGATGATGACGAGGGGGAGGATCACAGCGGCAAGGTCATCGGAGTTTTATACTTAAATCATCCTAATCGCTCACGAATCCGACTCGAGAATGATTAAAGAAGGAATTGTTCGAAGTTTTATAACCTACCGATGTAATTACTTCGAGAATTAAGGAGGATTTTGACGTTTCACGAATTGAGTTTTTTCTCTCGTTTTACAGAACTTCGCGAATGAAACAGTGAAAACGAAAGGAGAAAGAAGGCAGTGTTTATATAGGAGAGAAAAGTGTTTATTCGTCTCCCCATTCGGATCGGCAGCCCAGCAGAAGAATTCTCGTTCGGATCGGATGGACAACCCAGAGGCGAAGCTTAGCCCAACAGTCCAGTGAAAAATAGAAAGGAGAAGGGATCCGTTTGGATCGGGATCCGAATCGAACCGAGTTCTTTAGCTCAGAAACGAATTAAATTGAAATCAAAAGAAAAACTGCCTCGAAGAGCGTTGTGCAATGATAATCAAAGCATGCTCCGTCTCCAACAGAAGCATCCTTTGAGGGGGCAAAATGTAAGCCCACTTTGTGAACTTGGCAACACAAAGTCAAGATGTGAAATATTGAAGAACTTGAAAAACACTGAAGCGGGTCGGATCGGAGCAGGGTAGCGGTTCGGATAGGGTAAAGTCTGCTGTTCGGATCGGTGAACTATTGCTATTGGAATTAGAGAGGCACAGCTATTCGGATCAGAGGGCAATCTAATTCCAGTCGGATCGGAAAGCCACACAATTGCTATAGAGATAGATCGGAGCGGAGCGGAGCAGAGTAAAAAGAAGAGAGATTTGGTCCTCAGTTAATCCTGGTCGGATCGGAGGTGTCGATCCGAACCCCTTGAGCCCACTCTTCCGATCCGAACCTTTTTCCACGTCACTCCCCTGCATGAGCGTCTGGTTATTCAGATCGGCTATGACCAGTTCCTGCCCACAACGTCCATTACTCTGATGCGTTGTCAACATAGAAATCCATCCGAACCTGAGGCTGATGAGATGGATGACACGTGGCTCCGATCCGGATCGGGTTTTGAGAAAATTCACACTTATAAATACCCCGTCTGGAGACAAAGAAAAGGATCTTTTTTCTGACACTTGGAGAGTTCAACCACCTTCATAACCCGAATTCCAGCACTCCCGGAAAATCCAAATCTTCTTTCATTATTTATTTTTAAACAATTGAGCGATTGTAAGTGAGTTGTGAGAGAAATCAAGTGAATATTTCATTGTACTTGCAACTAAATCGGTGAAAATAGTGAAAGACAAGTGGAAGTAGGAATTTCTTCGCCGAACCACTATAAATCCTGTGTTCATTTTTATTTTTGATCTCATTTCATTTTGCTTTTAATCAATTTGGGTGTTAGAACCACTTTTTGGTCTAACAGATTCGTAGGCGGGTTAAGTCATGAACTTGGATAACAACACTTAACCCATTTGACAAAACCCTAGCTCAGGGGACTAGGTTGGAAACCGTAGTTAACAAGGATAGTGGAAAGAGGGGCTAAGTGGTAAACCTTAGTTAACGGTACTAAGTAATAATTCTTAGCTAAGGACATGGACTAGTTCATAAAGAGATGAGTAACCTGGTACGGTAGGTCATCGCTTAGTATACGAGGAGGAGCAAGTTATCTGACTTGGATAAAAGCTCCAGCGAACTGGGTGACGAAGCGAAAGCTTCGGGGAACGTGAGGGTACTCTTGGTATCCCTCTGTGAGGTGGCGAGTGGTCCATGAAACCCGGCCTCACAGGGGTTAAGGTCTGCGGTAGAAGAGCCAAGAGTATGCCTTGGTTGCTATGCGAGCGACCTGAAGACTGGGATGGATTAGCATGGAGTCGACGATACTTGATTTTGCCCTGGGATAGCATGTCGCCGACTACCTACCATCTTTAGTCAATCGTGTACGTACGGAAAGGCAGGGAACTCCCAAAAGACCATATACTAGCTATCAAGTTATGGGTGAGGTTGGCTATCTGGAAATGGGCATCGATGGGCTGTAGTGTAGTTCTCATACATGATTTTTCTTGGATTGCCTTTCAGTAGTTGAGGGAGGGGTCACGTGGGACCATAGCCATGGGTACAAAAACAGACCTTGATATCTGCAACAGCAGACAACTTAAAGCTCCCGACCGAGTTCCGTATTTCTTGATTTGCCCTGACACGGAACTCGGATGGCACATTGAGGAACATGTGCATCTAGACATGGAAAACGATTCACGATACATACGCGGGATAAAGGGCGCGGTTGACGGGTAGCATAATCCCTAGTGGTCCTAGGTGGCTGAACCCAAACCGAGACACGGAAACGTTCTTTAGGTAGCATAACCCCTAGTGGTCCTAGGCGCCATAAATCCTAAGTGAACGCGCGATAGTTCATGGTAAGGAAACATAACTAGATCAAGGGTAGCGGTCCAAAATAACCTCAAGGATAAAACGTTTACATGGAGAAGCCCGTATGGCCTACGGCAAAGGACTGAACTTATACATGGAAAGAAACATACGAGTTGGGAAAACCTACATATGCTATATATTAGGTTGACATGGACCATTACATGACATTGGGCAAGGGACATTCACAGTTAACACATGACGCTGGTTGGGATACTAGTACAAGAGGTGCAGAGCAAATATACATGATAAATACCTTAGGATGTTATACATGATAGATACCTTGGGATAGTATACTTGATAGAAACCTGACAATGTGATATCTTGATTTATCTTGACACCATAGTTTATCATGACACACTCGTGTATCTTGGTACAGTAGTCCATCCTGTTATTTTGGTTTAGCTTATCTATCTTGTCATCATACTTATGTTCATCTCAGTTCCTCATGCCAGTTAACTTTACTAGTTTATATACTTATAGTAGATAGGGCTTACCAGTCTTTATGACTGACCCTGTTTTCTTTCGCCTCTTGTCTTCCTTTTCCCCCCCAGGTTACAGGGAGGAAATGCTATTGTTAGTTTGGACTTCTTCTGTTTGAAGGTCATCACGCATGGCTTGGACTTTTCTTGGCTATGGCTACTTTACTGTTTTACTTGGGGAATAATTTATGAAATGGTTTTATGCTTCTTTATTATTGCAAGACAGGTTTTGATGTATTCTGATGTAAAAGGCTTTAGACCTTATTTTATAAGGTAATGAAATTTGTTTTACTTTCGCTGTTTTATATATATATGTTCTGTCTTGTAATATTTCTGTGCATGTTTACCTCGATAATGCTTCACCAAACCTAGTGCATTCCCTTTGAGAGTGACCCTAGCGGAGGTGGGGTGTTACACCTATTTACAGATGTCACGGTGTCTTACATCCTCAGAGGCAAACCGGGATCCATGCACGCACATGACCCAGTTGGAATGCACCATCAACACTCCTCGCCATTATCAGAATGAACCGCTTATAATTAGTTCAGTAAGCATGCCCGGACCCTACCTACTGTTGGGTCAAAGCTTTGATACCAGAAAGGGCTACTGACCAATATGGGTCCCAAACAACAGATGACACAAGTAATTTCCCTCCTAACCTTGTGTCCCCAGACTAACAGATTTCAGATTAACTTGTTTACAAGTTCAGACATACAGAGTTCAGATCAACTAGTTCACAGATCAGACAAACGGATCAGATATACGGATTTAACAGATTTACAGATTTGTCTAACTTTGTAATTGGGCCTACAGATTCACGAAACGGGTTTGTTAAATTCATTAGTCCAATTGGTTTAACCCTATCCACCCAATACGTTTTATACATCATATTTATCCCAGATTTGCATTAATTAAATATTAATGCACAGACCTCTCACATTAGGTCGGTAGCTTGTGGCCGCTGGATATGTAGGGCGGTTCCGGGCAGACTTCTGCCACAAGCTAGACCTAACCTCTTGTCTAAGCATATTTTAGTTATGCCTACGACCTCTCACATTAGACTGGCAGTTTGCGGTTGCTGGTTAAGCCGGTTGGTTCCGGTAGGCTTCTACCGCAAACAGAGCCTAACCTCGTGTCATAGCCAATTCATTTCAATACAGATTTTTCAGATATCAGACTAGTTCTGTTTGTTTAACAGATTAAACTTCTTCATAGGATATAACAGATTAATCAAATTTCCATGTTCTACTAAATCTTAGGTCGACCCTACGGATTTCCATACCCAAATTACCATTATCTAGTTTCAATAGATCAGACAATTCAATAGGTAGCAGGTCTAGCAGTTTAAGCGATTCAACAGATTTAGCAGATAACTGATTTAGCAGTTTAGGCAATTCAACAGTTTTAGCAGATAATGGATTAGGCAATTTAACAGATTTAGCAAATAACAGATTTAGCAGATTATATATATCTAAAACTCTATTTACATATCTTGCCTAATCATAAATTTAGCCTAAACTTACATGCCTAAATCAAGGTCATAATTCATAATACAATATATGCCCCAAATTTTAGCCTTAATATTCCCATTTACAGTTCATGTCAATAATAGATTTAATATTCTTGTTCGCCTTTTATGTCCAAGACTAATACACATGTAAATCATTCTCTATTATAGCCAACTCAGATTTTGCCAACATATTTGCTATGCCAGATTTACTTAATTAAGCTACGCCCAATCCCCGTATAACATGTTTCCACAAGTTCTCTAAATACTCATGAAATAGCCCTATAGGCTCGATGTTAACAGTGAATGGGAATAAACTAGCAAGGTTACAAACTAAATATGAGATCTTACACCATTAAGGGAATATGCATAAGAAACTAACTACAATAGTTATATGCAACTAACCACAATAGTCATGGGCGACTAATCACAATAGTTTCTTATTCAATGTCATAGGCAATAGTCTCATAGTCATGAATCATAGTCATAGGCAATAGTCTCATAGTCAATGAATCATAGTCATAGGCAATAGTCTCATAGGCAATAGTTTCATGTGAAATTGTGCATTATTATTTGCCCCAAAATTTAGCGTTCGTGCGTTAATCTCTTATGAGATGTGGCGCAGGCTCGTGGTAGCCTGGCTATAGAACAGAAAGAAGAAAGAGATACAGAATAAAATATATCAGAACAGAATGTACACAACCTCAAATTCAGATTTACAATCATGTCACAATTATAGTTACAGTTTATAGCGGAAAATAATTGTACTTGCTTTTCGTGGTTTTTAAGAAAGGATAATAAACTGTTGTTGATGCAGAAATGATGAATTATTCCTCTTTAATTGTTGTTGTAGCTCTAAACTTTGATTTGAGATTTGATTTAGCTTTTATTTCTATTCAGGTTGGAAGAAGATGCATCAGTCCAAGTTTTGATTCCAGCGGTATAGCGACGCCATTTTTATTTTTAATTAGAACAGAGGCAGAGTATAGACAATGAAATTATGTAGAGAAAATGAGGCTAGGGGGATGTTTATATAGGATTAGGTGGACGAATATAAACAGAAAACGAAACCAGATACATCAGAATGAATCAGGTTCAAAAACTAGGTGTCGGGAGCAGGTCGACCCCCAGGTCGACTCCCCAGTCGACCTGGTCAGGGGGAGGTCGACACCCCAGTCGACTCCCCAGTCGACCTGGTTGGGGGGGTCGACTCCCCAGTCGACCTGGGTATATGGGCGGGAATTTTCCCGCCAGCCTTCTCTGGGTTTGAATTTCGAATTTTTGTCTTTATTTTCAAGCTGTTTTATTTTATTTAAATTCCTGAAACTTCGGAGGGTCATAACTTGGTCATACGGACTCCGTTTTTCGAAAACTCGGACTTGATTTCATGCAGAATTCCAAGACGAACGCAATGGCGTAACCCATTTCCCTTGATTCTTATTAAATTTTTTTTTATTATTCTCTGATTAGGTTCTTATATGTTTACAGAAAATACGGGGCGTTACATTCTCCCCCCCTTAAAGGATTTCGTCCCCGAAATCTTCAAGTTAAGAAGAATGTGTCCTACCATCCAGTCATCCATCTACTCAACCATTATCTACAAGCATCCATTGTCCTTAGAAAACTTCTAATTTCATAAGAACATATGCAAAAGTGTGTGTATATGTTCCTTATCTATTGCAAAGATCAGGCGGTCCACTAATTCAGTTGACCTCCTTAATGTGAATTATGTCAGTGCCATGAGTCCAACATGTATGCAATTTTCCTATTTGATCCATATCATTCTTATATGAGTGACAAACATTCTTTCATATGCAACACCCATGTGATGAGTCAATCATTTTGCATCCACAAAAATTGAAAATGCTGACACATCCATATGCAGTATGAGAGTGTTTTCGAGCCGATCTAGTGCCTAGTGTGTGTATATGCATCCATGAGCAACCACTAGCAACCACTTGCATTCACTTGCAACCATCAAACATAACATGTCTCAAACACATGTTTACACCCATTAGTTTCTACCTAAAGTCCTAAGATTCGATCGATAGGATGAAGCGAGTACAGATAAAACAAAAACTTAGTTTCCATTAGACCTTGGTTGAGTGACTAACTCCCCTAAGTATCAACCCCGAAGATCGAAATCAACATTAGATTGACAGCCAGAGGATTACCCTCCTTGGACAATGTCAAAACTGGAAATCTTAACCTTTTCAGAAATATCCAGATGCTTACAGACTACTAGTACAGATCAGATTATCGAATGATTCTTAGAAAAAAAGAATGGGAAAATCCCACTATATCCCTCAAAAACCCAGAATGTATGCATTACAATCGATTATACGCCTAACACAGATACCCTCAAACCCCAACCTATCACCAACAAATGAGTCGTAACCCCTATGGGGTTTGAGACTATAACCAGATCAGAAACAAGACTAGTATTAAAGTGCAGAGACTCGACTATAGAATCAGAATGCCATGATCGGAAAGAGTTCTAACTCAATAATCAGATAAGGAAACTAAACTCTCTACGGAAATTTTCCTACTTCAATCCTATCCACCAACTATGAGAGCATTCGCCTGCCATCCCGAAATAGGTCATGTCCTCTGTCCTTGCCCCATTTCTTTGGGCAGTCCCTAGTGAAGTGTCCCATCTTACCACAGTTGAAGTGAGTGTCCTTCCTCTTTCGGCAATCCTTGTCCAGACGAGTCAAGCTTCCATAAGTAAAGCACTTTTCTCCTCCTTTATCTTCAGACTTTTCTTCCTTCTTTTGTGTTTCCTTTTTTCCTCTTATGTGAACCAAGTCGATATCCATGAGTTTCTCGTCCTTGGGTTGTGCTCCTTAGCTAATCTCCCTCATTCTCATCTTTATTATCCGTGTGTAACACGTTGACAAGTCCCTCGAAAGCTGCCTCCATCGCACGGAAAATCCTACAAAGCTAGAAAGAAAATTAGCCGTAGGCCAGACTACTGCGGCTACAAATGGAAGTCGGGCGTTTATTTGCCATTTGACCGGTGTCGTAGTCTTATCAAGCCTACAGAACCATGCCGCGATGAGGTTACCTTCCAGAAAGCCGGGAGCCTCGGAGAAAGAAGGAAACAAAGATTCAAGCAGGGGATCAAAAGACAGATATATGGCTTTTGGGGATTATGTTTTTTTTCTTCAAAAATAAGCTTTACTTTCGAAAATACTTCCTTTTAAAACCTTTTTGAAAATAGTTTTCAAAAATTTTACCAAATCTGGTAATCTTCGGCTCTGATACCAAGTGTAACACCCCACCTCCGTTAAGGTCACTTACAAAGGGAATGCCTTAACTTTGGTGGAGCATTTTAGTAAACAGAACAGAAAATTTCAAGACAAATAAACAACACTTGAGAAGTTATAACTTTATTTCAGCGGAAAACAGAAATCAGAATGGTTACACCTTTACCAAAAACTCAAGTACATAAATATCAGCCTTGTTCAAAAAGTCATCAGAGTACAAAACTTTAAAATCATAATCCCCACAGAAGATGCCATAAGAAGTTAAGCCATACTTTAAGCACTTCAAGTACTTCAAGCAGAGGAAATCTGGATAAAGCTACAGTATTCCCTCCTTGGAAAACATGGGTGGGGAAACGGAAGAAAATAGGCGAAAACAAGCAAGGTCAGACATAAAGTCTGGCAAGTCCGGTGACTTTCAGCATATGAACAGATAATAATAATCATGGCATGCAAGTAAAACTGGATGAGAGATAACGATAACAGGAGTAGCAGATATACTTAGTTAAACCGAAGAAACAGAATAATATTACTTTTCATTTCTCTGCACTAATACTGGTATAACAGGATTAGGTGTCACCCTAATGCCTAAACTGAAACAGAAACGGGAACAGAATAATTTCCACAGAAGAGAATGCTAGTAATGGGCCTTTACCACCCCAACAGAAATAGACAGAAACAGAATTCTAAAAATGGGCCTTTACCACCCGAACAGAAACAGACGGAAACAGAATGCTAATAATGGGCCTTTACCACCCGAACAGAAACAACAGAAACAGAATGCAAATAATGGGCCTTTACCACCCGAACAGAAAAAGACAGAAACAGAATGATAAGGATGGGCCTTTACCACCCGAACAGAAGGTACAGAAATAGATTAATCCCTACGGAAACAGAATGTAGAATTAGGTGTACACAATTAAATGGGCCTTTCCCACCCGAACAGACAGTACCACGCAAAAACAGACAGGTGTTGCCACCCAACAGAAACAGACGGTACCAACAGAAACAGACAGTACTTAGTGTACCCTAAAACCCTACCCCAAGCGATCGGCTGCCTAATACATAAATACCCTGTGTCGGCCCCAAATTAGGGTGTATCACTCCCTAAAGTGACAACCAATTGGCATAGACCTATTTACAGATGTCACGGCGTCTTACATCCTCAGAGGCAGACCGGGATCCACGCACGCACATGACCCGGTTGGAACGCACCATCAACACCCCTCGCCATTATTAGAATGAACCGCTTATAATTAGTTCAGTAAGCGTGCCTGGACCCTATCGACTGCTGGGTCAAAGTTTTGATACTAGAAAGGTTTACTTACCAGTATGGGTCCCAAACAATAGATGACACAAGTAATTTCCCTCCTAACCTTGTGTCCCCAGACTAACAGATTTCAGATTAACTTGTTTACATGTTCAGACATATAGAGTTCAGATCAACTAGTTCACCGATCAGACAAGTTTTCAGACTAACGGATCAGATATACGGATTTAACAGATTTATAGATTTGTCTAACTTTGTAATTGGGCCTACAGATTCACGAAACGGGTTTGTTAAATACATTAGTCCAATTGGTTTAACCCTAACCACCCAACACGTTTTAGACATCATATTTATCCCAGATTTGCATTAATTAAATATTAATGCACAGACCTCTCACATTAGGTCGGTAGCTTGTAGCCGCTGGATATGTCGGGCGGTTCTGGGCAGACTTCTGCCACAAGCCAGACCTAACTTCGTGTCTAAGCATATTTTAGTTATGCCTACGACCTCTCACATTAGACTGGCAGTTTGCGGTGGCTGGTTAAGCCGGTTGATTCCGAGCAGGCTTCTACCGCAAACAGAGCCTAACCTCGTGTCATAGCCAATTCATTCCAATACAGATTCTTCAGATATCAGATTAATTCTGTTTATTTAACAGATTAAACTTCTTCATAGTATATAACAGATTAATCAAAATTTCCATGTTCTACTAAATCTTAGGTCGAGCCTACGGATTTCCATACCCAGATTACCATTATCTAGTTTCAATAGATCAGACAATTCAATAGGTAGCAGATCTAGCAGTTTAAGCGATTCAACAGATTTAGCAGATAACAGATTTAGCAGTTTAGGCAATTCAACAGTTTTAGCAGATTATGGATTAGGCAATTTAACAGATTTAGCAGATAATAGATTTAGCAGATTATATATATCTAAAACTCTATTTACATATCTTGCCTAATCATAAATTTAGCCTAAACTTACATGCCTAAATCAAGGTCATAATTCATAATACAATATATGCCCCAAATTTTAGCCTTAATATTCCCATTTACAGTTCATGTCAAAACTAGATTTAATATTCTAGTTCGCCTTTTATGTCCAAGACTAATACACACGTAAATCATTCTCTATTATAGCCAACTCAGATTTTGCCAACATATTTGCTATGCCAGATTTACTTAATTAAGCTACGCCCAATCCCCGTATAACATGTTTCCACAATTTCTCGAAATACTCATGAAATGGCCCTATAGGCTCGATGTACATAACAGTGAATGGGAATAAACTAGCAAGGTTACATACTAAATATGAGATCTTACATCATTAAGGGAATAGGCATAAGAAACTAACTTCAATAGTTATAGGCAACTAACCACATAGTCATGTGCGACTAATCACAATAGTTTCTTATTCAATGTCATAGGCAATAGTCTCATAGTCATTAATCATAGTCATAGGCAATAGTCTCATAGTCAATGAATCATAGTCATAGGCAATAGTCTCATAGGCAACAGTTTCATGTCCAATTATGCATTATTATTTGCCCCAAAATTTAGCGTTCGTGCGTTAATCTCTTATGAGATGTGGCGCAGGCTCGTGGTAGCCTGGCTATAGAACAGAAAGAAGAAAGAGATACAGAATAAAATATATCAGAACAAAATGCTCACAACCACAAATTCAGATTTACAATCATGTCACAATTATAGTTACAGTTTATAGCGGAAAATAACTGTGATTGCCTTTCGTGGTTTTTAAGAAAGGATAATAAACTGTTGTTGATGCAGAAATGCTGAATTATTCCTCTTTAATTGTTGTTGTAGCTCTAAACTTTGATTTGAGATTTGATTTAGCTTTTTTTTCTATTCAGGTTGGAAGAATATGCATCAGTCCAAGTTTTGATTCCAGCGGAGTAGCGACGCCATTTTTATTTTTAATTAGAACAGAGGCAGAGTATAGACAGAATGAAATTTTGTTGAGAAAATGAGGCTAGGGGGCTGTTTATATAGGATTAGGCGGACGAATCTAGACAGAAAACGAGACCAGATACATCAGAATGAATCAGGTTCAAAAACTGGGTTTCGGGAGCAGGTCGACCCCCAGGTCGACTCCCCAGTCGACCTGGTCATGGGGAGGTCGACACCCCAGTCGACTCCCCAGTCGACCAGGTTGGGGGGGCGACTCCCCAGTTGACCTGGGTATATGGGCGGGAATTTTCCCGCTAGCCTTCTCTGGGTTTGAATATCGAATTTCTGGCTTTTTTTTCGAGCTGTTTTATTTTATTTAAATTCCTGAAACTTCGGAGGGTCATAACTTGGTCATACGGACTTCGTTTTTCGAAAACTCGGACTCGATTTCATGCAGAATTCCGAGACGCACACAATGGAGGAACCCATTTCCCTTGATTCTTATTAAAAATTAATTATTCTCTGATTAGGTACTTATATGTTTATAGAAAATACGGGGTGTTACAGCTTGAAGACCCAATACAGCTTCTCAGATAATGGTGTGACTGCACTATTCAAACTAATGAAAGAGTTACTCCCTGAAGGTGACACGTTTTCGACAAAATATCATGACGTAATTAAGAAAGTTGGGATGAATTACAAAACTTATGACGCATGCGTCAATGATTGCATGTTGTACTGGAAAGATGATGCGAATAGAATTTCTTGTACAAATTGCAATGAACCAAGATATAGGACATCTTTTAATGACGAGAGAAAAGGAATCAAAGTAGCACGAATGGCATTAAGACATTTTCCATTAATTTCTAGATTAAAGAGATTGTATACTGTACCATGGATAACAGATGCAATGTCCTGGTATGGTCGTACCAAGTCTAATCCAAACGTAATGCGTCATCCATGTGACACTTCTCAATGGAAAGCCGTAGATTCTTTTGACAAAACATTCGCAGTCGAGCCAAGAAATTTCACACTTGGAATAGCAAAAGATGGTTTCTGTCCGAATGCTTTTCTTACTAACCCTTACAGTTGTTGGCCTGTAATTATAGTATCGTATAATCTTCCTCCATCTATGTGCATGAAACGGGAGTTTTCAAAGTTAACACTATTGATTTCTAGGCCAAAACAACCGGGGAAGGATATTGACGTTTATTTAGATACGTTGGTAGAAGAGTTAAAGCAGTTATGGGAAGGAGTTGTTACATATGATTCATAAAAAAATGAGTTAATAATGAGAACTAGGGTGTTGTGGGCGATCCATGATCACCCTGCTCTTGGTACTATATTGGGATGTACAACTCACGGTTACTTTGCATGTCCCATTTATTGGGAAAACACTTGTTCTTATCATTTTCCTGAAAGTAAGAAGATGTGTTTTATGGAACATCGAATGTATCTTCCTAATAGACACAGGTTTTGATACGACAAGACAAATTTCAACAATGAACAAGAATTTAGTCATCCTAAATGGCCATTGAATTGTTTTGGAGTTGAAAAGAGAGTAGCGAATGTCAAAATGAAAATCGATAAACATAAAGAAGAAGTTGGTCAAAAAAGGAAAAAGTCGGCCGTTGAAGAAGGTGACAATGTTTCTGCTTGGTATAGGAGGTCTATCTTTTTGACTTACCATATTGGAAAGCAAATATGATTCGATATAATATTGATGTTATGCATACGGAGAAGAATGTCGCAGAGCATCTAATCAGCAATATTGTGGACCATAAAGAGAAGTTAAAAGATGGCATCAATGCTTGCAAGATATGAAAACCATGGCTATAAGACAAAAGTTTTGGGTGATGGTAGATCCCAAAACCCAAAAAAAATCATACCAAAGGCAACATTCACTTTGAGCAAAGAAGAAAAGATAAGATTTTGCACCATATTGAAAATTTTGAAAGTACCTAACAAATTCTCCTTTAACTTCCACAACATTATGAGCATCAATCCTCTCGAACTAAGAAATATGAAGTCACATGATTACCACGTCATAAGGCAACATCTACTTCCGGTATTGCTTCAACATACTTATGCACAACATAACGATCTACGAAATGCTATTCATCATATTATTCTATTCTTTAACATTTAGTGCTCAAAGGTGATCAATAGGGAACAGCTTATAAAAGCAAATGCTATGTTGGTGGAAGAAATATGTGTTTTTGAAAAATATTTTTCACCTGCATTTTTTGATATCAATATTCATGTTATGGTTCATTTAGCCGATCAAGCATTGGTTGGTGGCCCTGTCAGACATAGATGTATGTATCCTTTTGAACGGTAAATAACTAATTTTAGTTATGTACATTATTATTCGTCATAAATGTCTATCATGTGCAAGCTAAAATTGATCACAATCATAGGTTGATGAAAATATATGAAGGGTATATGCGCAACAAAAGATACATTGAAGGGTGTATTGCAGAAGGATATATCATACAAGAAGCAAGCCTTTACTGCATGGAATATATCCCAAATGGTGGTTATGGCAACCATAAGCATACCCATGAAGCATTTTTAGACGAGGATGATGAGTTTACTGGTGAGATACCATTGGATAATGGTAAAGATATAACGTTAACCCAAGTGCAATTCAAACAAGTGCGTAGATGGGTCCGAAATAAGTTTGATGAATTGGATCCATGGAAGAAGTAAGTTCATGAAGTTGGTTTCGAATTTCTATCTTTTTTATTCAATTTATATATTCATTTCGGTATTTGTTATCTGTGTATAGAAGGCAACACTTATGTGAAAAGCACTAAATTTCAACCACGAGGCAGAGGTACAACTGTCGAAGTCGTTAAACCTTTTACTATATGGCTATGTATTGATATATTACATAATCGAAAGTATTTCACGTTTTCATAAGTTTGCAATACACCATCGTGAACATGCTTGATTTTTTATTTTTATTCTTCTGTTTTATGTAGTTGTTGAATTGCAACGATGTAGACCCAACTCTTTGGCGGGTAATACACGGGAAGAAGTTCAAGGCGCTTAGTTATACGAAGTACCAAGTGAATGAGTTTTTATTTTCCATGAAAATGTATGAAGACCATATGGTAACACAGGATAGCGAGTATGCATGAGAGCAATTACAAAATTTAGAGAGAGTGGTAAAGATAAAAATTATAAGGAAGCAGAAACAACGTATTACGGAGTCATTCAGCAGATACTTGAGTTGGATTACATTGATTTCAAACAAACAGTTTTTTTTATTATGATTGGGTAAAAGTCGAGGATAAGATCAATGGTTGCAAAATAGATCCTGCTTCAAATCTGATCATGGTTAATTCAGGAAAATTATAGAACAGGGACAAGGTGAACGATGAGCCATTTATTCTTGCATCAGAAGCGAGTCAAGTGTTCTATTCAAAAGATTTAGAAAATGATGGCTGGTCTGTGGTTTTGCAACACAAAACGGTTGACTACAACTGTGGATGACATTAAGTCTCCTACCATCTATCAATCAGTTTTTGAAGACAATGAAAAACTAGAAGATCCAACCAAACTCATGTTTTAACCTATGAATTTTTGAATGCCTTTTTACCAGGGAATCATATGTATTTAGAATGTCACGACTTACACTTTCTGATCGCAATCCACTATGCTTTTATTATTTCTTTTAACTATTTCATAGTGAGTAAGACTTATGAATTGTTGAGGGAAAATGTAATAGAGAACACGATCAGTAAAAAATGTGAATAATATTCTTATTTATGGTGTTTATCATGATTCTTAATGTTGCTTCTATTTCGCAGGAAAAAACATCGCAAGATCCCACATCATCACATGCTTCATGTTCGAAAGACCAACAAGTTGAACAAAACCTACTTGGTATTCCAGTCTCAGAAAATGCTCCAAAAATCGCTACTATGCTTGGTAAACTAGTACGATCTTATGTGCCGATCTCTTACACATGTTGGGATAAAGTACCCAAAACATGTAAGGACGACGTTTTGAACCAGTTGGTGGTAAATTTGTGAAAAATAGCATGTAAATGTTATAGTTTATTTTTATAGTCTCTGGCTCTTAATTTTTGCAGAAAATGTATATGCTTGTGCCACTTTCAAAGGAAATGTTTTCAAAATGAATGGCCGAGGCTTTTAGGAGACACGAGGAAAACTTGAAAGCAACTTATTATGAAACTTTCGACAATGATGAAGAACGGATGAAAAATTATCCACCTACAATTGCTCAAGATGATTGGAATGAGTTCATAAAGAATGAAGCAATGCCTGAAGCAAGCGGAAAAAGGGAGGAAGGAAAAAAAATAGATCAAGTCTAAGTTATGCCCACCATGCAGGACGTAAAAGACACGCTAGAGTAAAACACGAATTGGTAAATTATTTGATCATTTCCCTTCAATATTAGTAAAAAAATACAATCAAGGGTGGGAATATACATGAAGTAGGATATATTGCAGATCGTTGCAAGTCCATCTGCAAATATCAACAGTCGTCAAGTATGGGAGAAGGCACACATGAAAAAAGATGGTAGCATATCAGACGCCACATCTATGTACTTCGTAAGTTTTTACTTGTATTATGGTTATTATGGTTAACATCGAGCAATCTATTTTTTGGACTTTCATTATAGGCTGTTGAAGTAAAAGCATATAACTTTTACCCCGGAATCAAAATTCCAAATTGAAGGAAAAGATCACCAATAGTGGTGAAGAAAAATTGTCTGTTTATGAAGATATCTCATCACAAGTGTTGGGTAAGGATACACAGGGTGGGAGTCGCGCTGTCAGGAGCATCATACCAAAGATGCATGTTAAGGCTTGTGCCTTGCACGGAAATGATTCAAATATTTTCGTGAAGACAATGATGAGTTGAAAATGAGGATGGGAAGCTTGGAGGGTATGATGACTAATATGAAGGGTACACTGGGAAATTTGTCTGAAAAATGGAGGTTCTAATCAACATGGCAGGAACTTTGACTGATCAAGGAATTCAGGCACCGTTAACTACATCGGATGGAGGACGGAGCAGTACACAAATCAGTGCATCAAAGGGTGTTGCTTCTCCGATTTAGGATACAACCAATGCGGTGAACAATCAATGATGTGAAATTCTCAATTCTGATCTAGACATAACAGCAACAGGTATTTTATTAATAAAACTAAGCATATTTTATTTCACTCTGATCTAAAGTGAGTGCTTAAAGTCTAATGGATACGTACTCCAGTTTCCCGGTTTCATTAAAATTAAGCATATTTTATTAATACCGTCCTTTGAAATTCTCGACTTTATTGCAACAGGTATTGTCTGTCAAGATCCTTCATCATCCAGATGCCATGGGATTGTTGTACCACCTACACATGAAAAAGTAATTTTGGATAGTATACTGCTACCAAATGAGAAAACCTCCAAACAAAATCGTCAGTTTGCAGAGACCTTTGATGAAGTCGGAGTGGGTGGGTTTGTGTGTCATGTGAGGATTCACTATCTTTAGACGTTAGAGCAAGTATATATAATTTTACACTTGACTCTTGGTTTACTTATGAAATAAAAATTCCATAGCACTTGTGTTTGTTTTAGTTTCATGAACTCTCTTTGGTGGCATACACATGCATACATGAGACACGATATGCACAAACGAACACAAAGCCACATATTGATCCGACCAGACCTTTAGTGCCATGACGTAAGAAATAATACATCGGATCCGAATATCGTGGATTTGTGTTCATTTTGTTACTATGAAAATCCCTGAATATTATTGGTTAATGTTCTACAAATTGATTGATCCGCTGATAATTCATGTGTGTACGTCTGCGGTTCATGAGGAATTGTTTCGTATTGTTTGCCTTGATCATGTTGCCCTTGACTATTTGTCCATGTATTTGTTACAACACCAAACTGTCCTTTGTTGGGCATATGGAAGTTCACAATACCAAACAAGCGACAACATGAAACAATTCCATAGACCACAAATACATGGGCAAATAGGTCAATGTGACCAAATACATCTTTAAGTAATACATGTATTTGATCATGTTGACATATTTGCCCATGTATTTATGGTCTATGGAATTGTTTCGTGTTGTCACTTTCTTGGTGTTGTGACATTCCATATGCCTATTTCTACTTCATAAACCTAAACTTTGTTGTGACCTTCCATGTAGTCGATCGAAAGTCAGTGGATACCCTGAAAGTAGCAATATATTTGTCAACTATAGTCTATGACTTATCGATGAGTCAATTGAATGGATGTCTGTCGACTTGATTACGTCCATAATAACGATGATGCCCTTAAACTTGCACATGTATATATCTATTTTCCCATGTATCTTTGTCACCATTACTGACCTCTATGATGCAGCGCCTATTTGTCTAGCTACATGCAATGCATGTATTTCTTACACTAAAACTGTGCACATGATTCGTGCATGCACACATCAACATTTAGCATCTAGATTATGCTTATCAATGCATGCTTTGAAACATATAAATTTTCTACATTCAATATCAGCATCTGCTCATCATTGCTTTAATTTATAGAAACGTGGACTACACAACATGATCAGCACACTCAGTCTTCTCAGTCTGATCCTGCAGTTTTATCACATAAGTTTTTTCTTTAATCAAATTTTCTACTTTCGATAATTAGCTCAGTTTTATCAGACTGTGTAATTAGATGAAACATCTGTGACAGTTTCCGTTTAATAATTGTACGACACTCTATAAATTGTGTTATGAAAATTCTTGTTATGCTTTACGTATAATATGTCCTATATGTGCTTTGTATAAATTGTGATTTGGTCTGTGTTATGGAAATATGTGTTGCAGTTTCTGTTTATATATATATACATATATATATATATATATAACATGTATATATATATATATAATAAGATACGGTTTAAGACCATTTTTTCCTGACATCATAGATACGGTCAAAAACCGTATCTAAAATATATTAAAGCAGCGCCCGTTGTAAATTAGCTACGGTTTATATTCGTATCTATCTGCCCTTTAGATATGGCAATGTGTCGTTTCTTTTTTAACGTTTGATACAACTACGTGGGCGTGTCAAATTTTAAGTTGGACACGGCCTATAGCCGTATCTAACAATTAGACACGCCATTTTTTGATACGGCTTATAGGCGTGCCAAATCACTGTAGATTCGGCTATTAGCATAGCCTAATTAGCATATATGGTGTAGTGTTAGAATATATAGGATTCTTATAACAGTTGAGTATTAGAAGGATCATCATCGACCGGTATGTACAGGTATGATATTTTATAAACTAAGGTTGTCATCATCAAAATGGGGGAGATTGTTGGAGAATGGAGTTTTGATGACAACAATCTTATTTCAATATTAACTGATTATAAAATATATACTAACACCTTTGTCTAGAATATATATACACACGTATATGCAGGATTTGTATACAGGAATTAATACTGAAGACTATAAAGTTCAAGAATTCAAGAGATTCAAGACTCATGAGTAATCAAGAGTTCAAGAAAAATATTGTAACAGAGTCTAGTTTATGTAAGACTCTGACCTGGTTTAAATTCAAATTCAAATTGTATTCTGTTTTTTCAAATTTCAAATTCCATTTTCAAATCCTATTCTAATCCTAATTAAATTTTCTATCTTTCTTTTGATTTTAAACTCAAGTTTTTTGGTCTATACATTTTATATATATTTATATAGTTTTAAACTTTATAATTTTATTAATATGTTCATATAGTTTATATTTATTATTTCATATGATTTTATACTATATAATACTTATTTATATCACTATGCTTTAATTCAAGAATTTCTAGAATTATATATATATATATATATCAAAACACTTGAAAAATACTCAAATTTCAAATTTAAGCTAGTATATGTCGACCTGCATAGTTCCCTGTGTCAACATATAACTGCGACATTTTTTGTTTTGAAAGGAAATGTCTTTTCACTATTTGTAACATTCCAGAAGCGTTTAAACCTTTCAAATCTTATAAATAGGGGCTGATTCGAATTTTTTCATCATCCTTCTTTTCCCACTTCATCCCCTTTCTTTACACTATTAATTTTTCATAGTTTTATGATTTCTACACTTATACTTTTCCAATTTCAATTCTATTTATATATAACTTCTTCTCTTCGCACTCTCTACTCATTACTCTCTTAATCGAAGTGCTAATGAAGAGTTATAGGGCTATTGTAATCGTTTGGGAAGTATCTGGGAAAAGGTGTGTTCCTTTTAGCCTTGAAATCAAGGAAAGGAAATGCTGGTAACCTTGTAGCTAGGGAAATCAAGGGAAATATACTTGATCAAGGGTGTTAGGAATCGGTGGTAACCTTGTGGCTGTGAAATCAAAGAGAATGTACTTGGATATTGAAACAGTAATAAACCTCTGCGCAATCCAACGTTGTGTGGGACTGGATGTAGGAGTAATCCGAACCAGCATAAAATCTGTTGTACTTTTTCCTTTTCCTCATTTTATTTCTATGTTTGTGTTTGATTCTGTGTCTGTGGTCATCTCTGTGGTGTGTGATTCATATAGTAGATTATATAAGTTTTAGATTTTCTTAAATTCCTTGAAAACATTATTCATCCCCCTCTAATGTTTGTTTTGCCTTAACGATCATTTCTCATTCCCTAGCAGACAGTTCATGCATTTGGAAATAAACTTTCCAACGTCCCTCTTCATCCCTTTCCAATAGTAAACTCGCTTCATATCTGATACATCTTGTTACCACCAGGATGAATCGTCAACTTTGAGTGATGACATTCCCTCAGAACCTCATCCCTCAATCCATCGATATTAGGAACAACCACTCGTCCTTTCTTTTGAAGCCAACCCACACGATTGACCTCGAATTTCTTATCCTTTGGTTCCAACTTCTGAGTAATCCTTACAAGCTTTCCATCACGCTTTTCGATCTTGCCAATCCTTTTGATGAGAGTAGGTTTTAATGATAGGCTTGCCAACATTTCGGGATCTAACTCACATGAGGCCTAAAATCAAATCCCGCCAACCTAAGGAAACTTCTCACATTTGTTGCATTCTTGGGTCTATCTTAGTCCTGGATTGCTGCCACCTTAGCAGGGCTATTCCAATTCCAGAAACAACATGGCCTAAGAACCTCACTTCACTCTTCCAGAAATGACAATTTGAAAACTTAGCACTCGGCTAATGCTTTCATAAGATTTCCAAAAAACCTCTCAAGTGTGTCTTATGCTCTTCCTCATTCCGGGAATAAATCAGGATATCATCCACAAACATGAGCACGAATTTGTTCAACTAATCTCTGAAAACCTTATTTATAAGATCTATGAAATCAGCTAGTGCATTAGTCAATCCGAATAGCATCACCAACCACTCAAAGAATCCGGATGGTGTCCTAAAGCAGTCTTTGGTACACTATCCTTTTCCACCCTCAACCGATGAAATCCCATTGCCAAATCTATCTGGGAAAACACATTGGCTTCATGGAGCCAATCGAAAAAATCGTCTATCCTTGGCAATAGATACTTGGTTTTTCTTAGTCACCTTGTTCAGTTCACGATAATCGACACACAATCTCAAAGATCTATCAGCCTTGGTTGCAAACATAACTGGTGCACCCCATTTAGACACACTCCTCTGAATGAATCCTTTTCCCAAAAGGTCACGTGCTTGAATCTCTAACTCTCGTTGTTCCATAGTCATCATCTACCTAAGAGGCATAACGACAGGTCTAACACCTTTGACCGAATCGATCCTAAACTCAATCTCAGGATGCGGCGGCATCCCTTTGACATCGTCAAGGATATCATCGAACTCACTAACGATCGGCACAGATGACAAGTCTTCCTGTGGAATCACACAAGAATATGAAAATTTACGAAGACCTCATCTTTTGGCTTACATCGAATTACAACTATTGGCCATTCCACATTACCGATTGTCACCTCGAGCTTCTCACAATCAACCTTAGCTGCACTCCATTTAAGCCAGTCCATACCTAAAATGATCCCAAACCCAGCGAAGTTCAAAACAAAACAATCACACACAAAAGAGTAACCATGACTAAACAAACTAGATCATGAAAAAGCATATGAAAATTAAATAAACTCCCAACTGGATTAGTCACAATCAAAGGTCCACTACAATCTTGGGTTCTAAACCCATTTGGCATACAAGCATAGTAAGGCGATGTCGTAGTATCAAACAGAATTCCAAACAAAACGCTTCTGGAAAAAATCTTACCTAAAACAACAACCACACCTTCTCCTTATTCTCGTTAGGAGTAAAATAGGAAATCGAAATTGCTTCCAAGACGCACGCTTCCACCAGGTCCTTATTCTTTAGAAAATCGGAGCAGTCCCTCTTCTCATGCCTAGGCTTGCCACATTTATAGCACTTCCTCTTGGATTTCAGATTCTTACAATCCTAAAAATAATTACCCTTCTGTTCACAGTTAAAGCAGATTTCCTTCTTCCTAAGTTTCTTCTTTTGGCTATCTTTCCGTTTTTGTTGTCTCTTCTTTTTCTGATTCAGCTTCCTCATAGCATTGGTGCTAGTAAAAGTTTCTTCAAGAAGTTCATTCCTGCTTCTAAAATCCTTGTCCCAAGCATCAGTGATCCTTTCTTTGCGTTTTTGGACTTGATGTCAAATTTTCTCTAAAGCTATACTTCTTCTTAACTCCTCTTCTTCATCTGCAGGAGAATAATCCCCTTGTCGCTTAGCGGAATCAACCCTAGGTACTTGCACAAGAACACCATGTTCTACTGCCTCTTTTAGAATGGGTATCCTCGTATGATCGCTGCCATTATAGCCCCGAACATAACAAGATAATCAGGTATAGTAGAAAAAGCTCCCAGTTGGCTACCACCACCAACCCTTCCAGTCATAGGCTCATCCCTAGCAGTGTTTCCCGTAGTTTGACAACTCATTCTAAATCTGAAAATAGAATGATTATTCCATATATAAGATAAACTGTAATGTATTTCAAGCGCTATTATACTATACACTGATATACAGTATAATCCATCAAAAAACTACAAATATGTCTCTCATACATCATTACGTGTTCGAACTTTGGCTAGAAATCAATTTACCAGAGCTCTGATACCAAATGTGATGTAACACCCCATAATTTTAACAACAATAAAGATATTAAATTAAAGAATAATTAAATAAATATTTAGAATTAAGTGAAACGGACCATGCCATGCATTTGTCTTAGAATTCTACTTGAAATAGACACCTGGTTTGCGTAAAACGGACACCGTACGAAGAAGATATTAAGGTTTGAAGTTCGTATATGCATAAGAATATATATATATATAATAAGTCTAGAATTCAAAATATTTCAAAAGTCGAACAGAAAAAGGGGAGCGGGAAAATTCCCGCCCACAGGTGTCGACCCCATCAATGGGGTGTCGACCCATGGGTTGACACGCAGACAGGGGTGTCGACACCCATATAGGGGTGTTTACACACCTGCCAGATCCGAGGCAGAATTCATTTTTCTGAACGTGGACTCCTTTTTTGACCAAATTCATTGATTCTAGGCTATAAATAAGCCCCTATACTCGTTGTTTTATTCATTCAAAATTAATGGAGAACTTGATGCTGCATCTGCCTAGACTAAAATAGTTTGTACTTCTTCTACAACAGGAGTTAGGCTAATTCTGAGATCTGTGATTCAACATTTGCAATTTCTTTTGTATTTCTTAGATCCAATCACAGTGAGTCTACGTTATTTTTAGATCTGAATACTTAAAAGTTAATCTTGACATGACTATAATATGGATATAAGCCTATGACTATTTGAACCATGCCAAATCTACTATAATCTGCGTATCTAAGTTATTCTGACATGACTATGAACTAGATATAAGCCTATACCTATTGAATCATGTCAGATCTATCATCATTTGTATTTCTAGTTTATTGTTTAGTTCTCATCATGCTTGTCCCTATGATCTTAATGGTTAAATCAGTGTTATTATCACAATATATTTGTTATTAGTTAGGGATAATATATTATAGATTATAGATTTTGGATTACAATCTAGAGAATAACATGTGATGGGCATATTAATAAGCTTAAATGGATTAAGCTGTATATATGTGAAATTAATAAGAAAAAGGAACTTGGTAACTTGAAAAGAAGCCAACGTGAATGGAATAACATGTTAACTTGTAATACTTAACATTTAAATCTATGGGGGTTACATGAACCTGTCAAGTTAAGTAGGGGTTAAGTAAATATATCTAATCAGGGGGAGCGATAAGAAAATCTATGGCTGGTGGGTAATATTTATATATAGGCCCACAAACTTAGCCTATGAGATTATACAATCTTTTACTCTGGTATGGCATAACCTATGGAAAACCAAGTGGGGATGCAAGCGTAGGGGGGAGCTTTTATCATCCTGTGTGTGGGACCCGTTTCAGTGAGTAACCCATATATACGTATTAAACAAGTACTACGAACTAGGTCGCAGTCGGGGAACACTTACTGGACTGATTGTAACAGATCCAAACGAAGGGGTGGTGTAGGCGGTGCATTCCGATGGGGTCATATGCGTGCATGGGTCCGGCAGAGGAGGATCAGACACCGTGACACCTGTAGATATGGTTGTGCAAATCCTGAAAATGAAGGGTTTCCACTTTAGGAAGTGATACCTCCTACTGTGAGGCCAACACAGGGTATCTGTGGAGTAGGGAACCGATCGATTGGGGTAGTAATTAGGTTACATATGGACTCTGGTATGTTTAGGAGCCTGTTATTATCCTTAGTGGTAACTCTGGCATGTTGGGCTGCCTGTTGATTGTATGGGGTTAAACCTCACACTAGAAGTATGCCTAAGTCTACCATCTTATAGTTGTTGGGATCATCTCATTCAGGTTATACTAGAATTGGTGCAGACAGAGAAAGGGAATGTACTTGGATCATCTTACAGTGAGTCTACGTTATTTACAGATCTAAATACTTAAAAGTTAATCTTGACATGACTATAACTTGGATCTAAGCCTGTGAATATTTGAATCATTTCACATCTGCTATAATTTGTGTATCTAAGTTATTCTGACATGACTATGAACTAGATCTAAGCCTATACCTATTGAATCATGTCAGATCTATCATTATTTGTAGATCTAATTTAATGTTTAGATCCCATCATGCTTGCCTGTATGATGTAAAAGGTTAAATCAATGTTATTGTCACAACAGATCTGTTATTAGTTGGGTATCTGATTCTTGGTTTAGATCTCATCATACCTGTTTATGATTTTAGAATCAGTTATGTTATCACATGTTCATCAGATCTACTCCTATATGCTTATCTTGTTATTATACCGAACTTTGTCACTATATATTTATTAGTTGCTATGCCTATTTTCTGCCATTCATGTCAACCTTGTTATTATGTTCATTTACGTCTTCTTCCCTTCTTCTTTTCCCTTTTTTATTTTATAGCCAAGCTATCTTCGAGCCTAGCCATGTCGTTGAAATATGCAAATGCGTTAAATCGGGAACGAGGGGAAAACACTAAAATTAAGGCATAACTTGTATTGGGAAATTTGGGCATAAATTGAATGAAATACACGAATATGAATTTGGGGGCATAAACCGAACTTTGATAAAAGATCTGAATATGGGGCATATGATACATGATGAACATGGCTTGTAAAAGGGGCATGGAAACCTATAATGAAGTAGGAATAATTGTTAAAGAATGAACATGCCTAGATTTGCGGTAATTAGAAACTGTAACCGCGCTTACACACGAGGTTAGATTACACTTGTGGTAGAAATCTGCCCAGATCTGCCCGACATATCCAGCAACCACAAGTGGCGAATCTAATGTGAGAGGTCTAAGTGCGTAAATACGTGACGTGCTAAAACATGAGATTAAGTCCAACTTGTGGAAGAAGTCTGCCCGGACCTGCCCGACATATCCAGCATCCACAAGTTGCAGACTTAATGTGAGAGGTCTAATGCATAAACACATATATTAATATATGTATATAAAAGGATAGAAATAAACAACACTAATTGTAATTAATGGAAATGAATTGGAATAAACGGGGATTGAGAATAACCTATTGTAGTTAATTACAATGTTATATAATATGTAGGCTTGTCCTAGGGACAAGTGGAAATTAAAACATAAGTTATAATAAATGGAAAGGTAGCTTATTAGTAAACCTTAGTTAAGAGAACTAAGTTAATAAGTAAATTACGACAAGTTGTAGTGCTGCGTTAAACAGAAAATAGGCGGATTGAGATGAAGTATAGTTAATTACATGTTAAGTAAAACATGTTATTGTAACTATGGAAACATATAATGAATAATTGTGGATTACTTTCACTAATTAAAATCTGGGGTTAATAGATTGTAGATAACAGATTTTGGATTACAATCTAGAGAATAACATGTGATGGGCTTATTAATAAGCTTAAATGGATTAAATTGTATATATATGAAATTAATAAGCAAGAGAAACTTGGTAACTTGAAAAAAAGCCAATGGGAATGGGATAACATGTTAACCTGTAATACTTAACGTTTAAATCTATGGGGGTTACATGAACCTATCAAGTTAAGTAGGGGTTAAGTAAATATATTTGAATCAGAGGGAGGGATAAGTAAATCTTAGAGCGGTGGGTAATATTTATATATAGGCCCACAAATTTAACCTATGGGGTTATGCAATCTTTTACTCTGGTATGGCATAACCTGTGGAAAACCTAGTGGAGATGCAAGCGTAGGGGGAAGCTTTTATCATCTTGTGTATGGGACCCATTTCAGTCAGTAACCCCTATATAGGTATCAAACGAGTACTACGAACTAGGTCGCAGTCAGGGCACACTTACTAGACTGATTGTAATAGATCCAAACGAAGGGGTGGTGTGGGCAGCGCATTCCGACGGGGTCATATGCGCGCATAGGTACGGAAGAGGAGGTTTAGACGCCATGAAACCTACATATGGTTGTGCACATCCTAAAAATGAAGGGTTACCACTTTAGGAAATGATACATCCTACTGTGCGGCTAGCACAGGGTATCTACGGAGTAGGGAGCCGATCGATTGGGGTAGTAATTAGGGCACATCTAGACTCTGGTATGTTTAGGAGCCCGTTATTATCCTTAATGGTAACTCTGGCATGTTGGGCTGCCTGTTGATTGTATGGGGTTAAACCTCTCACTAGAAGTACGCCTAAGTCTACCATCTTATAGTTGTTGGGATCATCTCATTCTGGTTATACTAGCATTGGTGCAGACAGAGAAAGGGAAAGTACTAGAGAAGCGCAATATACTCCATCATCTTTATCCTGTTTACCTTGTCATACCTGCCTTTTATGATGTTATCTCTCTTATCCACTTTATATGCCTGTCATGACACTTTTACTTGTTAATATGCTAAAAGTAACTGGACTCGCCAGACTTTATGTCTGATCTATTTGGTTTCCTCTTCTTTATCATCCATTTCCCCCTCCCCAGATTCTCAGGGTGGGAATGCTCAAGCTTAATCACGACGCTGCCTTCATCTTTCCTGGAGTTGTTTTAGATGTACGGCTGGATTTCATATCTCTCTACTATGGCTATGTTTTGGGGATTATGCTTCTTTTATTATTGTACTGAGAAGTTTTAAGTACAAGACAGAAGTTTTAATGATGTACTGGGTTTTATGCATTTCAGACATATGATGTAACCATGTTTTGAACTATGATGTTTTCTACTTAATAAAATTTTAAATTCCGCTGTTATTTTATATTAGTCTTGTAATGTTTCTGTTTCTATTTACCTATAACGCTTCACAAAACTTAATGCATTTTCTTAATGAGTGACTTTTCCAAACGTGGGGTGCCACCCTTGGTATCAGAGATAAAGGTTACCAGATCAGATAAAAGATTTTGATTTTTTTTTTCAAAAAGGTTTTAAAAGGAAGCATTTTCAAAAGGGAAGTCTGTTTTGAAAAACATATTCCCCAAAGCCATATGTAATGGCTTTCGATTCTCTGTTTGAATATCTTTTTCCTTTTCAGCATGTCTGGGGAACCTAATATTCCCAAGGGCGTTCAAGTACCAGATTTATTCCGTAGGTTTCTCAAGGCTACGGCACCTGCCGGGAGCCAAGAAGACATCCCTCCCCGAGCTGCAGCCGTTGTTACTCCACCATCGTGAGTAGGTAAATCCTCTAAGAAATGTTGTGGCTGTAAGTACTTGGGTCACCTAGTCAATGATTGTCGAAGAAGGAAAAATGCTTGCTTCATTTGTGGTGAGGTCGGACGCTATAAGATGGAATGCCCGAATAAACAAGGAGAGGATCAAAGGGAAGGATCTTCTGAAGGGAAGGTGTATGTTCTCGTGGTCAGTGTATTGGATAGAGGTAGAAAAGTTTTGTTGTAGGTTTGATTTCTCTTTCCAGTCATCTAGTTAATACTCTTTTTTATTCTGGCGCTTCGTATTCTTTTATATCTGATTCTATGGTTGAGTCTCCGCACCTTAGTACTAGTATGGAAGTGGATCCCATTATTATCTCATACTCCATTGGTTGTATGACTCATTTGTCCATGATTTGTTGGGGTTTGATAATATCTGTGATAGGCGTCGAGTTTAAGTGCGACGCATATGTGCTCGGTTTTATGGGCTATGGATTGATTCTAGGGATGGATTGGCTAGCCATGTATGGTGCTATTCTAGATTGTGAGAGGAGGGTCGTTAGACTTTTGACTTGCCATGGGATGGCCCTCGAGATTTCTTGTGACCCAAAGGGGTCTATCATGCTTAGTTTCCTAGAGTCACTTGATGCATCTACTGATGATCTGTGATCTGTGGCAGTAGTCTGTGAGTATCCTGATGGTTTTGATGAGGTTCGGAGATTACGTTCGAGGCACAAAATTGATTTTCATACATACTTGGTGGACAAATTAAAGCCAGTTGCATTGCATGAGTGTCATATGGCTCCAACAGAAAGGAGGGAGCTTAGCAAGCAATTAAGGGAGCACTTAAGAAAGGGTTTATTAGGTGAAGCGTATCTGAATGGGGTTCTCCAGTGATATTCTCAATGAAAGCGGATGGTTTGCTTCGCGTATGTGTGGACAATAGGGAGTTGAATAAACTCAATAAGAAGAACAGGGCACCCATGTGACAACAAGGGATTTCGCTCGATCCGATTCAGTCGCTAAACCGATCTAGACCGTTCGAAACGCCTAATTGTTTCGAGAACACGACAAAATAGAACGCAGACGGAAGAACATTTCATTGTATATTACAACAATTCCATCAGAATACAAGAATATACAGAGTATAAATCAATATTACACAACAGAAAAATATCAGAGATTACAATAAATTACAAAGCAGTGGAAAATAATACAATACATAACTGAAGGAGATATACGGATACAAAGCTTTCCGGATATCATTCCAGCTGTAAACCAGGATCCTGTGAATATAAATCTGCAAAACCAAAACTACTAGCTGCCCTTGTCGAAAATAAGGGCACCCATAGTTTAGTATAAACAATAAACTCCAGGTCAGTCATGGCACTAGTGTGAGAACTAAAACAGTTATTATTCTTTATTTTAAAATTAGATAAATCAAGGGACCACGCCGTACAACACAGAACGGGTTTCATCCCAAGAATACCAGTGCATAAAACAACAGCGAATGCTACGTAAAGAAAAGTGAAGCTATTATAAGACCCAGGTCCTATTACGCAATGCAACGCAAGCCGGGGGATAGGGTTTTCCCTTATAATAGCCAAATAATGCTTGATACGTTTAAAACAGATTATTTTGATAGTACTATAAGTGTATAGTGTCAAAAATAATTTCAAATCATAAGTATCAATCATAGACGGCATGGGTACCATATATCATGTCGCCATACTAGTTCTACAATTAAAACCGCAAAATCACGTATTTGGAAATTAGATTTCCGTCTGTGAACCGAGGCAAAAGATAGTCCCCTACCGATTCGAGACTGTCTAGCCCGAGCCTCAGGCAAGTACTCAGTCAAGCCTTTGGATCGTCAGGGCCGGTCCACCGATGTGGATTAAAATTCCTGGACACTGCGTTTCCCCGCCCTTTGGGGTGTAAGAGAGCCAACGAATGACTCCATCGGACCCGGATCGTCCGATCAAACCGAGGCGCCTCGCAACAGCAACAACCACATAAGTCAAACACGTCAGGATGTGTAAAACCACTGACGCCACTTCTAGCTAGAAAGAAACGCATGCCCACCCTGATGTCCTCTCCCGTTTCTGGTTCACAACCGGGGTGTGAGGCTCGCGAATCAACATTACACAAAGCAACGCCACACAGGCCGTGCTTTGATCATCAACCACAAGACTTTGCTTTTCAACAGAAGCCTTGATCATTTGCATCTTAGCATGCCACACAAGCAAACCATTCTATGCAACCGATATCAGTCACACAGAATAAAATCCGATGTCAGACACACAGTCCATTTACAAGTCCGTTCTGGGTCTGAACGAAACCGGAGGCACATAGTACCCCGCATATCCATCGATCTCCAAGTACGTCTGGACGATCACCAACTGTTTCCATCTTCTTGGGTGTACATCCCAATCAAGATCATCAGTAATCACCCAAACGACGTGAAGACCTCTGGTCTTCGACCACCGTCTTCATCTTCTACTTATCGTCGTATCAGTTATTCAGAATGGGATAAACCCGCTCTTTCCGAATAACTCGTGTGTATTATAAATAAGTGTTACACAAACACAACATACGCCACATTCCAATTCATCAGTCTCTAACCGTAAATCAAAAAGAGAATAATTCCCCAAATATTAACCCCGAAGGCCGAAACCAACATCAGATCAATATCCAGAAACCATTCAACTTAACTAATCTCCAGTTAGTTTCTGATTTTCTTAACTCCTTTGGGTCTAAGAACAGTATTATTGAAGATACCGTTCACGGCAACCCAAAATCACATTCCATTAATTATCGAGTTAAAGAACAAGTGTTATTTAAAACACTGTTCACGATAAACCCAAAAATCAATACCAATTCAATTCCAATTAAATATTATTTAATTGGTACACTTCATTAAATCTAAATAAAAAGATTTAATCTTTTCTCAACTGGGTTCAAGAACAGTGTTAATAAAGACACCATTCACGACAAACCCAAATCACATTTGATATTAAATACAAGGCTCTGAATAGAAAATATACCGGCTTATATTCAATATCAAATTCTACGACCAACAAATTTCGTATTGGAAATAACGATATATATATATATATATATATATATATCTTTCAAATTCCCATAACAATATCTGTATCATCACGAAATCCAACATCGAAATATTCCAAAGACAATTTCGATTCAAATCCATTCCAATATAATTATTGGAAATTCTGGTTATTTTCAAAACCATTTCAAATCCAATTTATTTATTTAAAAATAAATAGAATTATAATTCTAGTTCAAAACTAGTTCATTTCGATAAAAATCTATTTTTATCTTTTCAAATATGGAGTTTTTCATCCCAATTCTCCCCAAATCATTTCTTATGATTTTACACAAATTATTACTATTTTTAATAATTTTATCAAGGACCGTACAGTCCATTTCCATCAACGGCCATTGAATTGCACTTATAGCGACCTTTTCCAAATTTGATTTGGACATAATTCCAAATCCAACCGTTAGATTTCTAATTTATAATATTCATTAGAAAGCTCTTTTCGATATGAACCCAACGGTTCCGGTTTTAGGAGAATCCAACGGTCGGATCTCCCGGAATATCCATTTGAAGTCAATGGTCGAAATTCACGAACTACTACAATGCAACGAGTTCTATTCAGGCCATTATATTATATATAATATATACTTCGTTGATTTCCTTTTAAAACGTATTATATAAATCATTTTAAATTCGTTTTCAAAATGATTTCAACTTCTTTTTCAAGTTCAAATCAAAATTGAATTTTCCCTTACAAATTCATTTTAAATTCATTTCAAATTGATTTCAATTCAAATCGATTTTGAATTCAATTTCAGTTCGTTTTCAATTCAATTCGAATTCATTTCTATTAAATTTCAATTCTATTCAATTTCAGTTTTATTCAATTTCAATTCGAATTCATTTCTATTCAATTTCAATTCGATTCAATTTCAATTCGAATTCATTTCTATCCAAATTCAATTCGAATTCATTTCTATTCAATTTCAATTCTATTCAATTTAAATTCAAATTCATTTCTATTCAATTTCAATTCTATTCAATTTTAATTCGAATTCATTTCTATTCAAAATATCAGATTTTGAAATCACTTTCGATGTTTATTATAAAATGAATAAAATCGATGTAAATATCGTTCACGACAAAATGGCGTAAATTTAATCAACACGGCTTCATATATTTCTATTTTCAAATATTCTATTTCAAATATTTCCCTTTTAAATATTACTATATAAATATTTATTTATTTTTTCCAAAACTGGAATGAGGCCCAATCAATTACCATATAATGTTAATTATATGGATTTTCCACAACACATGTATACAATAACAACGATGAATAATCAAACATCATCCAAAGTGCATTCTACACTGTATAAGCATCAAATTTAAATATTTAACGCTCATAACAGTCTGTCCATCAATCGATCGACATACAGCTAATTATTGGGACTAGTGTATGTCATATATCATCCCAATACCCGTGTGGGGTTTTCAAACAATCAAACAAAGATTTTATTTATGCAGTTGGGCGATGTGTAAAATTTATCGTCCCAATCAATATTAGTCAAATGTGTGTATATAAACAAATCGTTCGATTTGTTTATATTAATTTATTTTATTTCATATACACGTTAAAAATTCTATTTTCAACTATGAAATATTTTTAACTATATAAATATTTTATTTCATTTCACAACACATCACAATCAACCACACATCAAAATTAAACAAACAAGCATACAAGCCGTCCATAGTCTGTGGACGACGGGTGTCGGGTGCTACTAAACACCGTCTGCATCCTAGTATATATTTTAACTAGAAAATAAATTAAAGCGAGGAGTTCTCACCAAAGCTATCCCAACTCCACGACACTTCAAGTGTAGAAGTCTTCACCGTTCCTTCTTTCCTCATTTTCATCATCCGTAATCACTACATATATTAAAAATCGAATTTTTACTTTGTTATTCAATATATAAAAATTGAATTTTTACTTTGCTATTCAATATATAAAAATTGAATTTTTACTTTGCTATTCAATATATAAAAATTGAATTTTTACTTCGCTATTCAATATATAAAAATTGAATTTTTACTTTGCTTTTCAATATATAAAAATAGAATTTTTAATTTGCTATTCAGTATATAAAAATTGAATTTTTACTTTGCTATTCAATATATAAAAATTGAATTTTTACTTTGCTATTCAATATATAAAAATTTCGCCTTTTCAAATATAAAGATTTCGCCATTTCATTTCATCACTATAAAAATCACAATTTTATTTCAACATATATATAATAAAAATCGAATTATTATTTCGCTACGCATATAGAGGTCAAACTTTTACTATCTATATAATATAAAAATCGGATCTTTAAAGTTATAAAAATTTAATCTTTGAACTTATAAAATATATTCTTTCCTCTATCATATATATTTTTTTCTTATCACTTCATGCATTATAAAAATCGCATTTTTATATTGATGTATATTTTATAAAAATCGTATTTTTATCTCACTTCCTTCACAATAAAAATTATATTTTTATTTCAAAGTTTACAGTATAAAGATCAAACTTTTAAATCGCTTCATATATAAAAATCAATTTTTTTATATTGCTATTCAAATAAAAATCATAGTTTTATATAATTTAAAAATCGTAACTTTGTATCGATAAAAATCTAAACTTCATATTAACAAAAACAAACCTTTATGTGAATAGAAATAATAGCTACCTCTATACAAAAATATTATTTTTATGAACTAAAAATCCTATTTTTTTTCCCGCTATGTGAAAGAAAATAAAAGACAAAAATTTACCTTGAATGGTTGGGAAAGAAAGAAGGGGTTTTCTTTAAATTTAAGTGGAGAGGCGGTGGCTGATGACTGGGAGGGCGGCGCAGCTCTGGTGGTGGTAGGGGGTCCTCGATGGTGCGGTGGGGCTCAGGCAGGTGCGGGGTAGTGGTGGTTTGCGCGGTGGCTCTTGGGTAATGGTCTCGCGCGACGTTCTCGTGGTTCGGGGGGTAGGGGGTCTCGTGTTTGATCGGAAGAAGGAGGAGGCGAAGCAGAAGGGGGGTGACGGCGGAGGCGACTAGGGGGGTGCGGCGTCGCGAGGTCTGGCGGCTTAGGCTTCGCCCTCCCCTTTTTCTTCTTCTTCTTTTTTTTCTTTTGATCTGTTCGATCTAATACAGAAGAGAGGGAGGGTTTAGGAGAAAGAAAATATATATTTTTATATTAAATTTTATTTTAAAATTCAAAAAGTTACCCTTTTCGTTCGAGCCCCAAATCGAACCCGCTGACTGTCGTCCATAGCTAATTACCCCCATTCCGAACACAATGGGATATGTTTTGTAGGTTGATTCGACCGTTTCGATCAGTTTTCTTTAAAATCAAAATATAACTCTATATATTGAATTTGAACGGACATTTCAATTTACCGGGGCCACATACTAACTAGAAAAATTCTCAAAAAATATTTTCTAGCTTCGTATTGACGATACGGTCCTAACAAAACTGATTTCGTCAAATTCTGAGACCGTTTGAAAAATGGTCATTTTCCAGTCGATTAAAATCAACTAAAACTGGTCAAACGCGTTTTCCTTCGCCACGCTCACATATTGATTCGAAAAATTATGAAATTTGAAACATAGAAATAATTTTACATCGCAGATCCAACAAAATTGGTTTCGACGAAATCCGAGGTCGTTTGCAAAATGGTTACTTTCAAGGGCCGAAATCCCATAGCGACTATTCTGAAATTTCAACTGGACATATCTTTTGATTCCCGCTATGAAATTCCAATTTTTCGGAGTCGTTAGAAAGATATCCTCAATTAGATTCAAATATTTTTGGTTTCACTAAAATCCGGTTTATTTTGCACCCGGTACATTCATTTGAAATTTGAAATCGAATTATCGAACTACCGCGCCATTTTCAATTCCTTTTATAATTTAAAATAAATATTTATATTCTAACGATGATCTATATAATATATATGTTTGAATTCTATTCAATATAAATTTCTCGTCGTTTTTATTTAAAATAATTCATTTTAAATAATCAAAATTCGCTAAAAGTGACAAAATAAAAATTTTAAATTGGCCTAGATTTCCGGGTTATTACAATCTCCCCCATTTAAAACTTTACGTCCCCGAAAAGGAACGAAGCCAAAAGTTGTTTAACTAATCAACTCAACTTCCATTATTTTCTTTACGGCTTAAGTTCTTCAACTTTTTAGTTTCTAAGAACTTTTCGAATTTTTCAAAAATTTGGCTAACACCCTAAATTTTCGAAAAATTTCGCCATAACCTCCCCTGCACCAGGAGCACCGGGAAAATCCCAAAATTGCCATACAAGCCCTCTGATCTCAAAAAGAAAAAGAAAAAGCCAAGCGGATAGCCAATCGGCTCACAAAATCATCATCACCCAAACAAAACAGTAAATTATGATAAACATGTACCAATTTGTCGGGCAAATAATTTTATTCTCTGCTCTAGCCTCCTTGCTATGACCTGTTCAGAAGATATACATGTATATGCATGCAAATGTGACCAATTTTCAATACAATTCACGATTTGATTCAATTTGGTTATAGGGTACTAATTTTAATTAATCAACCAATAATCAACCACAAAACCATCAATAAATTAGTTGATTAGCTTTTCAAATTCATAACTTTGATACATAGTCAAAAATCACATTTTTGATGCCAAATCACAACAATAAGCCCTATCTAGTTTCGGTTCTCACACCAGTCAATTGGAAATATATAGAAATCTCACTTTCGAAACTCGAAAATAAATACTGGCGATGGTGCCCCGTCACCAGAATTATCCCCGGGCACTAGACTGCGATTCTATAACTATCCAATACATTAAAACTTCGGATACACGTTTGCAAGACATATATGCAAAATCTCTATATATTGGATTGTCCAAATTCACATAAATAAATAATCAAATACGAATAATTGATTTAAATTTTAAAACAAAACTTGTTTTCATTTTAAAAATATACTCTTCACACTCGTTCTAGGATACTACTGATCCCATCTCTAACGAGTCATTCCCATTGGATATTACTAATCCAATTTCTGATGAATTCTTTCGTTTGGTTCGAATGTGTCTTGTTCTCTGAGCTTTGTAAACCAAAGCTCTGATACCAAATGTGACAAGGGATTTCGCTCAATCCGCATCAGTCGCTAAACCGATCTAGACCGTTCGAAACGCCTGATTGTTTCAAGAACACGACAAAATAGAACGCAGACGGAAGAACATTTCATTGTATATTACAACAATTTTATCAGAATACAAGAATATACAGAGTATAAATCAATTTTACACAACAGAAAAATATCAGAGATTACAATAAATTACAAAGCAGCGAAAAATAATATAATACACAACTGAAGGAGATATACGGATACAAAGCTTTCTGGATATCATTCCAGCTGTAAACCAGGATCCTGTGAATATAAATCTGCAAAACCAAAACTACTAGCTGCCCGTGTCGAAAATAAGGGCACCCAGAGTTTAGGTTAAAACAATAAACTCCAGGTCAGTCATGGGACTGGTGTGAGAACTAAAACAGTTATTAATCTTCATTTTAAAATTAGATAAATCAAGGGACCACGCCGTACAACACGGAACGGGTTTCCTCCCAAGAATACCAGTGCACAAAACAACAGTGCAATGCTAAATAAAGAAAAGTGAAGCTATTATAAGACCCAGGTCCTATCACACAATGCAACGCAAGCCGGGGGATAGAGTTTTCCCTTATAATAGCCAAAGAATGCTTGATACGTTTAAAACAGATTATTTTGATAGTACTATAAGTGTAAAGTGTCAAAAACAATTTCAAATCATAAGTATCAATCATAGACGACATGGGTACCATATATCATGTCGCCATACTAGTTCTACAATTAAAACCGCAAAATCACGTATTTGGAAATTGGATTTCCGTCTGTGAACCGAGGCAAAAGATAGTCCTATATCGATTCGAGACTGTCTAGCCCGAGCCTCAGGCAAGTACTCAGTCAAGCCTTTGGATCATCAGGGCCGGTCCACCGATGTGGATTAAAATTCCTGAAAACTGCGTTTCCCCGCCCTTTGGGGCGTAAGTGAGCCAATGAATGACTCCCTCGGACCCGGATCGTCCGATCAAACCGAGGCGCCTCGCAACAGCAACAACCACATAAGTCAAACTCGTCAGGGCGTGTAAAACCACTGACGCCACTTCTAGCTAGAAAGAAACGCATGCCCTCCCTGATGTCCTCTCTCGTTTCTGGTTCACAACCGGGGTGTGAGGCTCGCGAATCAACGTTACACAAAGTTATGCCACACAGGCCGTGCTTTGATCATCAACCATAAGACTTTGCTTTTCAATAGAAGCCTTGATCATTTGCATCTTAGCATGCCACACAGGAAAACCATTCTATGCAACCGATATCAGTCACACAGAATGAAATCCGATGTCAAACACACAGTCCATTTACAAGTCCGTTCTGGGTCCGAACGAAACCGGAGGCACCTAGTACCCCGCATATCCATCGATCTCCAAGTACGTCTGGACGATCACCAACTGTTTCCATCTTCTAGGGTGTACTCCAAATCAAGATCATCAGTAATCACCCAAACAACGTGAAGACCTCCGGTCTTCGACCACCGTCTTCACCTTCGACTTATCGTCGTATCAGTTATTCAGAATTTGATAAACCTGGTCTTTCCGAATAACTCGCGTATATTATAAACAAGTGTTACACAAACACAACATACGCCACATTCCAATTCATCAGTCACTAACCGTAAATCAAAAAGAGAATAATTCGCCAAATATTAACCTCGAAGGCCGAAACCAACATCAGATCAATATCCAGAAACCATTCAACTTAACTAATCTCCAGTTAGTTTCTGATTTTCTTAACTCCTTTGGGTCTAAGAACAGTATTATTGAAGATACCATTCACGACAACCCAAAATCACATTCCATTAATTATCGGGTTAAAGAACAAGTGTTATTTAAAATACTGTTCACGATAAACCCAAAAATCAATACCAATTCAATTCCAATTAAATATTATTTAATTGGTACACTTCATTAAATCTAAATAAAAAGATTTAATCTTTTCTCAACTGGGTTCAAGAACAGTGTTAATAAAGACACCATTCACGACAAACCCAAATCACATTTGATATTAAATACAAGGCTCTGAATAGAAAATATACCGGCTTATATTCAATATCAAATTCTACGACCAACAAATATCGTATTAGAAATAACGATATATATATATATATAAATATATATATATATATATCTTTCAAATTCCCATAACAATATCTGTATCATCACGAAATCCAACATCGAAATATTCTGAAGACAATTTCGATTCAAATTCATTCCAATATAATTATTGGAAATTCTGGTTATTTTCAAAACCATTTCAAATCCAATTTATTTATTTAAAAATAAATAGAATTATAATTCTAGTTCAAAACTAGTTCATTTCGATAAAAACCTAATTTTATCTTTTCAAATATGGAGCTTTTCATCCCAATTCTTCCCAAATCATTTCTTATGATTTTACACAAATTATTACTATTTTTAATAATTTTATCAAGGCCCGTACAGTCGATTTCCATCAACGGCCATCGAACTGCACTTATAGCGACCTTTTCCAAATTTGATTTGGACATAATTTCAAATCCAACCGTTAGATTTCTAATTTCTAATATTCGTTAGAAAGCTCTTTTCGATACGAACCCAACGGTTCCGGTTTTAGGAGAATCCGACGGTCGGATCTCCCGCAATATCCATTTGAGGTCAACGGTCGAAATCACGAACTACCGCAACGCGGCGCATTCTATTCAGGCCAATATTATATATATGTATATATATATATATAATATATATATACTTCGTCGATTTCCTTTTAAAACGTATTATATAAATCATTTTAAATTCGTTTTCAAAATGATTTCAACTTCTTTTTCAAGTTCAAATCAAAATTGAATTTTCCCTTACAAATTCGTTTTAAATTCATTTCAAATTGATCTCAATTCAAATCGATTTTGAATTCAGTTTCAGTTCGTTTTCAATTCAATTTCAATTCGAATTCATTTCCATTCAATTTCAATTCTATTCAATTTCAATTCTATTCAATTTCAATTCGAATTCATTTCTATTTAACTTCAATTCGATTCAATTTCAATTCGAATTCATTTCTATCCAATTTCAATTCGAATTCATTTCTATTCAATTTCAATTCTATTCAATTTCAATTCGAATTCATTTCTATTCAATCTCAATTCTATTCAATTTCAATTCGAATTCATTTCTATTCAAAATATCAGATTTTGAAATCACATTCGATGTTTATTATAAAGTGAATAAAATCGATATAAATATCGTTTACGTCAAAATGGCGTAAATCTAATCAACACGGCTTCATATATTTCAATTTTCAAATATTCTATTTCAAATATTTCCTTTTCAAATAATTCTATTCAAATATTTCTTTGTTTTTCAAAACTGGAATGAGGCCCAATCAATTACCATATAATGTTAATTATATGGATTTTACACAACACATGTATACAATAACAACGATGAATAATCAAACATCATCCAAAGTGCGTTCTACACTGTATAAGCATCAAATATAAATATTTAACGCTCATAACAGTCTGTCCATCAATCGATCGACATACAGCTAATTATTGGGACTAGTGTATGTCATATATCATCCCAATACCCGTGTGGGGTTTTCAAACAATCAAACACAGATTTTATTTGTGCAGTTGGGCGATGTGTAAAATTTATCGTCCTATTCAATATTAGTCAAATGTGTGTATATAAACAAATCGTTCGATTTGTTTATATTAATTTATTTCATTTCATATACACGTTAAAAATTCTATTCTCAACTATAAAATATTTTTAACTATATAAATATTTTATTTCATTTCACAACACATCACACAATCAACCACACATCAAAATCAAACAAACAAGCATACAAGCCGTCCATGGTCTGCGGACAACGGGTGTCGGGTGCTACTAAACACCGTCTGCATCCTAGTATATATTTTAACTAGAAGATAAATTAAAGGTGAGGAGTTCTCACCAAAGCTATCCCAACTCCACGACACTTCAAATGTAGAAGTTTTCGTCATTCCTTATTTCCTCACTTTCATCATCCGTAATCACTACATATATTAAAAATCGAATTTTTACTTTGTTATTCAATATATAAAAATTGAATTTTTACTTTGCTATTCAATATATAAAAATTGAATTTTTACTTCGCTATTCAATATATAAAAATTGAATTTTTACTTCGCTATTCAATATATGAAAATTGAATTTTTACTTTGCTATTCGATATATAAAAATTGAATTTTTAATTTGCTATTCAATATATAAAAATTGAATTTTTACTTTGCTATTCAATATATAAAAATTGAATTTTTACTTTGCTATTCAATATATAAAAATTTTGCCTTTTCAAATATAAAGATTTCGCCATTTCATTTCATCACTATAAAAATCACATTTTTATTTCAACATATATATAATAAAAATCGAATTTTTATTTCGCTACACATATAGAGGTCAAATTTTTACTATCTATATAATATAAAAATCGGATCTTTAAAGTTATAAAAATCTAATCTTTGAACTTATAAAAATATATTCTTTCCTCTATCATATATATTTTTTTTCTTATCACTTCATGCATTATAAAAATCGCTTTTTTATATTGATGTATATTTTATAAAAATCATACTTTTATCTCACTTCCTTCACAATAAAAATTATATTTTTATTTCAAAGTTTACAGTATAAAGATCAAACTTTTAAATCGCTTCATATATAAAAATCGAATTTTTTTATATCGCTATTCAAATAAAAATCATAGTTTTATATAATTTAAAAATCATAACTTTATATCGATAAAAATCTAAACTTCATATTAATAAAAACAGACCTTTATGTGAATAGAAATAATAGCTACCTCTATACAAAAATATTATTTTTATGAACTAAAAATCCTATTTTTATAAATTAAAAATCCTATTTTTTCCCGCTATATGAAAGAAAATAAAAGATAAAAATTTACCTTGAATGGTTGGGAAAGAAAGAAGGGGTTTTCTTTAAATTGAAGTGGAGAGGCGGTGGCTGATGACTGGGAGGGTGGCGCAGCTCTGGTGGTGGAAGGGGGTCCTCGACGGTGCTGTGGGGCTCAGGCAGGTGCTGGGAAGTGGTGGTTGGCGCGGTGGCTCTTGGGTGATGGTCTCATGCGATGTTCTCGCGATTCGGGGGGGGGGGGGGGGGGTCTCGTGTTTGATCAGAAGAAGGAGGAGGCGAAGCAGAAGGGGGGGTGACGGCGGAGGCGACTGGGGGGGTGTGGCGTCGCGAGGCCTGGCGGCTAGGGCTTCGCCCTCCCCTTTTTCTTCTTCTTTTTTTTTCTTTTGATCTGTTCGATCTAATATAGAAGAGAGAGGGGGGTTTAGGAGAAAGAAAATATATATTTTTATATTAAATTTTATTTTAAAATTCAAAAAGTTACCCTTTTCGTTCGAACCCCAAATCGAACCCGCCGACTGTCGTCCATAGCTAATTACCCCCATTCCGAACACAATGGGATATGTTTCGTAGGCTGATTCGACCGTTTCGATCAGTTTTCTTTAAAATCAAAATATAACTCTATATATTGAATTTGAACGCACATTTCAATTTACCGGGGCTACATACTAACTAGAAAAATTCCCAAAAAATATTTTCTAGCTTCGTATTGACGATACGGTCCTAACAAAACTGATTTTGTCAAATTCTGAGACCGTTTGAAAAACGGTCATTTTCCAGTCGATTAAAATCAACTAAAACTGGTCAAACGCGTTTTCCTTTGCCACGCTCACATATTGATGCGAAAAATTATGAAATTTGAAACCTAGCAATAATTTGACATCGCGGATCCAATAAAAGTGGTTTCGTCGAAATTTGAGGTCGTTTGCAAAATGGCTATTTTCATGGGCCGAAATCCCATAGCGACTATTCTGAAATTTCAACTGGACATATCTTTTGATTCCCGCTATGAAATTCCAATTTTTCGGAATCGTTAGAAAGATATCCTCAATTAGATTCAAATATTTTTGGTTTCACTAAAATCCGGTTTATTTTGCACCCGGTACATTCATTTGAAATTTGAAATCGAATTATCGAACTACCGCGCCATTTTCAATTCCTTTTATAATTTAAAATAAATATTTATATTCTAACGACGATCTATATAATATATACGTTTGAATTATATTCAATATAAATTTCTTGTCGTTTTTATTTAAAATAATTCATTTTAAATAATCAAAATTCGCTAAAATTACCAAAATAAAAATTTTAAATTGGCCCTGATTTCCGGGTTATTACAACCCACTCCTAAGGATAGATTATCTGTTTGACCAACTTGTTGGTGCATCAGTTTTCTCTCAGTTAGACTTGGTCACAGGGTTTCATCAGTTGAAGGTAGACGAGGATAGTATAGACAAGACCACTTCTAGGACTCCAAATGGTTTCTTTGAATATCTCGTTATGCCTTTTTGGGTTGACGAATGTACCCGCCTATTTTTTTGATTTGATGAGTATGGTATTTCGAGAGTTCCTAAATAAATTCGTTGTGGTCTTTGTTGATGGCATCTTGATTTTCTTAAAGAGCGAGGAAGAGCATGCCTTATATATAAGGGAGGTTTTGAAAACTCTCCGAGCGCATTAGCAAAAGGAAAAATTCTCCAAATGTCATTTTTGGAGAAAGAAAGTGAGATTTCTAGGGCATGTGGTTTCTATGGACGGGATAGTAGTAGATCCCGTGAAAGTAATTACAGATCAGGAGGGAAGGGTAGTATGTTACGATGGTAGACATTTGAGAGTTCACGAGAAGAACTGCCCTACCCATGTTTTGGAATTAACCACTAAAATATTCGCGCTTAAGACTTGACGGTAGTATCTTCTTGGAGTGAGGTTCCAATTATACATGGACCATAAGTTGCATAAGTATGTGTTCCCACAGAAGGATATCAAATTGAGGCAGCAGAGATAGGTAGCTACTTGGACCTGAGACGGTTAGAGAAACTTCAGAAAAGACTGATCTTATTCGTAGGCGCATGAAGACAACTCAGGACAGGCAGAAGTCATAAGAAGATAAAAGGAGGACCGATAATGAATTGAGGTGGGAGACATGGTGTCTATCAAAGTATCTCCTTTGAGGAATGTGGTTCATTTTGGGTCTATAGGGAAACTAGCGCCAAGATTTGTAGGGCCATTTCCCATAACAGAAAGTATTAGCCAAATGTCCTATAGAGTAAAGCTACTAGAAAGACTATCTTATGTTCATGATGTTTTCCACGTTTCTCATTTGCGGAAGTGCTTGCATGATACCGTAGAAGTATTTGAGCCAAGTATATTGGAAGAAGTAGAGGTGAAACGGGAGGCGACAATTAGACGAGTTCCTACCCGTATTCTTGCATCAGAAGTTAAGAAACTACGCAACCGAGAAGTCAAGTTGATGAAAGTTCAGTAGGGAGATAACCCAGAGGATGCAACTTGGGAGACCGAAGACAAGATTCGCGCTTCGTACCCATTTCTTTTTAAGGGTATATCCTTAATTTCTTTTCCTAAGCTTTTGTTTATGCTTGTTTCTATCAGTTAAGTATATCCTATTGATCGAATCTTCGACCTTTAGGTAGGAAACCCATGACTGTAAACATGTATTTGAGACATGTTATGTTTGATAGATGCAAGTGGATGCAAGTGGTTGCTCGTGGATGCATATACACACACATTAGGCACTAGATTGGCTCAACCATTCTCATACTGCATATGGATGTGTGTGCATTATTTTTCTCTTTTTATGGATGGAAATGGATGAATCAACCTATGGATATTGCATTTGGACGGATGGTTGTGCACACATATAGAACTTACATGTTTTGATAGTATTATTTGCATACACGTTGGATTCATGACACTAACATACATTGCATTAAGGGCGTCAACTGAATTAGTAGACCGCTTGATCATTCGCATTAGTATTGGGACATATACACAAATCTATGCATATGTTCATATAAGCATTAGAAATTTTTAAGGACATTGGATGCCTGTGATTGGTGGATGAGTAGATGGGTGATGGATGTTAGGATATACATTCTTCTTAAATTAGAGATTTCGGGAACGAAATCCTTTAAGTAGGGGAGAATGTAACACCTCGTAATTTTAACAACACTAAAGATGATAAATTAAAGAATAATTAATTAAATATTCAGAATTAAGTGAAACAGACTGCACCATTATGTTCATCTCGGAATTCTACTTGAAATAGACATTGCGTAAAACGGACACCGTATGAAGAAGATATTAAGGTTTGATGTTTGTATACGTATAAGAAGAATATATATATATATATAATAAGTCCAAAATTCAAAATATTTCAAAATTCGAACAGAAAAAGGGGAGCGGGAAAATTCCCGCCCATGGGTGTCGACCCCATCAAAGGGGTGTCGAACCATGGGTCAACACCTACACAGGGGTGTCGAAACCCATGTCGACACCCATACAGGGGTGTCTACACCCCTGCCAGATCCGAGGCCGAATTCATTTTTATGAACATGGACTCCTTTCTTAACCAAAATCGTTGATTCTTGGCTAAAAATAAGACCCTATACCCATTGTTTTATTCATTTTAAATCAATGGAGAACTAGATGTTGCCTCTTCCTATACGAAAATAGTTTGTTCTTCTTCTACAACGGGAGATATGCTAATTCAGAGATCTGTGATTCAACATCTGCAATTTCTCTTATATTTCTTATATCTAATCACAGTGAGTCTACGTTATTTACAGATCTAAATACTTAAAAGTTAATCTTGACACGACTATAACTTGGATCTAAGCCTGTGAATATTTGAATCATTTCACATCTGCTATAATTTGTGTATCTAAGTTATTCTGACATGACTATGGACTAGATCTAAGCCTGTACCTATTGAATCATGTCAGATCTACCATTATTTGTAGATCTAATTTAATGTTCAGATCCCATCATGCTTGCCCGTATGATGTAAAAGGTTAAATCAATGTTATTGTCACAACAGATCTGTTATTAGTTGGGTATCTGATTCTTGGTTTAGATCTCATCATACCTGTTTATGATTTTAGAATCAGTTATGTTATCACATGTTCATCAGATCTTCTCCTATATGCTTATCTTGTTATTATACCCAACTTTGTCACTATATATTTATTAGTTGCTATGCCTATTTTCTGCCATTTATGTCAACCTTGTTATTATGTTCATTTATGTCTTCTTCCCTTCTTCTTTTCCCTTTTTTATTTTATAGCCAAGCTATCTTCGAGCCTAGCCATGTCGTTGAAACATGCAAATGCGTTAAATTGGGAATGAGGGGAAAACACTAAAATTAAGGCATAACTTGTATTGGGAAATTTGGGCATAAATTGAATGAAATACACGAATATGAATTTGGGGCATAAACCGAACTTTGATAAAAGATCTGAATGTGGGGCATATGATACATGATGAACATGGCTTGTAAAAGGGGCATGAAAACCTATAATGAAGTAGGAATAATTGTTAAAGAATGAACATGCCTAGATTTGCGCAAATTGGAAACTGTAACCGCGCTTAGACATGAGGTTAGATTACACTTGTGGTAGAAATCTGCCCAGATCCGCCCGACATATCCAGCAACCACAAGTGGCGAATCTAATGTGAGGGGTCTAAGTGCATAAACACGTGACGTACTAAGACATGAGGTTAAGTCCAACTTGTGGAAGAAGTCTGCCCGGACCTGCCCGACATATCCAGCATCCACAAGTTGCAGACTTAATGTGAGAGGTCTAATGCATAAACACATATATTAACATATGTATATAAAAGGATAGAAATAAATAGCACTAATTGTAATTAATGGAAATGAATTGGAATAAACGGGGATTGAGAATAACCTATTGTAGTTAATTACAATGTTATATAATATGTAGGCTTGTCCTAGGGACAAGTGGAAATTATAACATAAGTTATAATAAATGGAAAGGTAGCTTATTAGTAAACCTTAGTTAAGAGAACTAAGTTAATAAGTAAATTACAACAAGTTGTAGTGCTGCGTTAAACAAAAAATAGGCGGATTGAGATGAAGTATAGTTAATTACATGTTAAGTAGAACATGTTATTGTAACTATGGAAACATATAATGAATAATTGTGGATTACTTTCGCTAATTAAAATCTGGGGTTAATAGATTGTAGATAACAGATTTTGGATTACAATCTAGAAAATAACATGTGATGGGCTTATTAATAAGCTTAAATGGATTAAATTGTATATATATGAAATTAATAAGCAAGAGAAACTTGGTAACTTGAAAAGAAGCCAATGGGAATGGGATAACAAGTTAACCTGTAATACTTAACGTTTAAATCTATGGGGGTTACATGAACCTATCAAGTTAAGTAGGGGTTAAGTAAATATATTTTACTCTGGTATGGCATAACCTGTGGAAAACCTAGTGGAGATGCAAGCGTAGGGGGAAGCTTTTATCGTCTTGTGTATGGGACCCATTTCAGTCAGTAACCCCTATATAGGTATCAAACGAGTACTACGAACTAGGTCGCAGTCGGGGCACACTTACTGGACTGATTGTAATAGATCCAAACGAAGGGGTGGTGTGGGCAGCGCATTCCGACGGGGTCATATGCGCGCATAGGTACGGCAGAGGAGGTTTAGACGCCGTGAAACCTAGATATGGTTGTGCACATCCTGAAAATGAAGGGTTACCACTTTAGGAAATGATACATCCTACTGTGGGCCAGCACAGGGTATCTACGGAGTAGGGAGCCGATCGATTGGGGTCACATCTAGACTCTGGTATGTTTAGGAGCCCGTTATTATCCTTAATGGTAACTCTGGCATGTTGGGCTGTCTGTTGATTGTATGGGGTTAAACCTCTCACTGGAAGTACGCCTAAGTCTACCATCTTATAGTTGTTGGGATCGTCTCATTCTGGTTATACTAGCATTGGTGCAGACAGAGAAAGGGAAAGTACTAGAGAAGCGCAATATACTCAATCATCTTTATCCTGTTTACCTTGTCATACTTGCCTTTTATAATGTTATCTCTCTTATCCACTTTATATGCATATCATGACACTTTTACTTATTTATATGCTAAAAGTAACTGGAATCAGACTTTATGTCTGACCTATTTTGTTTCCTCTTCTTTCCCTTCCGTTCCACCCTCCCCCCAGGTTCTCAGGATGGGAATAGTAAAGCTTGATCAGGACTTTGCTTTCATCTTACTTGGAGCTATTTTTTATGTTTGGCTTGATTTCATATCTCTCTTCTATAGTTGTGTTTTGATGATTATGCTTCTCTTATTATTGTTGTAACAACCCGGAAAATCAGAACCAATTTAAGATTTTTATTTTGGCAATTTTAATGAACTTTGAATATTTAAAATGGCTTATTTTAAATAATAACGATGATAAATTTATTTTGAATAGAATAAGAATATATATATTTATTTGAATCGTCGTTAGAATATAAATATTTATTTATTTTAATTATAAAATAAAATGGAAATGATGCGGTTGTTTGAAATTTCAATTTCAAATTTCAAACGAATGTACCGAATTCAAAATAAACCGGATTTTAGCCAAAAAAAATATTAGAATCTATTTGAAAATATCTTTCCAACAAATCCAAAAAATTGAAATTTCATAGAGGGAAAAAAAAAGTTATGCTCAGTTGAAAATTCAAATTAGTCGCTATGGAAAACATAGCCCTTAAAAATGGAAATTTTGCAGGTGACCTCCGTTTTTGACAAAACCACTTTTGTTGGATCCGGGATGTCAAGTTATTGCTAGATTCCAAGATTCATAATTTTTAGGATTAATATGTGAGCGTGGGGAAGTAAAACATGTTTTGACCATTTTAGTCAATTTGGATCGACCAGAAAATGGCCATTTTTCAAACGGTCTCCAAATTCAACGACATTATTTTTGTAAGGATCGTATCATCAAAACATAGCTAGATTTATTTTTCGGGAATTTTTAGAGTCAGTATGTGGCCCCGGTAAATTAAAATGTTCATTCAAATTCAATATATAGAATCATATTTTGATTTCGATGGAAACCGATCGAAACAGTCAAATCAGCTTACCGGACATATCCCGTTGTGTTCGGAATGGGGGTAATTAGCGATGGACGACAGTCGTTGGGTCTCGTTTGGAGGTCGAAATTAAAAGTTACTTTTTAGGAAAAATTAAATAAAAATAGAAAAAGGGGGTCTGCCCCCTTCTCTCTTCCAAACCCGATATCGGGTTTACAAATAAAGAAAGGGGGAAGTCGCACGCCTTCGGGTCGCGCCGGCCACTGCGCCGCCGCCGAAGCAGGTGCCTCCCCTCCCCCCAATCCCATCTTCTTTCCCTCCTCCTACGCATTGCGCGAACCCTCTCCCTCGCCCACTCCCAAATTGAAACCCGCACCACTTCCCCCACCGCCTGACTCCGCCCTCCCCTCCCCCCCTCCCCCATGCACCACTCCCGACCACAACAGTGAGCTCCACCCCTACCTCCGATAACGGTGAGTATTTATGATTCTAATTTATATATATAATCTGTTTTTGTTTATTGTTATTTATATAAAAATTAGATTTTTAGCATAGAAAGTGTATGTTTTTTATTTTAAAGAAAGGAAGTAAAAAGACCGGATTTTTTTATATATAAGAAGTAGAGATGATAAAAATATAATTTTTATTATATAGAAGAAATAAAATATGATTTTTATATTATAGAGATAATAAAATTTTGATTTTTATATTCTAGAGATAATAAAAATATAAATTTTATATTATAAAGATAATAAAAATATGATTTTTATATTATAGAGATAATAAAAAAATGATTTTTATATTATAGAGATAATAAAAATAAGATTTCTATATGATAGAGAATATAAAATTGCGATTTTACATAAGTAGTAGAGATATAAAAGTATGATTTTTATATATAAAAATGTGATTTTTATATAGAGAATGGCGAGAGAGAAAATATTATTTTATTATTATATGAAGAACGATATAAAAATCTGATTCTTATATATGGAGTAGCGATAAAAATTCGATCTTTATATAAGAAGTATTATTTTTATATAGAAAGAAGCGTTGTAAAAATATGTGATTTTTATATATCAAGTGCCATTATAAAAATGTGACTCTTAAAATAAACATCATATTAAAAATGTGATTTTTACTATGAACAGCGGGAAAGATAGCAATGGAATCGACGGAAATCAAAATGGAATCCATGCCGTTTAGAAGGTAAGAATGATAGAGTGGAACCCACAGTGAGAACTTCTTATTTTAATTTTATTTGCTAGTTAAAATATATATTAGGATGCAGACGGTGCTTAGCAGCACCCAACACCCGTCGTCCATAGACCATGGACGAATTGTTTGTTTGATTGTGTTATGAAAATTGATTCTGTGATGTGGAATGGAATAAAATATTTTACAGTTAAAAATATAATTTTTAATGTGTACATGAATAAAATAATTATTCATAAACAAATCGTACGATTTGTTTATGTACACACATTTGACTGATATTGATTGGGACGATAAATTTTACACATCGCCCAACTGCACAAACAAAATCTGTGTTTGATTGATTGAAACCCGACACGGGTATTGGGATGATATTGGACATACACTAATCCAATTATTTAGTGGTATGTCAATCGATTGGTTGACAGACTGTTATAAGCGTTAAATATTTATATTTGATGCTTATGCAGTGTAGAATGCAGTTTGGATGATGGTTGACCGTCTTTGATTGTTGTTGTGTACATGTGTGTATAAAATCCATATAAATCAAATTATATGGTAATTGACTGTGTCAAATTCCAGTTCAGAAAAAATAAATAATTTAAAATAACGATTATTTTAAAATAATGAATATTTTAAAATAATATTCAGTAAAAAATCAAGTTATGATTTTGATTTCCGATTTGGGATGGACACGAAAATATATAAATATATAAAGCCGTGTTGATCAGATTAACGCCATTTTGACATGAATGATATTTATATCGGTTTTATTCATTTTTTTAATGAATATCGAAAAGGAATCGATTTCAAAATATAATGTTTTGAAAATACTATCGTTTACATATCAATGATATGGAATATTTAATTTTGATTTGAAATTGAATATGAAGTTGAAATCGTTTTGAAAATGAATTTAAAACGATTTATAAAATACGTTTTAAATGGAAATCGACGAAATATATATAATATATATATAATGGCCTGAATAGAACGCGCCGCGCCATGGCAGTTCGCGAATTTCAACCATTGACTTCGAATGGACATTACGGGAAATCCGACTGTCGGTTTTTCTAAAACCGGAATCGTTGGGTTCGTATCGAAAAGAGCTTTCCAAAGAATATTCGAGATTTGAAATCAAATGGTTGGATTTGGAATTATGTCCAAATCAAATTTGGAAAAGGTCGCTATAAGTGCAGTTCGATGGCCATTTATGGAAATCGACTGTACGGGCCTTGATAAATGTATTAAAAATATCAATAATTTGTGTAAAATCATAATAAATGATTTAGAAAGAATTGGGATGAGAAATTCCATATTTGAAAAGATAAAAATATATTTTTATCGAAATGAACTAGTTATGAACTAGAATTAAGATCCAATATTTTTAAATAAATGAATTGTAATTGAAATGGTTTTAAAAATAACTAGAATTTCCAATATATGAATTGGAATGGATTTGAACTGAAATTATCTTCGGAATATTTCGATATTGGATTCCATGATTATACGGACATTGTGGAGGAATTTGGAAGATATATATATCATTATTCCAATACGATATTTGTTGATTTCAGAATTTGATATTGAATATAAGCTGATATATTTTCTATTCAGAGCCTTGTATTAATATCAAATGGAATTTGGGTTTGTCGTGAAGGGTGTCTTCATTAACACTGTTCTTACACCCAATAGAGAAAAGATGAAATCTTTTTATTTAGATTTAATGAAGTATACCAATTAATTAATATTTTATTGGAATTGATTTTTGGCTTTGTCGTGAACAGTGTTTCAAATAGCACTTGTTCTTTAACCCGATAATTAATGGAATGTGATTTGGAATTTATAAATCTTTTATTAAGATTTAATGAGATTTTCCAAAGTAAAGTTTTCCAATTTAATATATTAAATTGGAATTTAATGGAATTCGATTTGAAAATAATCGAAATGAAATTCTATGGAGGAAGACTATTAATACATATGGAATTTAAAAGGCTTTGCCGTTATTCCATTGATATTATTAGTCGGATACGGAAATTGATATCGATTATATATTGATTTGATTTTCCGTGAAGATTCCATAATTAATGGAATGTGATTTGGATTTATCATGAACTGTGTTTTAAATGACATTAGTTCTTTAACCCAGTTAAGGGAAGGATTACATATCGGTCGTTGTGTTTCGAACTGTATGGTTAATCTCTGCTAAATATATATCTGTTTGGTGGCAGAGAATTTATTCTCTTGCTTAACACCCTTCTCTGAGACGTACGAGGTCAGAGGTTATATATAAGCAGAAATCAATAGTACGGTGTAAATTGTCGATGCGACAAGTTTGTGTTTCCAAAGTTAAAAAATCATTAATATTGATTTTCGGGAAGATTAAACTAAGCGGAGTTGTAATGAATCTTTAATTAGATTGAAATGGGAATAGATAATTTAAATTATCAAATTTGGGAAATGATCGAGAATGGAGTATCACCAGTTTTGCTCCTAGTGATAGATAAATCTTTAATTAGATCTGAACGTGAAATGGTAATTAAATTTATCGATAACACCATGGTGTTAGATATGGAGTACGACCAGTTTTGCTCCATGGAATGAATAGGTTGGGATTGGTAAATTAAACAAATGATTACTTCGGCAAGGGGCGCTAATCCCGACTAGTTTGGAAAACCTTGATATGGTTTGAATGAAATCCAAAGGAAGATTAAATAATTTATCTTTGATAAAATTAATGGGAACAAATCCCTAAGAACGTGAATATTTAAATAAAAGAATATTCAGAATTGGAATGAGGCGTATGTCGTGTTTTTATAACACTTGTTTACTATATACGCGAGTTATTTAGAAAGGTCGGGTTTATACCCATTCTGAATAACTGATTCGATGATAAGTCGACGATGAAGACGGTAGTTGAAGACCGGAGGTCTTCACATCGTTTGGATGATTACTGATGTCTTGATTGTGCTGTACACACAAGACGAGGTAATAAGTGGTGATCCTCCAGACGTACTTGGAGATCGACGGACCCACGAGGGCCTCTCTCCTGTATTAGACATATAGGACGAGGAATAACGTACCCTCCGGTTTCATTCAGACCCAGAACGAACTTGTAAATGGATTGTGTGTCTGAGAATGGATTTTATTCTGTATTGATTTATTTCTATTAAATATGTATCTATTTGGTGGCGGAGAATTTATTCTCCTGCTTAATGCCCTTCTCTGAGACGTACGAGCTCGGAGGTTATATATCGATAGATATCAGTCGCATGGCATGAATTGCCTGTGTGGCATGCAGAGATGCAATTGATCAAGGCTTTTGTTGAAAATAGAGTCTTGTGGTTAATGATCAAAGTATGGCTTTAATACAACGTAGCTATGTGTATGGCGTTAATTCGCGAGCCTCACACCTCGGTATGAGTCAAAAACGGGATCAGACCGTTGGAAGAACATGACGTTTCTTTCAAGCTAGGGGTGGTGTCAGCGTTTTACCAGCCCTGACATTGTTGTTATTTTGCCTATGTGGTTGTTGGATTTCGAGGCACCTCAGATATATCGGTCTCTTCAGAACCGATGGATATAGGTCCGATAGGACCGGGAAATGTGTGTTCAGGAATTGCCAATCCACTAACGTAAGTGTGGACCGACCCAACCAATCTAGGGTTCTCTGCAGGGAATCCTAAGGCATTTGCTAGAGTGTCTCGATGTGGTGAGGAGCCATCCCAGGCCTCGACTCATGACAGAAATCCAATTTCCAATACATGACATTTCGGTTTTATTTGTAGAGCCTAGTACGGCAACATAGTGGGATGGGGCACTATGTCGTCTATGGTTGATACATTTATATTTGAAGTTGTTTTCATACACTTTACACTATAATAGTATCAAAATGATTTGTTTTAAACGTACTAAGCATGTTTGGTTATTATAAGGTAAAACTCTATCCTCCGGCTTGCGTTGCATTGTGTGATGGGACCTGAGTCTTATAATAGCTTCATTTTTCCAAAAAGCATTGCGTTGTTTATTCTATGCACTAATATACTTGGGAGGAAACCCGTTCCATGTTATACGGCGTGGTCCCTTGATTTAATCCATTTTAAAGTAAAGTTTTAAATAACTGTTTTAGTTCTCACACCATTCACATGACTGACCTGGAGTTTATTATTCACATGACTGACCTGAGTTTATTGTTTTAACCTAAACTCTGGGTGCCCCTATTTTCCACACGGGCAGCTAGTAGTTTTGGTTTTGCGGATTTATATTCACAGGATCCTGCTTTCCAGCTGGAACGATATTCCGAAAGCTCTGTATTTGTTTATCTCTTTCAGTTGTGTTTTGTATTATTTTCCGCTGCTATGTAATGTAATTTAAATCTCTGATATTTTTCTGATGTGTAATATTTATTCATACTATGTATATTCATGTATTCTGATGGAATTGTTGTAATTAATTATGAAATGTTCTTCCATTTTTGTTCTAATTCGTCTTGTCCTCAAATTAATCCGCCTTCTTGTTAGGTTTAGGCCGACCGGGAAGTTCGGGTCGCTTCATTTGGTATCAGAGCTTTGGTTTACAGAGCTCGAGAACAAGACACATTAGAACCGAACGAAAGAATTCATCAGAGATTGGATTAGTAATATCCAATGAGAATTACGCGTTAGAGATAGGATTAGTAGTTTCCTAGAACGAGTGTGAAGAGTAGTGTTTTGAAAATAAAAATGAAAACAAGCTTTGTTTTAAAAATTTAAATTGTATTATATGTATTTGAATATTTATTTTAAATAGATTTGGACAATCCAATATATAAAGATTTTGCATATACGCCTTGCAAACGTATATTCGAAGTTTTAATATACTGGTTAGATATAGGATCACACTCTAGTCGCCTGGGAATGAATCTGATGATGGGGCCCCATCATCGCTATCGTTTTCGAGTTTCGAAAGTGGGTTATCTATATATTTCCAATTGACTGGTGTGAGAACCAATACTAGATAGGATTACTTGTGAATTGGCATCAAAAACATGATTTTCTGTATATATATATCAAAATTATGTGTTTGAATATGATTGTGTTGTATGATTATTTGTTATCTAATAAAACCATTATGTGAAAGAACGGTACATATAACCAAATTGTATCAAATATTGAACAGAATTGAAAATTGTTTGAAATTGCATACATGTATATGCATACATATTGAACAGGTCATTGCAAGGAGGCTAGATCAGAGGGATAAAATTGTATGCCTAACAAATAGGTACATGTTTACTAATTTATAGGGTTTGGATGATTTTATGAGCCGCTTGGCTTTTCATTTTTCTTTTTCAGATGAGTGGGCCTATGTGGCGGTTTGGGGATTTTCCCGGTGATCCCGTATAAAGGAGGTTATGGAGAAATTTTTCAAATTTTTTTGGTGTTAGCCAAATATTTGAAAAATTGGAAAATTCTTAGAAACTGAAAAGTTGAAGAATGAAAGTTAAGTTGGTTAGTTAAACAACTTTCAGCTCCGTTCATTTTCGAGGACGAAAAGATTTTAAGTGGGGGAGATTGTAACAACCTGGAAAATCAGAACCAATTAAAAAATTTTATTTTGGCAATTTTAATGAACTTTGAATATTTAAAATGGTTTATTTTAAATAATAACGACAAGAAATTTATTTTGAATAGAATTAGAACATATATATTTATTTGAATCTTCGTTAGAATATAAATATTTATTTATTTTAATTATAAAATAAAATGGAAATGGCGCGGTAGTTTGAAATTTCGATTTCAAATTTCAAATGAATGCACCGGATTCAAAATAAACCGGATTTTAGCGAAACCAAAAATATTAGAATCTATTTGAAAATATCTTTCCAACGAATCCAAAAAATCGAAATTTCATAGCGGGACTAAAAAGTTATGCCAAGTTGAAAATTCAGAATAGTCGTTACGGAAAATATAGTCCATAAAAATGGAAATTTTGCAGACGCTCTCCGTTTTCGACGAAACCTCTTTTGTTGGATCCGAGATGTCAAGTTATAGCTAGATTCCAAAACTCCTAATTTTTGGGATTAATATGTGAGCGTGGCGAAGTAAAACATATTTTGATAGTTTCATTCAATTTGGATCGACCAGAAAATGCCAATTTTTCAAACAGTCTCCAAATTCGACGAAATTAATTTTGTCAGGACTGTATCGTCAAAACATAGTTAGATTTATTTTTCGGGAATTTTTAGAGTTAGTATGTGGCCTCGGTAAATTGAAACGTATGTTTAAATTCAATATATAGATTTAAATTTTGATTTTGATGGAAACTGATTGAAACAGTCGAATCAGCTTACCGGACATATCCCATTGTGTTCGGAATGGGGTAATTAGCTATGGACGACAGTCATTGGGTCTCGTTTGGAGGTCGAAATTAAAAGTTACCTTTTGGGAATAATTAAATAAAAAAAATAGAAAAATGGGGTCAACCTCCCCTTCTCTCTTCCAAACCCGATATCGGGTTTACAAATAAAAAAAGGGGGGAGTCGCACGCCTCCAGGCCGCGCTGGCCACCGTGCCGCCGCCGGAGCAAGCGCATCTCCTCCGCCAAACCCCCTCCCCCCATCGCATCTTCTCTCCCTCCTCTTGCGCGTTGCACGAACCCTCCCCCTCGCCCACTCCCAAATCGAAACCCACACCACTTCCCCCACCTCCTGACGCCGTACTCCCCCCTGCACCACTCCCGACCACGGCGGCGAGCTCCACCCCCTCCTCCGATAACGGTGAGTATTTATGATTTTAATTTACATATAAAATTTGTTTTTGTTTATTTTTATTCATAGAAAAATTAGATATTTAGCACAGAAAGTATATGATTTTTATTTTATAGAAAGGAAGTGAAAAAGATCTGATTTTTTTATATATATAAGAAGTAGAGATGATAAAATTATAATTTTTATTATATAGAAGAAATAAAAATATGATTTTTATATTATAGAGATAATAAAAATATTATTTTTATATTATAGAGACAATAAAAATATAATTTTTATATTATAGAGATAATAAAAATATGATTTTTATATTATATAGATAATAAAAATAAGATTTTTTATATGATAGAGAATATAAAAAAGTGATTTTTACATTAGTAGTAGAGATATAAAAGTACGATTTTTATATATATAAATGTGATTTTTATATAGAGAATGGTGAGAAAGATATTTTTTTATTATATGAAGAAGGATATAAAAATCCGGTTTTTATATATGGAGTAGCGATAAAAATTCGATCTTTATACAAGAAGTAGAGATATAAAAATATAATTTTTATATAGAAAGAAGCATTGTAAAAATATGTGATTTTTATACACGAAGTGCCGTTATGAAAATGTGATTTTTAAAATAAACATCATATTAAAAATGTGATTTTTACTATGAAGAGCGGGAAAAGATAGCGATGGTATCGACGGAAATCAAAACAGAATCCATACCGTTCAGAAGGAAAGAATGACAGAGTGGAACCCACAGTGAGAACTTCTCACTTTAATTTTATTTGCTAGTTAAACTATATACTAGGATGCAGACGGTGCTTAGTGGCACCCGACACCCTACGTCCACAGACCATGGACAACTTGTTTGTCTGATTGATTGTGTTGTGAAAATTGATTGTGTGATGTGGAATGGAATAAAATATTTTATAGTTAAAAATTTAATTTTTAATGTGTATATGAATAAAATAAATATTCCTAAACAAATCGGATGATTTGTTTATGTACACACATTTGACTGGTATTGATTGGAACGATAAATTTTACACATCGTCCAACTGCACAAATAAAATTTGTGTTTGATTGATTGAAACCCCACACGGGTATTGGGGTGATATTGGACATACACTAATCCCAATATTTAGTTGTATGTCAATCGATTGGTTGACAGACTGTTATAAGCATTAAATATTTATATTTGATGCTTATGCAGTGTAGAATGCACTTTGGATGATGGTTGACTGTGTTTGATTATTGTTGTATACATGTGTGTATGAAATCCATATAAATCAAATTATATGGTACTGGACTGTGTCGATTCCAGTTCAGAAAGAATAAATATTTTAAAATAACGATTATTTTAAAATAATCATTATTTTAAAATAATATTCAATAAAAGATCAAATATGATTTTGATGTCTGATTTGGGATGGACACGAAAATTTTCAAATATATAAAGTTGTGTTGATCAGATTGACGCCATTTTGACGTGAACGATATTTATATCGATTTTATTAATTTTTATAATGAATATCGAAAAGGAATTGACTTCAAAATATAATGTTTTGAAAATACTATCATTTATATATCGATGATATGGAATACTCAATTTCGATTTGAAATTGAATATGAAGTTGAAAGCATTTTGAAAACGAATTTAAAATGATTTATAAAATATGTTTTAAATGGAAATCGATGAAATATGTATTATATATGTAATGGCCTTAATAGAACGCGCCGCGCTGCGGCAGTTCGTGAATTTCGACCGTTGACTTCGAACGTACATTATGGGAGATACGACCGTCAGATTCTCCTAAAACCCGAACCGTTGGGTTCGTATCGAAAAGAGCTTTCCAAAGAATATTAGATATTTGAAATCTAACGGTTGGATTTGGAATTATGTCCAAATCAAATTTGGAAAAGGTCATTGTAATTGCAGTTTGATGGCCGTTTAAGGAAATCGACTGCACGGGCCTTGATAAAATTATTAAAAATATCAATAATGCGTAAAATCATAATAAATGATTTGTAAAGAATTGGGATGAAAATTTCCATATTTGAAAAGATAAAAATATATTTTTATCAAAATGAACTAGTTGTGAACTAGAATTAAAATCCAATATTTTTAAATAAATGATTTGGATTTGAAATGGTTTTAAAAATAACCAAATTTCCAATATATGAATTGGCATGGATTTGAATAGAAATTATCTTTGGAATATTTCAATATTGGATTCCGCGATTATATGACATTGTGGAAGAATTTAGAAGATATATATATATATATTATATCGTTATTCCAATACGATATTTGTTCATTTCAGAATTAGATATTGAATATAAGACGATATATTTTCTATTCAGAGCCTTGTATTAATATCAAATGGAATTTGGGTTTATCGTGAATGGTGTCTTCATTAACACTGTTCTTAACCCAGTAGAGAAAAGATTAAATCTTTTTATTTAGATTTAATGAAGTATCCCAATTAATTAATATTTTATTGGAATTGAACTGGAATTGATTTTTGGCTTTGTCGTGAACGGTGTTTCAGATAGCACTTGTTCTTTAACCCGATAATTAATGGAATGTGATTTGGAATTTATAAGTCTTTTATTAAGATGTAATGAGATTTTCTAAAGTAAGGTTTTCCAATTTAATGTATTAAATTGGAATTGAATGGAATTCGATTTGAAAATAATCAAAATGAAATTATGTGGAGGAAGACTGTTAATACATATGGAATTTAAAACGCTTTGCCGATATTCCGTTGATATTATTAGTCGGATATGGAAATTGATATCGATTATATATTGATTTGTTTTTCCGTGAAGATTCCATAGTTAATGGAATGTGATTTGGATTTATCGTGCATTGTGTTTTAAATGACATTAGTTCTTTAACCCAGTTAAAGGCAGGATTACATGTCGGTCATTGTATTTCGAACTGCATGGTTGATCTCTGCTAAATATATATCTGTTTGGTGGCGGAAAATTCATTCTCTTGCTTAAAACCATTCTCTGAGAAGTACGAGCTCAGAGGTTATATATCGGCAGAAATCAATAGTACGGTGTAGATTGTCGATGCGACATGTTTGTGTTTCCAAAGTTAAATAATCATTAATATTGATTTTCGGGAAGATTAAACCTAAACGGAGTTTTAATGAATCTTTAATTAGATTGAAATGGGAATTGATAATTTAAATTATCGAATGTGGGAACTGATCGCGAATAGAGTATCACCAGTTTCCCTCCTAGCGATAGTTAAATTTTTAGTTAGATCTGAACGTGAAATGGTAATTAAATTTACCGATAACACCATGGTGTTAGATATGGAGTACGACCAGTTTTGCTCCATGGGATGAATAGGTTGGGATTGGGAAATTAAACAAATGACTACTTCGGCAAGGTGCGCTAATCCCGACTTGTTTGGAAAACCTTGATATGGTTTGAATTATATCCAAAGGAAGATTAAAGAATTTATCTTTGATAAAATTAATGGGAACAAATCCCTAAGAATGTGAATATTTAAATAAAAGAATATTCAGAATCGGAATGAGGCGTATGTTGTGTTTTTATAACACTTGTTTATTATATACGCGAGTTATTTAGAAAGGTCGGGTTTATACCCATTCTGAATAACTGATTCGACGATAAGTCGACGATGAAGACGGTGGTTGAAGACCAGAGGTCTTCGCATTGTAAGGATGATTACTGATGTCTTGATTGGGTTGTACACCCAAGACGAGGTAATAATCGGTGATTGTCTAGATGTACTTGGAGATCGATGGATACGCGAGGGCCTCTCTCCTGTATTGAACATATGGGACGAGGAATAAGGTGCCTCCGGTTTCTTCAGAACCAGAACGAACTTGTAAATGGATTGCGCGTCTAACATTGGATTTTATTCTGTGTTGATTGATTTCTATTAAATATATATTTGTTTGGCGGCGGAGAATTTATTCTCTTGCTTAACGCCCATCTCTGAGACGTACGAGCTCAAAGGTTATATATCGATAGATATCAGTCGCATGGCATGAATTGCCTGTGTGGCATGCAGAGATGCAAATGATCAAGGCTTCTATTGAAAGGCAGAGTCTTGTGGTTGATGATCAAAGCACGGCTTTAATACAGCATAGCTTTGTGTATGGCGTTAATTCGCGAGCCTCACATCTCGGTATGAGTCAAAAATGGGGTCGGACCGTTAGTAGAACATGATGTTTCTTTCTAGCTATGAGTGGTGTCAGTGTTTTACTAGCCCTGACATTGTTATTATTTTACCTATGTGGTTGTTGGATTGCAAGGCGCCTCGGATATATCGGTCTCTTCGGAGCCAATGGATATAGGTCTGATAGGACTAGGAAACGTGTGTTCAGGTATTGCCAATCCACTAACGTAAGTGTGGACCGGCCCAACCGATCCAGGGTTCTCTGCGGGTAATCCTGAGGCATTTGCTAGAGTGTCTTGAAGCATTGAGGAGCCATCCCTGGCCTCGACTCATGATGGAAATCCAATTTCCAATACATGACATTTCGGTTTTATTTGTAGAGCCTAGTATGGCAACATAGTGGGATGGGGCACTATGCCGTCTATGATTGATAAATTTATATTTGAAGTCTTTTTCATACACTTTACACTATAATAGTATCAAAATGATTTGTTTTAAACGACCAAGCATGTTTGGCTATTATAAGATAAAACTCTATCCTCCGGCTTGCGTTGCATTGTGTGATGGGACCTGATTCTTATAATAGCTTTATTTTTCAAAAAAGCATTGCGCTATTTATTCTATGCACTAGTATTCTTGGGAGAAAACCCGTTCCGTGTTATACGGCGTGGTTCCTTGATTTACTCCATTTTAAAGTAAAGTTTTAAATAACTATTTTAGTTCTCACACCAGTCACATGACTGACCTGGATTTTATTGTTTTAACCTAAATCTGGGTGCCCCTATTTTCCACACGGGCAGCTAGTAGTTTTGGTTTTGCAGATTTATATTCATAGGATCATGGTTTGCTGCTGAAACGATATTTGGAATGCTCTGTATTCGTTTATCTCTTTTAGTTGTGTTTTGTATTATTTTTCGCTGCTATGTAATGTAATTTAAATCTCTGATATTTTTCTAATGTGTAATATTTATTCATACTCTGCATATTCTTGTATTCTGATGGAATCGTTGTAATCAACAATGAAATGTTCTTCCATTTGTGTTTTGATTCGTCTTGTCCTCAAAGTAATCCGCCTTCTTGTTCGGTTTAGGTCGGCCGGGAAGTTCAGGTCGCTTCAATTGGTATTAATGCTTTGGTTTACATAGCTTGAGAACAGGTGTACCAGTCATATAATCTACCAGCACATCATCATAGAAGAACCCCAAGACCCGCCTCCTCCACATCCAACAGTGTTAGCCTTTACAAACAATTAGATAGAAAGAAATAGACATAGCAACTAATTATCCTGCAAAGACCATTCTAATCGAGATCAATATCCCCCAATTGTTCGGGATTACGGAATGGATTGTTAAGGCAAAATAAACATTGGTGGGGGCGGATAGTGTTTTTTAGATTTTAAACAAAATCTAAAACTTATATGAACTACTATATGAATCAAACACCATAGAAACAATCACAGACATGGAATTAAACACAAACACAAAGATAAACAAAAATAAAGTGTAGAAAAGGAAAGAACACACCAGATTTTATACTGTTCGGAATTGCTTTTATGTCCAGTCCCGCACAACGCTGGATTGTGCAAAGTTTTACTACTATATCAATATCCAATTACAATCCTCCTTGATTTCACTGCTACAAGGGATACCACTGATTCCACACACACTTAATCAAGTATACCCTCCTTGATTTCACGGATACAAGGGACACCACCAATAACCCGTCCTTGATTTCACGGCTACAAGGGATACCACCTATTACTTACATAACTCAAACAATTACAAACAACCATATAACTCTTCAATAGCACTTGATCCAGTGAGTAACGAGTAGAGAGTGAGAAGAGAAGAATTTTAATGAAAATAGAATTGATTTCGGCAGAGTATAAGTGTTGAAATCATAAAAATGAGAAAGAATAATGGTGTAATGAAAGGAAATGAAGATGAAGAAGAAGAATTAATAAAAACTAGAATTCATACCCTATTTGTAAGATTTGAAAGGTTGCAACGAACAATCACAAATAGTGAAAAGACACTTCCTTTCAATTTGAAAAAAATGACAGTTATATGTCGATAAGTACGTATATGTATGTCGACATATCAATGTACAATATCGAAATTTGAATATTTTTCAATTGTTTTGATATATGCAATTCTGGAAATTCTTGAATTTAAACATAGTGTTAAAATAAATATTATAAAGTAGAAAATCATAAGAAAACATAAGTATAAACTATATAAACATATTTATAAAATTACAGAGTTAAAACTATATAAATAAAAAGTATAAAAGTATAAATATATAAAAATTATAAAATTTGAGTTTGAAATCAAAAATAAAGTAAAGATAATAAAATAGATAACATAGAGATTGAAAATAGAATTTGAAAATAGAATTTGAAAATAGAATTTGATAATAGGATTTGAAATCAGAAACAGAAAAATAGAATTTGAATTTAAATTTGAATTTGAACATGGAATGCTATTCAGAGTCTTACATAATCTAGACTATATTATGATATTTATCTAGAACTCTTGAAATCTTGAATACTCATGAGTCTTGAATCATTCTCTGAATTCTGAATCTCTAATATCTTTAAACTATACAGTCTTTAGTAATAATTCCTATATATAAATCCAACGTGTGTATATATATATATATATTATAGACAAAGATGTTAGTATATATTTTATAATCAATTAATATTGAAATAAGTTGTCGTCATCAAAAATCCATTCTCCAACAATCTCCCCCTTTTTCGATGATGGCAACCTTAGTTTATAAAATATCATACCTGCATATACCTATTGATGATGATCCTCCAAATTCTCCCCTATCTATATGAATCCTATATTTTATAATTTCTCCCCTTTTGGCATTATCGAAAAGAAATTCTAAAAATATTCCCCTAAATCATATAACTATCTAAATAAAACCTATAAGTAACTAAATTATTCCTAAATCAAAGTAGAATATTCCCCCTAAGTAAAGTATTTTCATTTATAATTCTAATATACTCCCCCTTAATTCTTACCTATATAACAAGGTAATAGAACACTTATGTTGTATAAAACAAGCAATATATTTAATTATTGTATTTACAAGCATTATTATATGCTCATTTTATACATGTAATTAACGAAACAGAATGAAAATATACAACAATAGTCGAATAAAAACCCATAATCTACTTGTCCTTAACTAGAGGAGACTTGTGAGTAGGACAATTTGGATAATGAAGACAAAACTCTCCCTTCCTTTTAATCATATTCCTGTTATGATCGTATAGGACTTCTCCCACACAAACGACTTGATCCTCTTCGTTTGAAACTTCTTGTTGCTCTTCCTCGGGTTCTTCTTCCTCCATAATCTCTTCTTCCTCTTCTTCTGGTTTCTCCTCTTCTTCCATAGGCTCATTATCATCTTTGATGCTAATCGAATTAGCCCGATTATCCGTTATAAACTTAAGGAGGCTTCTTATCTCTTTTCCTTGCCTATTTTGTTCTTGGCTCATTCTTATTTGAAGTACTTGTATTTCAGCCATCATTTTCATAGCATACTCCATATTTTCTTCAATTTTGATCACATGAGCGTAGAGCGTTGAAAAGGACCTTCAGATGGTCCAGTGGACGAACCGGGGTTGATTTGGGTGTTTAATTTAGTGGAGGCCATTGTTTATTTTTGTTTAGAATTTTTACAGAAGAGAGAAATGAAAATGAAGAAGAAAAGTCGAAGTAGAAAGTTTAAATAATTAATATAACAAACTTTTGGTGGGAATTAATTTTAAAATTCTGGCAGTTATATGTCGACATATACATAAATGTATGTCAACATACTTGTCTTTTAAATTTTATTTTCCTGATTTTTTTATGTTATTTATACATACAAATATTAATATATTTAATTATTCTAACTTACGTAATGAACATATACCTAATTCTCTTCTAAATTTAGTAAATGTTACTTCGTTTAATGGTTTGTTTAATATACCAGCTATTTTTTTTCTATTTCTATAAATTCGAGTGAAATTTTCTCTTTACTTACGTTCTCTCTTAGAAAATGATGTCTTATGTCGATATGTTTGGTTTTTGAATGATGAGTCCGATCTTTAGAAATATTTATAGCACCCGTATTGTTGTAATATATATTTATATTTAATCCAAAATCATTTAGAGTTGATTGCATATTTATTACAAGTGAACAAGCCAAAGCAGAAGAGATATATTCTGCTTCAGTTGTTGACAAAGATACAGTATTTTGCTTTTTACTAAACCATGAGACTAGTGAATGTACTAAGAAATGACATGATTCACTAGTACTTTTACGCCCACATAGTCAGCGTCACAGTAAGAAATTAAGTCGAACGAATCATCCTTTGGGTAAAATAATCCAAAGTCTGATGTATGATTTACATACCTCAGAATACGTTTTACGGCTTTTAAATGTGTCTGTTTAGGTTGCGATTTATATCTTGCACAGAGACATACACTCTGCATTATATCTGGTCTACTAGCTGTTATATATAATAACGATCCTATCATTCCTCTATATAGTTTTGTGATCAACATCTTTAGATGTATCATCTTTACTAATGCTATATTAGTTGCCACAGGTGTTGGTCTCCTATTCATTGTTGTTAGATTATACTTGTTAATTTGATCCCTTGCATATTTTTCTTGATTAATAAATATCCCATTCTTTAATTAATGAATTTGTAATCCTAAAAAGAATGCTAGTTCTCCCGTATTACTCATTTCAAATTCTTGGGTCATAATATTTGAAAATTCTTTATTCATCTTATTGTTTCTTGATCCGAAAATTATATCATCAACATATATTTGAAATAATTCTGTATCTTTATTATTCTTCTTAATAAACAAAGTATTGTCTAATTTTCCTATTTCAAAATTTGATTGTAACAAATAATTTCTTAATCTATCATACCAAGCCCTAGGAGCTTTTTTTAATCAATATAACGCTTTCTTTAACTTATATACGTGATTTGGTAATTTTTCGTCTTCAAATAGAGGTGGTTCCTTTACATATATGTGTTCTTTAACAAATCCATTTAGAAAAGCACTTTTGATATCCATTTGATATAATTTGAAATTATTATGGTTTGCAAAGGCTAGTAAAATCCTAATAGCTTCTAGTCTTGCTACAGGTGCAAAAGTTTCATTGTAATCTATTCCTTCATCTTGAGTATAACCTTGTGCTACTAATCGTGCCTTATTTCTTACGACCTGACTGTGTTCATACATTTTATTTTTATGAACCCATTTGGTTCCTATTATAGTCATATCCTTAGGTCTAGGAAGAAGTTCCCATACATTATTCCTAGTAAACTGATTCGGTTCGTCTTGCATAGCAAGTATCCATGAATAGCCGAGAGATGCTTCCTTTAGGTTCAATTGTTGAAATAAATGCAATGTTACTCATATTATATAATTGATTACGGGTTCTAACAACGGATTCGATATCTCCTAAGATATTTTCTACAAGATGGTCTCTATGTAATCTAGTATGTTTATTTGGTTGATTATCTTCATGATTTTTTCACTAATTTCATTTTCACATTCATCTTCGTTGTTTTGAGTTATACTTTTATAGTTTTTGTTGAAAGATACATTCAAAGTTTCTTCTAAGGTATTAGTTCGAGTATGGAAAACTCTATATGCTTTACTTCTTTCTGAAAATCCAATATATATTCCTTTATTTGATTTCGAGTCAAACTTGTCTAAAATGTCTTTAGTATTAAGTATAAAACATTTACTTCCAAATATTGTAAATATGACACTTATGATTTCTTATTATACAAAATCTCATAAGGAGTTTTATGAGTTAAAGGTCTAATTTAAATTCCATTTATAATATAGCACGTCGTTGCAACGGCCTCATCCCAAAATTTTCTTAGTAAATTACTATCAGATAACATAGTTCTCGCACACTCTTATATCATCCTATCTTTACATTCAACTACTCCATTTTGTTGAGGGGTTCTCGGAATTGAAAAATTATGGGTTATTCACTTTTTATTACAATATTTTTCAAAATTTTCGTTTTTGAATTATCCGCCATGATCACTTCGTATTATTTTGATTTTTAGTGATAATAAATTTTGAATTCTTTTAGAAAAAATTTTGAATTGATCAAAAGCATCACTTTTATTTTTAAGAAACAAAGTCCAAGTAAATCACGATTACGTAAACATATCCATTATGATTTATCGATTGAACTTGAGATGGACCAAATAAATCCATATGAATTAATTCTAATGGTTCTGAGGTACTAATTTCCTCTTTTGTTATAAATGAACTTCTCTTTAATTTTCCGAACTGGCATGCATCGCATAAGTTATTAACCTTAAATTTCATTTTGGGTAATCTGCTAATTGAACCTAATTTAGAAAGTCTAGAAATGTGTTTGAAATTTATATGACCAAATCTCTTATGCCAGATCGAGTGATCACTTGTACTGGCCATGAGATATTGGTTATCGCTGGAGATTTTCATACTCAATATATAGATATTTTACTTTTTATCCCCTTTGAATATTATTTTTGAATTCCTATCTTCTATAAAACATTTATCTTTTTCAAAGTTTATTTTATAACCCTTATCGCAAAGTTGACTTATACTTAGCAAGTTGTTTTTTAAATTCCTAACTAATAAAACATCAGAAATAATAGGAGTTTCAGAATACTGACATTGCCGATTCCAATAATGTATTCTTTAGAATTTTCTCCGAAGTTCACCATTCCACCATTTTCATATTTCAGATTGTAGAGTAATCCAGGATTTCCTATCATATGTCTCGAACAACCACTATCCAGTATCCATTTATCCTTTTTGTTTTCCACCAATTGCTTTCCAGAATTTGAATTCTCAACGGCCACGTAACACACTGGTTCGGTACATGAATTTCTGACATCCACCGTTTTAGAATTTGAATTTTCAAAAGCCACCATTTCATAATTTGAATTGCCAATAGCCATTTCACCCATCTTTTCAACTTTTGAATTTTCAAAATACATATTTTCCTGGATTGAACAATATTTCAGTAGATCACATGACTTTTCAACATGATTATATGCAGACTCTTTCAATATTGGAACAGTGCATGAATTGACATTAGTGTTAACAAATATTCCAAAATTTTCCATTTAAAAATTATCAAAAATTAGATTATGAACTTTTTGAAAGACCTTTCTCTGATACCAATTGTTAGGGATTGCAGAATGGATCATTAAGGCAGAACAAATACTAGAGAGGGTGATTAGTATTTTTGAGAATTTAAACAAAATCTAAAACTTATATGAACTATTATATTAATCAGACATCACAGAAAAAATCACAGACACTGAATTAAACACAAAGGTAAACAAAAATAAAGTGCAGAAAAGGAAAAAACACACCGTATACGGGTTCGGAATGGAAAAACTCCTATGTCCAGTCTCGCACAATGTTGGATAGTGCAGAGTTTTATTACTATATTAATATCCAATTACAATCCTCCATTATTTCACGGCTACAAAGGATACCATCAATTCCACACACATTTAATCAAGTATACCCTCCTTGATTTCACGGCTACAAGGGATACTACCGATTATCCGTCCTTGATTTCACGACTACAAAGGATACCATCGATTACATACACAGCTTAAACAATTACAAACAGCCCTATAACTCATCAATAGCACTTGATTCGGAGAGTAATGAGTAGAGAGTGGGAAGAGAAGAAGTTTAATGAAAATAGAATTGAATTCGGCAGAGTATGTGTTGAAATACTAAAAATGAGAAAGAATAATGGTGCAATGAAAGGAAATGAATATGCAGAAGAAGAATGAATAAAAAAATTCAAAATCTGCCCTTATTTATAAGATTTGAAAGGTTTGAATGTTTCTGAACCGTCACAAATAGTGAAAAGACACTTCCTTTCAATTTGAAAAAAAATATGACAGTTATATGTAGACATGTATATATGTATGTCGACATATCAATGTACAAAACTGAAATTTGAATATTTTTCAAGTGTTTGATATATATATATATATATATATATATATATAATTTTGGAAATTCTTGAATTAAAATATAGTGTTATAAATGAATATTATAAAGTAGAAAATCATATGAAAACATAAAAATAAACATATTCATAAAATTATAGAGTTAAACTATATAAATATAAAGTATACAAGTATAAATATATAAAACTTATATAACTTGAGTTTGAAATCAAAAATAAAGTAAAGATAATAAAATAGAGAATATAGAGAATGAAAATTGAATTTGAAAGTAGAATTTCAAATCAGAAAATGAAAAATAGGATTTGAAGTTAAATTTGAATTTGAACCTAGAGTGCTATTCATAGTCATACATAATCTAGACTCTTTTATTATATTTATCTTGAACTCTTGAAATCTTGAATACTCATGAGTCTTGAATTATTCTCTTAATTTTGAAACTCTATTATCTTTAAACAGTGCAGTCTTCAGTAATAATTCCTGTATATAGATCCTATATATATATATTCTAGATAAAGGCATTAGTATATATTTTATAATCAATTATTATTGAAATAAGGTTGTTGTCATCTGAACTCCGTTCTCCAACACCAAGCACAAGCCCCGAAGGACTAAACCAACATTAGACAAGCACCCAAGAGATGTCTCCTTTGACGTTGAATAATCTAATCAAGACAGTAAGAGTGAAACAAACAGCATCTATGACTTTGGCTATCACCGCCTATGCTGCCTTGAAACCATCGTTAATCGTATAACTTGCCATATCGTCGTTCCATCCATCAAGGGCTAATGGTAACCCCGGTTCTAGCAAAAGCCTGTATGTTTATCATCGCTATGTATCTAGGCCTTTCACTGATACCTAGGGTACTGGACTAATCATACAGTCTTTTAGGCGTCCTATTATACCCCTGCTTTATGCCCACTAGAACCTACGACAAAGATAATTCCTCGGCCTTCGATATCTCTAGTCATCGGAGACTATCCATAGGCTCAAATCATATTGAGCAACCATTATCTACGAGCTCAAATCATCAATGAGTCGTCTTCACAACTTCGCTGCATTTCATCAATCAATGAACATCTCATCATGTTTCAAACATTCCGTTGGAATTCACTTTGAAGCTATGACCATCTTCCAACAAAAATAAACTTCGGTTGATCCCTCACTGGATCAGCCATTGTTCCATCACTGGATCGGTCACTGATCCATTACTACATCGGTCACTGATAAGTTACTGAATCGGTTTCCAATCCATCATTGGATCAGTTGTCGATCCATCACTGGATCGGTCACTGATTCGCCACTGATCCATCATCGATCCATCACTTATCCATCACCAATCCATCATTGATCCACCACTGATCCATACCAAATCATCGTATCTAATCCATCAAAAATTTCACCAATCCATCCAAAATTCACCGATCCATCCGATTGATCAATCCGGTCCACTTTTTCTTGCACAATAAGACACGATATACACTCAAAACCAATCCAACTCCAAATCTATGTGATTCCAAACAACCTAGCAATCGCTAAGACTACAACCAATCAGCGCATAAGTAATCATCATACAATCACATGGAATTCACCCAAATCATGATAAAACAACAAATGAATTAATATATAGATCTAAACTTGAATAAACATATGATTTCAACATTTACATATGAATTAACCATTATAATCTTACTATATTAGATCCTATGGTGATTCGAATTGAATATATACTTACCTCCATTAGATCTAGGTGAAAACAACGTGAAATGATGAAAATCAAGATCAAACAAACCATATACTTGATTGAATCTGTGTGAGAGATGTTTATCACTCACCAAATCTTCACGAATAATTTTAAATCATCTAATCTCTAATCCGAATAGCGAAGAACAACCTTTAAATCACCCAATTTGATGCGATCTACTCTCTTTTGATGTTGATCTTCAATCTTCTAATGTTACTCCAAGAATTAATGGAGTAAAGAGGTATTTAATTGCAGTACGGAGAATCTCAAACCCCAACCAAATAGAGAAATGAGGAAACTAAACAATTCTCCTTACCTCTACCCTCCTATTTATAGCCAACAACTCCAAGCCTTAATGAGCCTCACTAATCAACCCACTAATGACTAATTAGTCTGCCCAGAAATTGTATAACACTAAAATAGCAATTCCTCCAAAACTATTGAACCAAATCTTTAATGTGACAACTTTACGGAATTGAAAATTCATTTCCATTCAAATCAAATCAATCTCAGCACCTGATTCAATCTCAGTTAAAAGTTATGCCCTGTTCAAAACTAACAGGGGCAAAATGGTCCATTCCCATAAACAACATATCAAAATATGAGAATGATCTGACCCTTAGGGAATTAATTAAAAATACTTTACGATCCTCCGATACGTAGAATGCGGGTCATTAAACAAGATCAACCAAGGTTAACCCAAGGCGATCTTGAAAATGGCAAGATCAACCAAGGTTAACCCAAGGCGATCTTGAACAAGGAAAGATCAATAGAGGTTAAGGGGAATCCATGACAACCTTGAATGAGGCAAGATCAACCAAGGTAAAGGGGGATCCAAGGCGATCTTAAGCAAGGCAATATCAACCAAGGGAAGGGAGATCTAAGGCTATCTTGAACGAGGCAAGACCAATGAAGGAAAGTAATTAAAGGAAAAGGAGTAAAAGTTTGTAATCCGAACTTAGGTTTCATACTTCACAAGCATTTGCCTTGCGAAGTTATTTTAGAAAAGTCATAAAAATTAGGGTTTTTAATAAAATTGAAAGAAAATTCTAATGGTCATCATCCATAAAGGGCATGCTTAAGGACATTTTGGTTCCATACATGGGTATGTAGACTTAGTCTTTTTAATTTCGAATTCATCAGTGAAGGAGACTGGATGGTCCATCGTTCGCGAAGAGCATGCTTAAGGGCATTTTGGTCCCGTACATGGGTAAAAAGCTTAGCCAACCTAGTTCCGAATTTAGGATTTTCTCAAGGTGATCCTAAACATGACAAGACGGCCAGGAGCTATTGATGGCTTCAAGGCGGCCTTACTTTAGTAAAACGACCAAGAAATGTCAGAAATCCCATTTTATTGATAACCAGATGGTGTTTTTCTCGAGCAAAGAGCATTCCAAGGAATTATAACTGCTCCCGTGCATAGGTAGGTTGACTCTATCATTTACAATCCATAGTGCCAAGAGAGATAAAGCTACAGGACCAGAGCCCGAATATTCATAATTAGAGAAATGAAAGAGAGCCAATGCTATGTGGCTCAAGAAATCCGAAGGCCGAAACATTGGAAATGCGAAAGCCATAAGTGAGGAGCTAATTATTTGAGAGACAAGAAGGCCAGAAAACCAGAAGACCAGAATCTGCAAGTCGCAAAATGCTAATGCTCGGGAGACTTGCATGCAAGATATCAGAGTTACTATGAGGTTCAGTTGATAATGATGACGTTGGGACGATTGGTGGTCCCAGACTTGTCTTGATTCCTTTAATGGGGTTATGCCTGTCCTGGCACCACAACTCGAGTGCAAACATAGCATGTCAGCTCTTCACTTCTGACACGCTCTTCAATCACATTCTTGAGGTGTCGACACTCAATTGTATTGTGACCATCGATGTTATGAAATATGTATTGCCGACCAGAGTCTCTTTCTTTATGAGTGGGATCCCAAATGAGAGGCTTCGTGTAGGGAGCATTATGATCAACCTCTAAATAAATCTCCTTGAGGGTGTGAGTGAGCTCTAAGTAAGTCCGGAACCTGGGTCTCCAATCTACATTATGATAATTTCTCGAGGGACGATCATTCCTTAAAGGGGGTTGTTAATCTGCAGCAGAAACTTTATCTTTTTCAGAGTCGGCCGGTTTCCCACCCTTAATAGCATTAACATCAAGAACTTTTTTGTTAGTCCTCGCATCTTCTTCCCAAAGGAATCTTTCATCTTCAAAATAGAATTCCCCTAGATCACTAGGCGGGTCCCGGTGTAGTGAAGTCTTGAATTCAGATTTATCGAAAACAGCTGAAACTAAGGCCTCTAAAACCATAGAAGGGTTAGTTTTATCAACTGAAGCCACCGCAGCATTGAAGCATTTCAAGAACTTACGCAGAGTCTCGCTGGACTTCTAGTTAATGCCATTTAAATTTATGAGTCTTTTCGGATGGGAGAGGTTGACTCTGAATTATTCCACAAATCGGGTAACCAAAGCATTCCAAGAGGTGATGGAGTCCACCTCTAACTGCCTAAACCACAATGCAGCTGTATCCGTTAAGTAAAGAGAAAATAACTTCGCCATGACATTTTCTAAAGCAGAAAGGACTTCCATGTGTCGAATATATCTCATGAGGTAAGCAATTGGATCCTTGCGACCGTCATAAGGTTCCAACGCCGGTAACTGGAAATCAGGTAGGTTATGAGAGTTCTTGATATCCATGGAGAATGGACTACAAATTGTACAATCCAAGTCAAAATAAGAGGCATTGCCTTGAGTGAATCGTCGAATAACATCTGTGATTTGAGTACCATTTCCATAAGCAAGCAGTTAGTTAAGATTATCCAAAGAGACACTGGTGCCACAGCGTTTAGGTCCATATAAGGAATTTGTTTATTATGGAGAAGAATATCTGGTTGAATTCCAACCCAAGGGGCCACATCAGGCACTATTCTGACTCCCGGGACTGTTGATTAGTTTCTAGGGTTTCCCCCAAGTCTCAAGTCGCAGGTGGAGGAACGTTGGTGCTAGTTCTAACAATGTCTGTCTGATCAGTTGGCCTCGAAGTACCCCTTATCCTATCCTTAATCTAGGAAAGAAAGGAGTTGAAAGCATCTTCCTGTTGCTCTAGTCGAGCTTTCAAATCTGTAACTAAGTTCTTAATAATTCCATCGACGTCTTCTCAAGTGACGTAGTACGATAGAACTCCAATCAAGAAAAGTTCATGACTTCCTCCTCCTTCTGTACCTTGAGCTTCGACGATAGCGTCAGTCTTCTTGCACTTAACCATGGTGAAAAGCGAATAACAAAGTTGAAGCCGAAAAATGAAACCAAAGTCGAAATCCAAAGACAAATCCGAGAATCTAATCTGTAGCAGAAGTCAAAGCTGTGAGCACCTCTACCTGGCATGCCAAAGTGATTTCGTGGGGAATTGTCGCTATAACCATGGGTTTTTTGAGTGATCCACCATGTTTTTTTGCCTACTTTTCATCGTGCCAGACATAGGCTTGCCACTTTTTCCTGATTTATTGACCAAGGTTTTCACCATGGTTTTCATGATTTTCGCATGCCGCTCAGACCATTTTGACGTATCGAATCAGCTTTTGCCAGTTTACAAAATTTTGACGCTATGAGTCGCGCAAGTCATTTTTTGTGATCGACGCATGTCGACCAGCTATTTTTGAATGTGCAACACCGCTTTTTATCAAATCCATACATTTTTGCACAACGAGTTTTTCCACGTGATCAGACTGACACGCTCAACCATTTTGAGCTGATCGAATCGTGTTAATCATGTATTTTTTAATACACCAGCTTTTTCAAGTCCGTCGATGATGATTTTACGAATCGACGGCATTTCCAATCCTTTTCGGAATACATCACGACTTCCTGACTGTATTCTTGACGTGTGATAGTTTCAATCGAAAAGTGTGCCAATGCGTCCTCTAAACATAAATAGGTTCGCAAGTGAGGACCCTCCATCATCAATGATTAGTGATGTCTTGAATGAGGGCACATTCGATGGAGATTTAGTTTGTCTTGTATGTAGTATTATTATTGTAGTTGTTTCATGTATTTTGCGATAATTATTGCTGAATCTGTTATGCTTTGAGACTTGTTGTATTTGACATTTATGGTTTTATTTATAGTATAACTATTTTTATGATATTTTATTTTATCCCTAACACTGTGTGATGTTATGATTTTCATTTAGAATTCTATATGGTATATGTCTTTAGTATATCTTGATAGGAACCAACGAGCCATTTAAAATGGCTCTAAGTTCCGATGGGCCTGTTCTAGGTCGGAATTTTGTTCGGGTGGGTTGTTGCTGTCTTACTATTTATGTAAGAAAAGCAAAAAAATTGCTTCTAAAACAAAAAAATAATTGAATTTCAGGGAAGTCATGCAATTTTTTTAAAAAATTGCAGTCATCGCAGCAATTATATCAAATTATTGCAGAATTTTATAAAAAATTCGACGATTTGCTTCAAATTTTCGAATTCAGTGTCTAATTTATTCAAATTATTGTAGAAAAATCATTAAAACATTATGAACATTGTATAAAATGAAAAATATTTCACTTTCAGTGAAATTATAGAAAAAGAAGTACTTATTTGCAAAAACTACAGATATATTTGTAATTTTTACATACACAAAGATATGTTTGTTATACAATAATTGCAGTTATGTATGCACTTATTCAAAATAAATGAAGGCATTATTGAACATGTTTTTTCTTATTCATTACTTCAATTCACTACATAATTTTTTCTCTCTATTAATCTTTTTCCTAATATTTACAATTTTTTTATGCAGTAAAGCAAAAAAATGATGGAAAACATGTTGCTGCAGAAAAAAAGACCTGCTTTGAATACAAACTTACTGGATCCTTTCATTTAAAATATTTTTTTATTTCAAGGACATGGCCTTCACAATATTGGCAAAATCAATGAAATACATCTGTGAATTTATTTATTTATTAAACTAGGAGATAATTCGTAAATAGAAATTGGAAAGGATAGGATACTAATATTTAAAATCATAGGGGTGTATGCAAAATATCTCATTTTGAAACTACTTAACCGCCTCTACAATTCAAGCAAAATCCAAAGAGGGTTTTGCCGTTGAACATTGTTATAGTGATAATGCGATAATGGGGATGATTAAAACTGTGGAACTCATTGGGACTTCTAATTTTTCCTCTCGCTTGTGTAATTAACGATTTTTCTTCTTTGTTGAAGCAGCGTTACACTTACACTGCTAATGAAAGTTTAAAAATGACAAAATGAATTAAAAAAATAATATTTTTGGTAATATACTGAAATAATATGGGTGAATATGATTAATGTAGGGACATTATTGTACTTTTTAAGGCATGTAGAGTCAACGAGTATGATTCCGCTTTATATTGTATCAAGATCTGAATCAATAAATGTTAGCCTACTTTGTGAACTAGGCAACACAAAGTCAAGAAATCAAACATTGAAGGACATGTTTAAGTATAAGGTTTCGGTTCGGATTGGAGGAATACATACAATTCAGATTGATAGCTGCAGTTGTTCGGATCGGATGGAGTCCTCTGTTCGGATCGGGTTAGAGCAACATATTGATTCGGATCGGATAGAACTCTCTGTTCGGATCGGTTGTCTCTTACTGGATAGATTGGCAAAGCATATCCAATCGGATCGGAAGGCGAATAAATCTCAAATGGATCGGAAAGCCATCTGCTTGCCACGACGCTGGAGCGGAGCGGAGTAGATTAGAGAAGGAGAGACGTCCAAGCCACTCCGGTTCGGATCGGGTATTCCGATCCGAACCCCCAACCTGCACGCCTCCGACCCGCACCCATGATTCAGGTTAATCTCCTGTAATATCGCCTGGAGAACCGGACCGGCTATGACTGATTCCTACCCCTAACGTTCATCTCTTTGATGCGTTGTCAGCTTGATAGTTCATCCGAACCCGAAGAGAGCGCGATGGATAACACGTGGTCCGACCCGGATTGAATCTCAGGCAAATTCACACCTATAAATACCCCATCTGGAGACAAAGAGAAGGATCTTTTTACAGCACTTAAAGAATTCAATCACCTTCGACATCCGAGCTCCATTACTCCCGGAAAATCCAAATCTTCTTTTATTTCTTGTTTTAGCCAATTGAGTGAACAAAAGTGAGTTGTGAGTGAATCTTTCATTGTATTTGCAACTGAATTATTGAATATAGTAAAGAATAAGTGGACGTAGGCATTTGTTCGCCGAACCACTATAAATCTTGTGTGTTCATTTTTATTCTTATCTCGTTTTATCTTGTTTCAAATCAATTTGGGTGTTAGAACCACTTTTGGGTCTAACATTTTTGGTGCTTTCACTGAGAATTCTCATCTAAATTCTTTATTTTCCGGGATCTCTTTCTACTTTTTGGACCGTTGAGTTCAAAGAAGTGAATCCTTAAGTTTCTCCGCTTTCTTGCATTCGTTGAAGTAATTGTCAAAGACTCATGGCCAAAGGAAAAGGCAAGGAAGTTCAGTCTGTTCAAGGAAATGGAGCTGGCGAAGATCAGCAACATGCTGTTGTAACAAGGTCGCGGGGGCAGAGTTCAGCAGCAGGAAGAATCAATGCAGGAAATCCGAACCGACAGCGAGGGGAGAGCTCCGATCCGATCCGGGTAGGAGACTCTGAAGCAGTGCACTCCCCCAATCTGAACTGACCCGAGTTGCTCGCTGCACACCGATCCGACCAGGCACCCCAGCTCCGATCCGACCCGACTTCCTACCTCCGATCCGACCCGATGCTTGGTGAAGCTGGAACATCTACTCGAGTCCCCACGAATGCTCCAATTCCAGCTGCCAGGGTTGGAGATCAGGTCAATCCATCTGCTCCCATCACTCAAGGAGATTTCTCGCGCTTGCTTGATATGCTTGAGAGCACGAGGGAAGCTATGAGAGTTTATGAGCGCACTAATCTCATGATGCAGGAAAATATGAGGCTCATGAGTCGGGAGATCAGTGAGCTCCGCCGGCAGAGAACTCCATCACCGGTTCGTCACACACCCGTAGATCAATCTTCATCTTCCGAGGAAGAGAGGCCCCGTGAACGAAGGCCACTCGAACGACCTCGGAACGTGGAGCAGCTAACGTTTGGATCTTTGGGATCTCGCGAGGATATCGCACGAGCATTAGGAAACGATAGCCCCACTCGGGGGCAAAGACTCCAGTCCCCTCTTCCCGAGATCGACCGGGAGCACAGGGAAAGGAATCGAGCAGAGGCAGCTCGAAGAAGAAGGGCATCTCCTGAGCAAGAGCCCCGAAGGAACTCGGACACTAGGGCCAGGGAACCTGAGCAGCCCCTAACTAGTGCCGATGTGCAGGCAATGGTTCGCCGAATTATGTCCGAGAGCCGGAATTATACAAATGAAGACTATGGCATTGAGTGAAGCCATACTCCGTTCACTGACGATATCCTAGACTTCCAGTTTCCCCGACGCTTTAACTTGCCACAGATGGACAAATATAACGGAAGGACTGATCCAGGACAGCATTTGATGCGGTATTCGTGGCTCATGAATGCCGCTGCTGCCCCTGATGAAGTGAAGTGCAAAGCATTCCCAATCTACCTAGAAGATGTGGCATTATTCTGGTTTACCCGACTTCCTCCTCGTTCAATTTCTAATTACAAAGAACTAAGCGAGCGTTTCATGAACCAGTTCCGACTACATGCCCGAAAGTCCAAGAGTGTTATTGAATTGTCGAGAATCAAACAGGCACCAGGAGAGTCTTTAAGGGCATATTTAGATCGTTTTAACCAAGCTGTAACTGAGGTCAGTGACCCGCATGAGCCCACTATTCTGATGGCATTGAAGGAAGGAGTTGATCCTGAATCTGAGTTTGGAGACTACCTTTCTGGGAAGACACCCCCCACAAGGGCGATATTCTACGAAAAAGCCGATATTTATTTAAGACGAGAGGAGGCCAGGGCAAACCGGAAGAGAAAGTCTGAGACAGCTTCAAAGGAGAATGTGCAGAATAATATTGCCGTGAAGCAGTCTGGGGATAGTTCTGGCAAGGTTGAAGTAAATGTAGGAAACAAGGGTGGAAACAGCAATACTGGAAATGGTGGAAACAACAACAACCGTAATTTGAACGGTAACAGGAGAAACAGAAATAGGGGAAGCGACCCTAACAAAAGGCCCCGATTCCAGAACTACGAGAACTATACACCATTGAATGACACCCTGGAAAATATTTACCTGGATACGTACAATGTGTTGCAATACAAAAGACCGCCACCTCGTGATTCGACCGAGAAAGAAATGGCGACAGGGAAATTTTGCTTGTTTCACGGAACACATGGACATTCGACCAACGAATGTCGGCATTTGAGGGATGTAATTGAAAAGCTGCTGCGTGAAGGAAAGTTGGATGAGTACAAGGTTGCCCCGAGGGACAGGGGGCAAGGAGAGCAGGCTCCAAAACAGATCCTACCTGCTCCTAAGCCTACCGCGCAACAGAAAGGTAAAGGGATTGTCATCAACTCCATAGTAGGCGGACCTCACCCGGCAATCCGAAGTTTTAGGTCAATGGACCAATATGTGAATGCTGCCAAGCATCTAGGTGTAAATGAAGGTGACGATTCGGAAGATGTCACCCCCATAAAACAACAAAAAACCATGTTCGACGAAGTGGTATTTCGCAGCCGAGACAACACGGGGATACAATCTCCCACCAATGATCCGTTGGTTATTACTACCACCATTGGGCCGGCCTTGGTCCATAAGGTATTAGTAGACAACGGAAGTTCCGTTAACATTTTGTTCAAGAAGTCATTTGATCAGATGAAGCTTGAGCCCGAAGATCTGAAACCTTGTGAAGGATGGATTAGAGGCTTCAACGGAGCGGCGACAGCTCCCATGGGATATATAGAGTTGCCCGTGACCCTGGGGCAAGGAGAACGTAGAAGAGTGCGAATGCTTCAGTTCGTAGTATTGGACGTAGATTCGCCATATAACGCATTTTTAGGGAGACCTGCCCTCGCTGAATTTAGAGTTTGTATCGCCCCTTGGTGCTTGTTACTAAAGTTCCCAACCGAAGCCGGGACTGGAGTAATAAGAGGGGATCAGGTTTCCGGACGGGCCTGCTATGTGGCCGAACTGAAGATGTTGATGAAAGGAGTTAATGCTGAGAGTAAGGATGCCTCATCTCCCTCAAAGGGGGACTCAGCATAGCAATTAGAGAGATTGAACCCAAGGGAGTTGCCCAAAGGAACGCCTGAAGACCTGGATCCTAGAAAAGACGAGGAACCAGAGGCTAGGAATGCAACTCCTAATGAAGCGACAGTGGAAATTCCTGTTGATAAAGCTGATCCGACGAAAGTTTTGAAGATTGGTTCCCAATTGGATCCACGTCGTGCTGAAGAACTGACAGACTTCTTGAAGGCAAACTTAGATGTGTTCGCCTGGACCCATGCTGACATGTGTGGGATATCGCCTTCCATTATCAATCACAAATTGAATGTAAATCCGAAGCATCCACCTGTAAAACAAAAGAGACGCGTGCTGGGCCCAGAGAGGTCGGCTGCTCTCAAAGAGGAAGTAGAGAAATTGAAGCAAAATGGATTTATTCGAGATTCGACTTATCCCGACTGGATATCGAATCCCGTCTTGGTAAAGAAGCCAAACGGAAAGTGGCGAACTTGTATTGACTTTTCAGATTTAAATAAGGCTTGCCCAAAAGATAGTTTCCCACTTCCCAGGATTGACCAGCTTGTAGACTCGACAGCAGGTCATGAACTTCTCTCTTTCATGGATGCATACTCTGGATACAATCAAATTCCTATGCATGTACCAGACCAAGAGCATACAAGTTTCATTACGAATTTGGGGCTATATTGTTATGTTGTAATGCCATTCGGATTAAAAAACGCTGGAGCTACTTATCAGCGGTTGGTAAATAGAATGTTTTATGATCAAATAGGAAAAACTATGGAAGTTTATGTGGATGATATGCTTGTTAAATCAAGGCGATCTTCCAGCCATACGCAAGACTTAGCAGAAATGTTTGGTATCTTGCGAAAATATCGTATGAAATTGAATCCTTTAAAATGTTCATTTGGAGTGGCGTCGGGAAAGTTTCTTGGCTTTATTGTGAGTTCCCGAGGAATTGAAATCAACCCTAGCCAGATAGCAGCGATTAGAAATATCGAAGAACCGAGGAGAATTAAAGACGTTCAAAGTCTGGCAGGGAAAGTAGCGGCGTTGAGTAGATTCATCTCCAAAGCCACAGATAAGTGTGTTCCGTTTTTTGATTTAATAAAAAGGGGAAAGAAGAACTTCCAATGGACCCCCGATTGTGTTGGGGCCTTTCAAAATCTGTTAGAACTATTAGAAAAACCGCCAATATTATCGAAGCCCGTAGATCACGAAGAATTATTTGTTTATCTAGCAGTCTCGGCTCACGCTGTCAGCACAGCCCTGGTTCGAGAAGAAGACAAAGTACAAAGGCCAGTATACTATGTGAGTAAGAAATTAACAGCGGCAGAGCGCAACTACCCAAAGATTGAGAAGCTTGCTTACAGCCTCCTGATTGCATCCCGAAAACTTCGTCACTACTTCCAAGCCCATCCAATAACCGAATACACCGATCAGCCGTTAAGACAGGTGTTGCAGAGACCCGAAGCGTCGGGAAGGTTGATTAAATGGAACATAGAACTAAGCCAGTTTGATATGAATTTTCAACCACGAAAGTCAATCAGGGGGCAAGCTCTAGCAGACTTTATTGCGGAGTTCACCATTCCAGAGGAAGAAATAATCAATGACCGAGTGGTCAAATCCGAGGATGAGCTAGAGATGAATCCGTGGAAGTTATATACAGATGGAGCTAAAAATGACCGAAGGTCCGGAGCTGGAATTGTCTTAGTCACTCCCGAAGGACGGTCGTTATATTACGCCCTGCGATTAGAATTTTCAGCAACTAACAATGATACTGAGTATGAAGCCCTGATTGCCGGGCTGAAACTTGCTAAAGACCTCGGAGTAAAAGTGATGGACATATTTTGTGACTCTAAGATTGTTGTTTGTCAAGTGCGAGGGGAATTCGCGGCTTGAGGACCTCGACTTGTCGCTTACCTCAAGAAAGTGAAAGAGTTATTAAATAGCTTAGAGCGGTACAACATAACACATATTCCCAGAATTGAAAACCAGAAAGCGGATAGACTGGCAAAGTTGGCTAGTTCCGACAATCCAGAAGAGACTGAGGTAATTCCAATTGAAACGTTGGAGTTGCCAAGCTTCGAGTCAATGGAAATTGAATTCTCTTTTGAAGCGGAACCAGAGAAGGAGTCATGGATGACTCCGATTAAGAATTTTCTTAAGAATGGGACACTCCCATCAAAGAAGAGTGAAAAGAGAGCTGTAGTGCGCAAAGCTACCAGATATGTTATACAAGACGATATTCTCTATAGACAAGGATTTTCTATGCCCCTGTTACGATGTATCGCACACGACGACATCAAGCGTGTACTAAGAGAAGTACACGAAGGTGAGTGTGGCGATCATACGGGAGGTCAAACTTTAGCAAAGAAAATATTGCGGTACGGATACTTCTGGCCTACGATCAATAAAGATGCAGCTGATTATTCACGACGCTGCGATAAGTGTCAGAGATTCGCCAAAATTCCCAGGGCACCGTCAACCCAGCTTAAATCGATGGTGAGTCCTTGGCCATTTGCCACATGGGGAATTGATATCATTGGAGTTTTACCGATTGCTAAAGGAGGAGCTAAGTATGCAATAGTAGCCGTAGATTATTTCACAAAGTGGGTGGAAGCTGAGCCCTTGACTAAGATCACCACAAGAAAGGTGATAAGTTTTGTGGTCAGAAATATTATATGCCGATTCGGGATCCCAAGGACGATTATTACTGACAACGGGACCCAATTTGATAGCACTGAATTCAGAAATTTTTGCCAGAAATATAAGATAGACAAACGATATACTGCAGTTGCCTATCCGCAATCGAATGGGCAAGTAGAGGCGATAAACAAGGTAATAAAATCCATCCTCAAGAAGCGATTAGAGCGTGCAAAGGCAAAATGGGTTGATGAATTGCCCCTAGCCTTGTGGGCATATCGAACAACGTTTAAAACGGCTACCGGTCATACCCCTTTCTCTCTCTCCTTTGGCTCAGAAGCAGTAATTCCAGTTGAACTGGAAGTTCCTTCCCACAGGGTGACGTATTATGACCCGATGACGAATCGGGCACTTTTACTTGAGTCTCTTGATGAAATCGAAGAGAAAAGGGACGAAGCAGACTTGCGTGCAGCGAGACATCGACGTCAGATGGCACGCTATTATGATAAAAAAGTTCGTCTCAGGACTTTTGAACCAGGAGATTTGGTGCTAAAGAGAGTTTTTCCATCCCTTCCTCACCTCAGCCCAAAATGGGAAGGACCCTTTGTCATCCAACGGAAACTTGAAAAAGGAACCTTCAAGTTAACGACCGTAGATGGCAAAGAAGTTCCTCGAGCATGGAATGCCCAACACTTAATGCGATATTTGGATTAGAAATGCTATATTTTTTGTTATTTTTACTGTGGATTCTGTAACAAGACATGCTTTGCCTTGGGAAAATCTGATGATATGAATAAAGGACTATAAAGTGGACGTAGGCTACGATTTAGCCGAACCACTATAAAAATATTGTGTGTTATTTACTTTTATGCATTTACATTCATTAGTTGTTCTGTTGTGATTATAAAACACAGGATTACTCAGAGCCTAAAAAAGGTTGAAACAGTTTGGACATAAAAAGAGGCACAATGATTATTTGTGCAATAAGACATAAAAGAATGAGAAAACGACATTCTAACTCTAACTCTCCAGAGAAAGAGAGAGAGTATAAAAGCGTCTCAGACTGAGCGCTGAAAAACAAATTCTATTCTTAACTCTAGCTCTCCAAAGAAAGAGAGAGAGTATAAAAGCGTCTCAGACTGAGCGCTGAAAAAGAAATTCTATTCTGAACTCTAACTCTCCGGAGAAAGAGAGAGAGTATAAAAGCGTCTCCGACTGAGCGCTGAGAAAGAGGTTCAACTCCGAACTCTAACTTTCCAGAGAGAAAGAGAGTATAAAGGCGTCTCCGACCGAGCGCCGAGAAAGAAATCTTTTCCCGTTGAACGACCGGGGAATAAACAAATAACTGAACTCGAACTCTAACTCTCAAGAGAATGAGAGAGAGTATAAAAGAAATGCCAGGAAAAACAACAGGTATTGATAACACAGGAAATGCTATCCCGTTAGAGAATCGGGAGCATTCAGATTGCATGGTTAAGCACTGAATAACTTATGGAGATTGATTGGGGACACATATACATACACATATCTCCCCTCTCCACAACTTTGTTTCATAACTATAGATATGCATTTTTACATAAGTGCAGAACTGCTAACAAATAAACATTGCAAAAAGTGAATTATTTTTATTTACAAATGAATGAATTTGTACAGGGAAATAACTGAAAAAGAAAGTGCGGAAGCTGCTGGTGTAGCAGCACTTATTGGTTTACAAAGATGCTAAAAAGATACAGGGGAACCCACTATTTGGGTTTGGGATGAGCCTTCGATCTCTTGGCAGCTTTTTCCGCATCCTTTGCTTCCTTCTCGGCTTCAGTCAAGATTCGCTTTGATTTCTTTTTCCCTGAAGATGTAGTACTGGAGCCAGCAGACTTCTTCCCGGAGGGCGGGGCACTGGAATCAAGAGAAGATTTTTTAGCAAGTTCTTCGGTAATAGATCTAGTTGAGAGCTTAACAACTAACCTTGAACCTGCATCCACAACTGCGAGGGGCTTGAGGACCTCAGGGTCTAATTCTTCAGCCTTTAATTGCAAGCGCTTGTCTTGATCGTCCTTCATGGCCGCCAAGGTAACGTCATCGGCGCTTTTTGACTCCCCGGTTATTGTAACCTCCGGTTCCTCATCATGCCCCTCGTCTCCTCCGTCGTCTTTTAAAGCTGCAATCATTTCTTCATCATGGGGAGTAGTGACCTTAGTTGGCTCACTTCTTTCCCCCAGGTCTGTTGAAGCAGCCTTGTCTTCCCCTTCTTGGACCCTATCAGCGGGCTTTGTCCTAGCGGTAGCTCCTTGAGCTACATCTGTCTTTGCGGATGATTCAACGCCTACGAAATGAGAAACATCGGTTATCAACTCAGGCGAGAGCAAAGGATGTCTCATCGAACGTTCAGTCATGTAGCCAAAGGTAGTAGTAGCCTTGACAAATTGAGGAGAAAAGATAGGGATACCTTCTGAAGACTTTTCAGCGGGGGTGACTACTACCTCTGGAGTTATTTCAGGAATGGGAGATAGCAAAGTTGTTCGGGGAATTCCCGGGTTTTCGGGATCATACCCTTCTACTTCGGGAGTTACAGGAGCAGAAGAAGAGGAACCAGCTTCAGGAATGGTTTTCTGTTTAGACTTCCGCCTCTCTTCTTCCATGGCCTCAGCAATTAGACGGCGCCCTTCAGCTAGGCGCTCCGGTTCGTCGTCTCTCAAGTATTTCTCCATCAGCTTATCCTCATCGAGGGAATCGACCTTAAGTTCTTCTTTCTCCCACTCGACAATTTGATTCCACACTTGAACCAGAGTGGATGGATAGTCCTCGATCCAGGAAATGTTTCAACGACGAATAATGTGCGCGAAAAATTCTATCATTAGCTCGCCGAAGCCCTGAATATCAGCCTCTGCCTCTGATAATTGTTTGCGGGTTTCTTCCGCAGATTTAATAGCGCATTCCACATTGCCCTCGGCCAGAGCAGCCCTGTTTTCTGCCTCCAACAGCTTCGAAGCCAAGTCAGCATTCTTCTTTTCTAACTCAGCACTCCTTTTCGCTAACTCGGCGTTTTTCTGCTCAAGCTCAGCATAAGCAAGGCGTGTCTTAGCAGCCTCTGATTTGGCCTCGTCAGCTTGCTTCTTCAACTCAGAACGCTCCTGAGTGTGGGACTCAAGTAAGTCATGATAACGCTTTTGCATGTCCTCAAATTGTTGTTTGAAATTAGAAGCGTTCTTTTGAGCGACAGCTAGTTGGGCTTGAGTGTCTTCTAGGTCCTTTCCTAAGGTTTTTAAGGCCTTAGCATCCTCCTCTGCAGTCTTTTGCATTGAGTCAGCATTTGTCATTAGAGTGCGGATGATTCTAGAAAGATTGCGGGAATACTTGAACATCTCGGTATATTGTTTTTCCACCAAATCAATTTTTGCCTTAGCCTCATCTGCCCAATTAGAAGAAATAGGTTCAAGGGTAGGTAGAAAGGTCAGAGTCTCGAAGTAGTGCTCGGGAAATTGCTCTTTTAAATATGCCAGCCTTACTGCGGTTCCCGCATCTGGTGGAGGAGGAGCGAGGATTGTTAGTTCAGTGTCCCTTCCTGAAGAAGATTCTGTAGAACCCTTGTCTGTTCTAGGTCGTTTAGTGGCAGGGACTTTTTGCTTACTTCTAGACCCAGTTTCCTTTGGAGGAGTTCTCTCTCTACTCCGCTTTTCATGGGAGGAAGTGGAGTCCCTAGATTGTGGTCTATCCTCCTCCCTACGACCTTGATAGCTCTTGGATTTTTCTTGTTCCGGTCGAGCTGGTGAGCGGGAGCGTGAGGGCCGAGATCGATAGGGATCATAAGGTCTTCTTTCCTCCCTACCGCGGTCATCCCGGCGATCATACTCGACATCCTGAGGAGGATTGGTCATACTGCGACGAAGCTTTCTTATGTCATAATACGATCGAGACATTGTACCTGCACGGTAAAATAAATGAAGTTTAGAATTAATGGATTCATGGAGCAAAAGGTGCAACGAATGTTAATGCTGTGGTGTAGAGTGCATCCTAAGTGGTGTGTGTGTCCCCCCAACCAACCCGAGTCTGAAGCTAGACTGGTGCGGGCAGGCTCTTTAGCCTTAGCAGGAGTAGTTTCTTCAGAAGAAGTGAAGACTAAAGGGTCCTTCCTGAAATCTTCTGAAGTATATATAGTCTCGGGTAAGGGGAGATCCCCCAAACCCTGAAATATGTGCTCGTCGGTGCTAGGAACATCCCCTTCGGAAGCGTGAAGTGGCGACACTTGGGAAGACTTTGACTTATCTGGAGAAGTAGTTTCCTCGGGGGCAATATACCCTTCACGATGTTTTTTGGCCAAATTAGCCAGTTCGTCATCTTGTGTGGAAGAGGGAGAAGGTGAAGTTTGAAGAGGAGCTGCAGGAATTCCCGAGCCTTCTCCTATTTCTGGAACTGTTTCCACGGGAGGAATATATGCATAAGGGACCGTCCCATGACCGATGCTACGGAAAACGGATAGCAGCCCGTGAAAATGAAGGTACTCATCTTTAAGGACCTCGTCAATAGTCAGGAATTTTTGGTCGCCATTGAGAAGACGGTGCATCCGATCAAAGAACACTTGGTCTGATATCTGTTTGGGATTGTCGACTGCAAACAAAAAAGGAAAACAGGTCAGAGTGATGATTCAAGTGTATAGAGTCCGGGTTCAGAAAATCAATGCGTTACTTGATTTTGTCCATCTCCTGGCGCATCCAGACTGTTGCTTTATATAGAACCACTCTAGTCTGGAATCTCCAGCTTTGCTGCTAAACGGCGTAGAGATTATCTTCCTCTTTGGGACTGATTCAAAGTAACAGAAAGATGGGGTTTCTCTAGTCCGATGTTTGAAATTATAGAAGAAATGAACATCGTCGAACGTGAGCTCCACGCCTAGAATTTCACGATATGCTATGAATAAGGTATGCAGATAGGCATATGAATTGGGATGCAACTGCATGGGGGGCAATCCGCATTTGTCTTAGGAAATCAACGATGAAAGGCGAGAATGGAGGAATGGCGCCAACCATGCACATCAGTCGAGTGACCGTCATATATCCTTCTGGAGGGTTATGGGGACGGTCAGAACGTGAGGGCACTAAAGTGTCTCTCTTCATTATTCCATACTTCAAGCAAATTCTCACAAGTCGGTCGTTGTCAATTGTCGATTCTACGGAATCTGGAGGTGACTCCAATATAATGGCTGAGTCAAATTCATCGGGTGCTCGATTGTCACCGATCCCTCCTTCCTCCTCAAAGCCCAGGGAAACTTCATTTTCTGAAGACATTTCGTCGCTTTCCCGATGACCAACTCCGTAATCCGGACCCTCACTGTCCCATTCTGGGTCAGATGAAGAAGATATATCCTCAAGAGTGGTTTTGTTGGAAGTTTCCGGAGCTTCTTTCCTCTCAGCTAGACGAGAAGAGCGTCTGGGCATCATTGTCATGGAACTATTGAAGAAGCAATAGCACGGATTAGAGTAAATTATCCCGTGTCCCCCTTTTGTGTATGTGTGTGAACTAAAGTGTGTGCAGCAAATGTGGGAAATACAAAATAAAAGTACAGCAATGTAAGACGAAGCTTTAAAGAGAAAGTGATAGTCAGAGTTGTTCTTGATTCTCATTTATGTTCACAAGGCACTATCCTAACTGTCCGCGAGGCATATTCGTCTAGAGTAAGTGTTAGTTGAATTAGTTGGGTAGTCTTTATGTGCCAAGTTTGATACGTTCGGTTCAGTTCGGATATGCATATGATGGCTGGGTCAATACAAATACAGATAGCAGTCGGTTCGGGTGCTTCATTAAGGCAAGGTCGGTTCAAGACGAGGAAAACAATGGGTCCGATCGGATGACCTGATCCGAACCGAACCAGCACCACTTAACCGGTCCGTTTATTTTAACCTCTTATCCCATTCACTTCTCCGACCCGAACCGATGTTTTCTTTCCTTCCCTTCTTTCTAAAGTATGAAACCCGGACCGATCCCCTTTTCTTCTCCTTCCTTTTCGCTCCTTCGTCTTCTACCCGAACCAGCTCCAATTTGTCACCACGCTCCTCATCTTCTTCCTCTTTCCCCCCTACTCGCAAACAAACCTGTTCCATCGCCAAAGCTACCGTTAAGGGCAATTGTTTGCCCTCTCCAGCATCGCAACGCCTCGAAGCGATGGCGGATCCACCAGTAGCGGCGTGGAGTTCAAGTAGAGCCTCGTGGCTAAGCCATCCCAGTCAACTGCGAATTGAAATCAAGTACAGATGCAACGAAGTTATTCGAGATTAAAAAGCTACCTATATGTTCGATTTGAGAAATCTACAACGAATGATTTCAAGATATTGGAGTTTCTGACGTTTTCAATACTAAGGTTGGGAGCGGCAACAGAAAAGAAGGAGAAAAGAATGAAGGCAGAAGTGAATTTATATAAGGAATGGTGTTGACTCCTCGTATTCCTATTCTTTCTCGCCCGTTCGGACCGGAGTAAAGGCCCAGTAGCACAACTCTGCCTGAAGGCCCACTGTCTAAGAACCAAGTCCACGAAAACGCTTCGGATCGGAATCCGAACCGAGCAAATTTCGCACGTTATTTTATCATCCGACTCGAATTGAAGAGAAGAAGGATAAAGGAAGAGCATATCCGAGAGAAGCACTGTGTGTCGAGAAAAAATTCCCAAACTTGTTCAGAAATGAAGAAACTGTGCTCGAGTCAGACACTGAACCGAATAGAAATCTGTGCATTCCTCCTGACCGTTCCGATTCAAGGATCAGCATTTCGAACGACATCAAAGCACGCTTCGTATACAACAGAAGCATCCTTTGAGGGGGCAAAATGTTAGCCTACTTTGTGAACTAGGCAACACAAAGTCAAGAAATCAAACATTGAAGGACATGTTTAAGTATAAGGTTTCGGTTCGGATTGGAGGAATGGATACAATTCAGATTGATAGCTGCAGTTGTTCGGATCGGATGGAGTCCTCTGTTCGGATCGGGTTAGAGCAACATATTGATTCGGATCGGATAGAACTCTCTGTTCGGATCGGTTGTCTCTTACTGGATAGATTGGCAAAGCATATCCAATCGGATCGGAAGGCGAATAAATCTCAAATGGATCGGAAAGCCATCTGCTTGCCACGACGCTGGAGCGGAGCAGAGTAGATTAGAGAAGGAGAGACGTCCAAGCCACTCCGGTTCGGATCGGGTATTCCGATCCGAACCCCCAACCTGCACGCCTCCGACCCGCACCCATGATTCAGGTTAATCTCCTGTAATATCGCCTGGAGAACCGGACCGGCTATGACTGATTCCTACCCCTAACGTTCATCTCTTTGATGTGTTGTCAGCTTGATAGTTCATCCGAACCCGAAGAGAGCGCGATGGATAACACGTGGTCCGACCCGGATTGAATCTCAGGCAAATTCACACCTATAAATACCCCATCTGGAGACAAAGAGAAGGATCTTTTTTCAGCACTTAAAGAATTCAATCACCTTCGACATCCGAGCTCCATTACTCCCGGAAAATCCAAATCTTCTTTTATTTCTTGTTTTAGCCAATTGAGTGAACAAAAGTGAGTTGTGAGTGAATCTTTCATTGTATTTGCAACTGAATTATTGAATATAGTAAAGAATAAGTGGACGTAGGCATTTGTTCGCCGAACCACTATAAATCTTGTGTGTTCATTTTTATTCTTATCTCGTTTTATCTTGTTTCAAATCAATTTGGGTGTTAGAACCACTTTTGGGTCTAACAATAAAAGTGTCTTTTCTCTCTAATAACATGTTAGCAAGATTATTTTCTTTGACTTGTGTTAGCCACTTAATTTTCAGTTTTTCCCTGGTCATGTTTATCCTTTTTTGGAAGTGTTTGAAAAAATGTATGTTAAGTACGATATTTTCTGGGTAGGTCCTACTTTTAATTTTTCTCCATCAAGTAATAGCTAAGTTTGATTACTTCATAAATATATAAATTTTAACGGCTAAAAGTCTATGTTATTAAACATTCTAGTATTGAGTTGTCAGCTAAGGTATATCAGTGGCTTTACTTTTCAATTTTCATGGTGCTGGCTTTATTGACTTATGCACTACTTATTTTATTGTTTGTTAATTTTTAATCTCCGAACGCTTTCATTTCGCTTTCAACCCACTATGCTCTACCCTTACTATTCCCAAGCGATTAAACTTTGAATCGCATAATACTTTTTATATGTCTTATTTTAATATTGCGACTGGCAATTAAGCAATCTACGGTTTCTTTTTTTGGTGATTTTGAAACATGCTGGGATGCTTTATATTATTGTAGCATACTCTTAAATGTACTTATACACATTATTACACACTTTCTTTATGCATTTATTGACCAAGAAAGTTATATACAATTTTCTTTACCGTAAGCTAAACTCATAACATGGCACAGATCTAGCCAATATTTATTAACAATTTGATTATAAAGGTTCATGCATAACAAGGCTCATTACTGCTTATATCCATATATTCTTACCCTCTATCAAATCATTTTTTTGTAAATTAATACAATAACCAATTGTTGTAAATGTTTTTGTGTTTTCAAAGCACTTATTTACAATACTTTTTTTAATCATCCACTTAAAAGTAAACAAAACTCTTGGTAAACATCGCTAAACTTGAATTCAAGGTATTTGACATATCTAGAGACAACTATTTGTCATGGATACTTGACGTTGAGATTCATTTACAATCTCAATGCTTAGAAAATGCCATTGAAAATGGAAATAACATATCCCAGCATGATCAAGCACATGCACTAATATTCTTAAGACGTTACATCCACGACAATCTCAAAACATAATATCTAACTGAAAATGATCATATCCACTTACATAACTCCTTGAAGGAGTGTTAGGACCACAAGAATACGGTCATACTTCTAAAGACAGAACAAGAGTGCTCGAAAGGTTCTAAGACTTAAAATCCATAAAAATAATTACAATTCTGCTATGTTTAGAACAATTCTAAAATGAAATTATTTAGAGAAAAAGTAGATGATGTACAAATGTTGGAAAAGAAATTTTCAACATTTCATGCATTGAATATACTCCTGTAGCAGCAATATCAAGGGCTTTTTTTACAAAATATTCTGAACTAATTAAATGTTTATTAATCGCTGAGAAAAATAATGAATTGCTTATTAAAAATCACTTCTCAAGAACAACTGGTTTAGTTGTAATACTAGAAGTTAATGCTAATTTTAACCACTTCGGAAGAAGTGATGGTAGAGGTAGAGGACACGGATGTAAACGTGGACGTGGATGTAAGTCCAGCAGAGGTGGTTATAGTGGTTTTAGAGGTAATAAAACCACTAATTCTAAAAAGCAGCAACAGATAAATGAATATGAAAAGAATAATGAGTCATCTTCAGAAAATAGAAATCATTATGAAAAGTTTGTTATAGATACAGACGCTCTGGTTAATGGTCACATACTTGCAGATCATCAAAGAAAACAATTGAGGAATATCAACAGTCCAAGAATACAACACAAACAATACTGATGGATTGTCCGATAATACGAACTTGGAGTTAAATTATTTCTTCAAAGATTATGATGGAAATTTCACTAGCAATTAAAATGTAAATGCAATAATTAAACATATGACCAATGGAGTAATTAGCCGCCTAAAGCTTACCGTGTGTTTTTCTATTTCATCTCTCCTTAGAATAAATTAGTTTGAAATTTTTGTTTATATATTTATTAATTTATCCTTATGAACTTGCTGAAATAATATGTACCACTGGATATTGATAAGTAGTGTTTTTGTAATCCTTCTTGTCTTAGGAAGCATAAACGTTTATTTATGTTTATAAGTTATTTCAGTTACTAACTATATTACCTTTAATTTTTATGGTATGGACCATCAATATTTAAGTGATTATATATGTCTGTGACACCCCCACGTCCATTAATGTCACTCACAAAGGGAATGCATTAAGTTTCGTGAAGCGTTTAGGTAAACAGACACATAATATTACAAGACAGATATAAAAAAATTTGCTGTGGAAATAAACAACTTTATTAATCATCAAAATACCGTGGTCCAAAGCATCATTTGTCTGAAATATAAAAACTCATTACAACATAAAAACCACTGTCTTGTACTTCAAAAATATCAGAGTACATAAAAGAAAGAAAATTCCCCAATAACAAAATATGGACATTGCAACAAGAATATGAGCTTGATCCATACATATCAGCAGCTCCAGCAATCAAGCAAAATCACGGTCAGGCCTGAATGTTTCCTCCCTGAGAACCTGGGGGGAGGGGAAACGGAAGAGAGAAGGAAAACCAAAAGGGGTCAGACATAAAGTCTGGCGAGTCTAGTAACTTTTATCCAGTAAATAAATAAAGGTAATCATGATAGGCATAAAGTGGATAAGAAAGATCACTATACAAATGGCAGGTGTGACAAGGCAGATAAGGTAAGGCGTATACATGCTTCACTAATAACTACTCTGCACTATTACTAGTATAATTTAAGATAAGATGATCCCTTCCACTATAAGTTGGTACATACATCCCAGTGTACCCTAACCACTACCCTAATTGATCGGCTCCCTACTCTGTAGATACCCTGTGCTGGTCCCATAGTAGGGAGTATCACTTCCATAAAGTGGCAACCCAAGAGGGGCATAGTCATACCTACTGGTGCCACGATCGTCATGTCCCCCTCTGCCCGACCCATGCACGCACATGTCCCCGGTCTGTTTGCGTCGTCATCAACACCGTCACGTTTTGGATCTCTTATAATCAATCAGTAAACGTGCCCCTTCTCTACCTAGTACGGAGTTCCCTACTCTGATACCGAATACGAGTTACTGACTAAAATGTGTCCCACATAATATGATACAAGCTCTCCCCTTTTTGTCTTGTATCCCTACTAGGTTTTCCCCTGACTATGTATATCCTAAAGGGTGATCTTTAATTACATAACCCTATATCAGTTATGCTTACCCAAAAAGGGTGATCTTAAATTACATAACTTTACCGAGTTAAGTTTGTGGGCCTATATATATATATACACACCTACATACATACATACATATATATATATATATATATATATATATATTACCCACCCCCTTAAGTTATACTTAACCCACCAACTATCCAATCCATTTAACTTAACTCTAGCTTATGTTCATAATCATACAATTCTTATGGATCAAATTAGGTTAAGTAGTCCTTTCTCATTACCATGTCCAATTATGGTTATATTGGGCTAGACCTCCTACATTAGGCTTAAAACGTGTAGATGTTGGATATGTCGGTCGGGTCCGGACAGTCTTATTCCGCAGTTGGGCCTAACCTTGTGTCCTAGCCCGAGTCGTATATACACACTTAGACCTTTCACATTAGGTTCAACATTACTGGTTGTTGGATATGCCGTTCTGGTCCGGGCAGACTTCCGCCACTAATGTAACTTAACCTCGTGTCAAAAGTGTTAATATAATTCCTAATTATAGATGCTAAACATTCCATTTATTAATTAATTTACAATTAATTAATCTTACCTTTTTATGTGTTATTGCCCATTCTATCAACAGTTTGAATTACTAGTCCAAAAATGTTTATTTCCCAATTATGCCAATATTTACTTTTTCCCCCGTTTCTAACTAACGTCCTCACAAAATTGATGGCATGCCTAGGCTAAATAATTAGCCTAGCCATAAGCGATGAAAAGGAAAGCTAATAGGGATGTAACACAAGTGATTATTGAATATGATTTGGCATAAAATAGATTAACATAGTCGTAAGGTTGTCATATGAACTTGTGATAATTTCTATGATGTCATAGTGAACAAAAATGGGATCTAAACTAATCATTTAAATATCCAGCAATTCAGATCTAGCATAGTAAGGGTGACATGGTAGCATGTTTAGATCTAAGGATAAATTCACATGTCCGATTTTATAACATATCCAAATTTATCACAATATGACAGGTGTAAGGTGATTTACATAAAGAACTAGATCTAATCAATGTCATAACTTGTCCAAATTAACATATTCACCTTTTCCATAATACAAGTACAAGTCAAGATCTATATAGGCAACATCATAGAATAAACACAATTATTTCAGATCTAGAGAAATCTATCTATGAAGATCTACATAGTTTAAGATTTAATACTGGCATAGATTCATACTTTAGAACATATCCAATTCATTATCTTTCACGATTCACGGTCATTTATTTAAACCTTAAAGTGACTAGAAACTTACAGCGTTAGGTTTAGGGAATTGAGAGAGAATATATCTGAATTCTGAATTTGATTTGCTAAACCATTGTTATAGGCTTTGATTCTGTTTCAGTTTGCAACCCGACAGCATATGGCTCCCATGATCTCCAATGAAGAAAATAGGAGAATATGGGACCATATTTATAGCCTAGAACCAATGAATCAGACCAAGAATCAAGTCCAGGTACGTAAAACGAATTCTGCCCAGACCTGCCCGGGGGGTCGACAACCATGTCGACATCCCTTGGGGGGGTCGACATCCCTTGGGGGGGTCGACATCTACGAGCGGCAATTTTCCCGCTCAGCCCACTTTGGTTGGATTTTGATTTTTGAACTGTTTTGAAGGTTTTGGAATTATTATATATATGTTCTTCCTTATGCATATACAAACTTCTAAGGCTTATAACTTCTCCATATGATATCCGATTTACACAAACCCGGACTCTATCCCAAGCAGAGTTCCGAGACGAATGCAATGGCGCAGCCCGTTTTCCTTAGTTATTCTTCAAAAAATTAAATATTCTTTATCTGTTAATTTTAAAATTTTAAAATTATGGGGTGTTACATTCCCCCCTCCTTGAAGGATTTCGTCCCCGTAATCTTCAAGTTATGAAGAACGTATCCTACCATCCATCATCCACAAGCATCCATTGTCCTTAAAAGATTTTTAATGCTTATATGAGTATATGCAAAGTTGTGTGCATATGTCCCAATAGTAGTGCGAAAATCAGGCGGTCTACTGATCCAGTTGACCTCCTAAATGCGATGTACGATTAGTGCCATGAATCCAATATGTATGGAAATAATCCGATTATAACATGTAAGTTCTATATGTGTGCACATCCACTCGTCCAAGTGCAACATCCACATGCTAACTCATCCATTTTCATCTATAAAAGAAAAGAAAATGCACATGCATCCATATGCAGTATGAGAGAGTGACTAAGCCGATCTAGTGCCCGATGTGTGTGTATATGCATCCACAGGCAACCACTAGCAAATACTTGCATCCACTAGCATCCATCAAACATAACATGTTTCAAACACATGTTTTCATCCATAGGAATCATATCTAATGGTCGAAAACACTAGGGATAAGATATGCTTGATTGACAAAAATAGGCACAGATAAAGCTTTGGAAAAAGGAGTTCAGAATATACCCTCGAAAAGGAAAGGGTACAAAGAACAAGTTCTATCTTCGGTTTCCCAAGTTGCGTCTTCTGGGTTGTCTCCCCATTGAACCTTTATCAACTTGATTTCTTTGTTGCGCAGCTTCTTAACTTCTGATACAAGAATACGGGTAGGGGTTGTCTGACAGTCGCCTCCCGTTCCACCTACACTTCTTCCAACATACTCGGCTCAACGACTTCTACGGTGTCATGCAGGCACTTCCGCAGATGAGAAACATGTAAAACATTATGAACACCGGACAAATTCTCTGGGTGATTTACTTTATAGGCCATTTGGCCAATTCTCTCAGTTAGGGGAAAGGGTCCTACAAACCAATATACCAACTTCCCTACTGAACCGAAGCGGACCACATTTCTCAGAGGTGATACTTTTATGAAAACTAAGTCTCCCACTTCAAACTTTATGTCAGTTCTCCTCTTGTCTACATAGGACTTCTGCCTATCTTGAGTTGTTTTCATTCGCCACCGAATAAGGTCAGTCTTCTCACACGTCTCCCTAACCATATTAGGTCCAAGTAACCATCTTTATGTAGATTCCCACCACAAAGTTGGAGACCTACAGGGCCTCCCATACAATGCTTCGAAGGGTGCCATACCGATGCTGGCTTGATAGCTATTATTATAGGAAAACTCTACTAAGGGAAGATGCTCTTCCCAAGTCCCTCCGAAGTCTAGGATGCACGGCCTCAGAAGATATTCTAGAATTTTGTTCACCCTCTCCGTCTGGCCATCGGTCTGAGGATGATAAGCGGTGCTCAAACAAAACTGTGTACCCAATGCTTCTTGCAAACTCCTCCAAAATTTGCTGGTAAAGATGGGGTCACGATCGCTCACGATGCTAGAAGGAACTCCGTGGAGACTAACTATCTCACGAACATAAATTGTTGCCAACCATGGTGTTGTCCTTTTACTTTTAACTGGAATAAAGTGAGCACTCTTAGTGAGTCTGTCCACTATCACCCAAATACTGGTTTTACCTTTCTTCGATCTAGGCAAACCATTTATGAAATCCATAGAGACGCTCTCCCATTTCCATTGCGAGAACTCCAACGGATGAAGTAATCCACCGGGCTTCTTTTGCTCAACCTTGACTTGCTGGCAAACTAAATATTGAGAAACAAATTTGGCTATGTCCCTCTTCATCCCAACCCAAAAGAAAACCCTCTTCATGTCTTTATACATCTTGTTACCGCCTGGATGTATGGTCATCTTAGAATGGGGGGCTTCTTCTAGGAGTGCCTTTATAAAGCTTCAAGTTTGAGGAAAACAAAGTCTTCCATCTCTTCGCAACCACCCCTTTTCATCAATGGCATACCTACTGAGGTGACTAGAAGTCTCCCCTCTTCTAAGCTTATCCATGATGCCTAGAATCTATGGTTCACCTTGTTGCGAAGCTCCTATCTGCCCCCACAAGAGTCGATCGTATCTCCAAGGATGCAAATAAATCAGGCAAAACTTCGATGGAGGGTCCAACATTGAAAGATGATATGAACTCCAAGTTCTTTCTTTCCACAAACAGAGGACTCAGGGCCACCCTCCGCCTACTTAGTGCGTCTACCACCACATTGTCCTTGCCGGGGGTGTAAGCAATCTCAAAATCATATGAAGCTAAGAACTCCATCCACCGTTGTTGCCTTAAGTTGAGATCCTTCTGTAAGAATAGATACTTGAGAGATTTATGGTCGGTGTACAGCTCGAACCTTTCTCCAAGCAAATAATGATGCCATGTCTTTAACGTGAATACTATGGCAGCTAGCTCTAGATCATGGGTGGTGTAGTTCTTTTCATGAACCTGCAACTGCCTACCCCCATAACATATTACTATCCCCTCTTGCATTAGAACCGCACCAAGCCCTATACCACACACATCAGTTTAAACGGTAAATACTGAACTTCCATCAGGTAAGGCCAGGACTTGGGCCGTTGTCAAAGCTCTCTTCAGTCATTGGAAATCAACATCACAATCTATATCCCATGAAAACACCAAATTCTTCTTTGTCAACCTGGCGAGAGGGCTGATATCTTCGCGAAGTCCTTAATGAACTTCCTATAGTAACCTGCCAACCCAATGAAGCTTCTCGCCTCGGTTGCGTTTTTAGGAATCTACCAATCTTGCACTGCAACCACCTTCGCGGGATCTACAGCAATCCCTTCTTTGGAGATTACATGCCCCAAGAATCTCACTTTCTTTCTCCAAAAGTGGCATTTGGAGAACTTTGCTTTAAGATGATGGTCACGCAGAGTTTTCAAGACTTCTCTCAGATGTTGGGCATGCTCTTCTTTGTTCTTGGAGAAGATCAAAATATCATCAACGAAGACTGCGACAAATTTGTTTAGGAATTTCCGAAACACCCCACTCATTAAATCAACAAAATAGGCGGGTGCATTTGTCAGCCCAAAAGGCATCACTAGACATTCAAAGAAACCGTCCAGAGTTCTAAAAGCAGTTTTATCTATGCTGTCTTCAGCCACCCTCAGCTGATGGAACCCCGTAGCCAAATCTAACTAAGAAAACACCAAGGCACCAACAAGCTGATCAAATAAATCATCAATCCTCGGAAGTAGGTGTTTATTCTTCTTGGTGAGTTTATTCAACTCTCTGTAGTCAACACACAAACGAAGTGAACCATCTGCCTTAGTTGCGAATACTACTAGAGCACCGCATTCGGATATGCTTCGTCTGATAAACCCTTTCTCAGGCAGCTCCCCTACTTGCTTATTCAGCTCCCTCCTTTCCCTTAGAGCCATGTGGCGCACGGGTAATGCAACTAGTTTTGCATTGTCACCCAGATATATACGAAAGTCGACCTCACACCTCGGAGGTAAACCCTGTACTTCATCAAAAACATCAGAAAAATCTCGAACTACTGGGAGACATTGCAAATCCTCTATAGATACATCAAGAGAGTATAAGAAACTAAGTATAACAGACCCTTGTGGGTCACAAGAAACTTCAACGGTCCTTCCTTGACAAGTCAGGAGCCTAACAACCCTCCTCTCACAATCCAGAATGGCCTCATATGTAGTAAGCCAGTCCATTCCTAGAATCAACCAATTGCCCATAAACCCGAGCACATAGGCATCACATTCAAATTCAACGCCTAAAACAGATAATTTTCAAACCCTGACAAATCATCAATAAATGAGCCGAATCACCAATGGGGTTTGAAACAACTACGGGATCTACTATGATACTAGTAATTAAGTGCAGAGATTTAACTACAGAACTAGATATAAACTAGTGTGAAGCACCATAATCAAAAAGTGTTCTAACTGGATGATTTGAAAGAGAAACTAAACTTTCTATGAAAATCTTTCTACCTCTTTCAGGAGCACTGATCGGGAAAGCATGCACCTGCCCTCCAGAAGTTCCAGCTCTTTGACCTTGTCCCTGTGGTCCTTGTTTCTTTGGGCACTCTTTAGAGCAGTGTCCAAGCGCTCCACAATTAAAGAAACCGATCTTTCTTTTCTTACTATCTTTAACCAAGTGACCTTCCTTCCCACAATGGTGACATTTTCTCTTATCCCTGCCTTTTTCATTCTTCCCTCCTTTCTTCTGATGTTGCTGCCGTTGATGCTGCTGCCACCCCTTTTTGGGCCACACCTTCTTATTCTGTGATGACTCCTCAGCTTTCACTTCCTTCATTTCCCCCTTGTCCTCCTCATGCATTAGGTCCATATCAACAAGATTTTCAAACGTGGCCCACATTGGAAGATCGGACATAGCTAAACCATGTAGCGGCTCATTCAGCCCTTTAACAAACCGTAAGGCCTTTTTGTGCGGTGTGCCTACCAACTCTAGCTTGAACCTTGCCAGCTGGTTGAACTTGTTTACATATTCCTTTACCGCCAAATTTCCTTGTTTGAGTGCTAAGAACCTCTTTATCTGTATGCTTTGCTTTGCTCTGCTTGGGAAAGAAATTTCATTTCGAACCTCTGTCTAAATTCTTCCCAAGTCTCTACTGGACGTCCAGCTTGGGTGACTTCCCACCAAAATGAGGCTTCATCCTTAAACAGCCAAGCAGCTAATTGAATTTTCCTTTGGTCCTCAACTTCAAGGATTACGAATAATTCCTCGGTCTCCTGAAGCCAATTCTGAGCTTCTATGAATGTCTCGTTCCCATGGAATGGCTTCCCTCCCATAGCACGGAAGTCCTTGCAGATCTTGGCGAAGTTATCTGCTCTTGGAGGGGGAGGAGAAGGAATGACCGGTGTAGCTAGGGGAGGATCGAATCTTTGGCCTTCGGTTGGCGCCATGGCCTCCAAATACCTACGGAACCATCCCGGTATAGTGATGCCCTCAGGGATATTAAGGATGTTTTGTTCCCCAGACATGCTAAAAAAAAGGAAAAGGAGGAAATTTAGATAGAGAATCGAGGGCTGCTACATATTTGTTTTTGGGGAATGTTTTTAAAACAGACTTTTCTTTTGAAAATACCTTCTTCTAAAACTCATTTTGAAAATATTTTTCAAAAACTCTTATCTAATCTAGTAACCTTCAGCTTTGATACCAAGTGTGGCACCCCACATCCGTTAATGTCACTCACAAAGGGAATGCATTAAGTTTCGTGAAGCGTTTAGATAAACAGACACAGAATATTACAAGACATATGTAAAAAAATTGCAGTGGAAATAAACAACTTTATTAATCATCAAAATACCATGGTCCAAAGCATCATTTGTCTAAAATACAAAAACCCATTACAACATAAAAACCACTGTCTTGTACTTTAGAAATATCAGAGTACATAAAAGAAAGAAAATTCCCCAATAACAAAATATAGCCATCACAACAAGAATAGGAGATTGATCCATACACATTAGCAGCTCCAACAATCGAGCAAAATCACGGTCAAGCCCGAGTGTTTCTTCCGTGAGAACCTGGGGGAAGGGGAAACGGTAGAGAGAAGGAAAAAAGGGGTCAGACATAAAGTCTGGTGAGTCTAGTAACTTTTTGCCTGTAAATAAATAAAGGTAATCATGACAGGCATAAAGTGGATAAGAGAGATCACTATAAAAATGGTAGGTGTGACAAGGCATATAAGGTAAGGTGTATACATGCTTCACTAATAACTACTCTGCACTATTACTAGTATAATTTAAGATGAGATGATCCCTTCCACTATAAGTTGGCATACTTAGGACATATATCCCAGTGTACCCTAACCACTACCTTAATTGATCGGCTCCTTACTCTGTGGATACCTTGTGCTGGCCTCACGGTAAGGGGTATCACTTCCCTAAAGTGGCAACCCAAGAGGTGCATAGTCATATCTACTGGTGTCACGGTCGTCTCGTCCCCCTCTACCCGACCCATGCACACACATGTCCATGGTCGGTTTGCGTCGTCTACACCACCCGTCACGTTTTCGATCTCATATAATCAATCAGTAAGCGTGCCCCTTCTCCGCCTAGTACAGAGTTCCCTACTCTAATACCGAATACAGGTTACTGACAGAAATGGGTCCCATACAATATGATACAAGCTCTCCCCTTTCTGTCTTGTATCCCTACTAGGTTTTCCACTGACTATGTATACCCTAAAGGGTGATCTTTAATTACATAACTTTACCGGGTTAACTTTGTGGGCCTATTTATATATAAATATTACCCACCCCCTTCAGTTATACTTAACCCACCCACTACCCAATCCATTTTACTTAACCCTAACTTATGTTCATAATCACACAATTCTTATGGATCAAATTAGGTTAAGTAGTCCTTTCTCATTACCATGTCTAATTATGGTTATATTGGGTTAGACCTCCCACATTAGGCCTACAACGTGTGGATGCTGGATATGCTGGATATGTTGGTCGGGTCCGGGCAGTCTTATTCCACAGTTGGGCATAACCTCGTGTCTTAGCCCGAGTGGTATTAACACACTTAGACCTCTCACATTAGGTTCAACATTAGTGGGTGCTGGTATGCCGGTCGGGGCCGGGAAGACTTCCGCCACTAATGTAACCTAACCTCGTGTCATAAGTGTTAATATAATTCCTAATTATAGTTGCTAAGAATTCCATTTACTAATTAATTTACTGATTAATTAATCTGAACTTTTTGGGTGTTATTGTCCTTTCTATCAACAATTTGAATTGCTAGTCCAGAAATGTTTATTTCCCAATTATGCCAATATTTACTTTTTCCCCCATTTCTAACTAACGTCCTCACAAAATTGACGACATGCCCAGGCTAAATAATTAGCCTAGCCATAAGCGATGAAAAGGAAAGCTAATAAGGATGTAACACAAGTGATCATTGAATAAGATTTGGCATAACATAGATTAACATAGTCATAAGGTTGTCATGTGAACTTGTGACAATTTCTATGATGTCAAAGTGAACAAAAATGAGATCTAAACTAATCATTTAAATATCCAGCAATTCAGATCCAGCATAGTAAGGGTGACACAGTCGCATGTTTAGATCTAAGGTTAAATTCACATGTCCAATTTTATAACATATCCAAATTTATCACAATATGACAGGTGTAAGGTGATTTACATAAAAAACCAGATCTAATCAATGTCATAACTTGTCCAAATTGACATATTCACCTTTTCCATAATACAATTACAAGTCAAGATCTACATAGGCAACATCATAGAATAACCACAATTAATTTAGGTCTATGAAGATCTACATAGTTTAAGATTTAATACTGGCATAGATTCATACTTTACAACATATCCAATTCATTGTCTTTCACGATTCACTGTCATTTATTTAAACCTAAAAGTGACTAGAAACTCACAGCGTTAGGTTTCGAGAATTGAGAGAGAATAGATCTGAATTCTGAATTTGATTAGCTAAACTGTTGTTATAGGACTTGATTCAGCTTCAATTTGCAACCCGATAGCATACAGCTCCCATGATCTCCAATGAAGAAAATAGGAGAATATGGGACCATATTTATAGCCTAGAGCTAATGAATCAGACCCAGAATCAAGTCCATGTACGTAAAATGAATTCTAACCAGACCTGCCCGGGGGGGTCGACATCCCTATCGACACCCCCTAAAGGGGGTCGACACCCATATAGACACCCCCTAGGGGGGTCGAAACGCATGAGCGGGAATTTTCCCGCTAAGCCCGCTTTGGTTGGATTTGGATTTTTGCACTGTTTTAAAGGTTCTGGAATTATTAAATATATATATATATATTCTTCCTTATGCGTATACAAATTTCTAAGGCTTATAACTTCACCATACGATATCCGATTTACGCAAACCCGGACTCTATCCCAAGCAAAATTCCGAGAGGAACACAATGGTGCAGTCCATTTCCCTTAATTATTCTTCTAAAAATTAAGTACTCCTTAATCTATTAATTTTAATAGATTAAAATTACCGGATGTTACAATGTCTGTTAGATAGTGAAACAACTAATACGATTTTGGAAAACCAGCCATTTTCTTTAAATTGACCAGAAATATTTCATCTAAAGTTTCTGATATAGTTGGTTCTGCTAATATAATTGAAGGGACCGGAAGTGCCCGCATAGAATTACTAGATGGTGCAAATATATTTACTCAAAATGCACTATATTCAAGAAATTCTAAGAAATTTGCGAAGCTTTAAAATACAAGAACGAATTGTTACCATATTAAAACTCTAAATGAAAAACAACAAAGAATGTCTTTGTGTTATTTCTAGAATTGAGAGTCAGAAGCTCATTTTAGAAAAATTAGCATAATTTCAATAAGATTATACAAAAATTGACATAGTTGAATCTCATTCTATAACATAATTCAGAAGTTTATAAATACAAAGACATTGGTTGTTTGGCATGATTATTTGGGTCATCCTGGATCAATTATGATGCATGAAATTGCTAATAACTCAAATGGGCATGATTTATCAAATCAACTGAGTTTACCAAGGGATTACTTAACCTTCATATAATAAAATTACTTCTGAATATCGCACAATTTTGCAAAGAATTCAAGGTGATATATGTGACCTGATCCATCTTGCTTATGTATCATTTATATATTTTATGATATTGAATAATGCATCAACTCATTGGTCACATGTATGTTTGCACTCTAGTAGAAACATATCATTTACAAAATTACTTACTCGAATAATTAAACTGTGAGCACACTTCCCTAACATTAAATTAATCTGACTGGATAATGCCGGAGAATTATTTCTCGGGTATTTGATTATTGTCTATCTTTGGAAATTGAAGTTGAACATCCGGTAGCTCATGTTCATACTCAAAGTGGTTAGGGAGGATCGTTAATTACGCGTCTGCAACTTATTGCAAGACCATTGCTTATGCAATCAAAGTTACCTGTTTCATCTTAGGGACATGTAATTTTACATGCATTGAAATTGATTAAAATTAGATCAACGGCTTATGATCAATTTTCACCATCAAAACTTTTAACTTGATCCCAACCAAATATTTCACACTTACGAAAATTTGGTTGCACTATCCATGTTCCCATTAGTTCCCCACTAAATAGGTCCCCAACGAAGGTTGAGAATTTATACGGGATTTGATTCACCTTCTGTAATTTTTTATCCTAAACCTCTTACATGTGATGTCTTTACTGAAAATTTCTAGATTGTAAATTTGATAAGTCAATTTTCCCATCATTAGGTGGAAAAAAGACCATTCCAATGGAACGACATGAAATATCATGGAGTAAACCGTCTATACTTCATTTGGATCCACATACTAGGCAATGCCAATGTGAGGTACAAAGAATTTTGGATATTCGTAATATTGCAAATTAAATGTAAAATGCATTTAATGATGATGCAAAAATAACTAAATCTCACATTCTGGCAGCAAATGCACCAACTAGAATTGAAATCCTAAAAAGATCAGTAGAAATAAATGAATCTAAGGCAAGATAAAAAAAACATGAAACACTGATAGGTTCAAAAGATTTGGCACCTGTAAAAAGAAAGTGTAACACCCCGAGTTTTCTATTAACACTAAAGTTGCTAAAATAATAATAAGTGTGTAGAAGAGGGGATGTATCTAATATGAATATAAAAATATTAATAAGTGTGTAAGAGAGGGGATGTATCTAATATGAATATAAAAATATTAATAAGTGTGTAAGAGAGGGGATGTATCTAATATGAATATAAAAATATTAATAAGTGTGTGAGAGAGGGGATGTATCTAATATGTATATAAAAACAATAATAAGTAAAGGGGGATGTATCTAATATGTACATTGTAGAAAAAAAATATATATATATGACATGAATAGAAGTTTATTAATATGCTGAGTGTTTGCTGAGTCACTTCTGACTCATTGCTGAGTCAACAAGATAAACCCCATCTTGTCTGAACGGCTGCGGTTATTTCTAGGTTAAATCTAATGGCCTAAATGAATTCTAAAATCTATAAATAAGTGGGTAGACCCTAGACCTAAATCACTTGTAAAATTAGAGAAGCTACCGTCATGCTACTGCCATGGAGTCCAGCATAGCCGTCACAAACTAAGAAGAGGAAGCCTAATCATCTACAACTAAATCTACACAAATCAAATCAAAAGATCTCTCTTTCTCTAATTCTTTTCTTTTGTTGGTGAGTATGATGATTCTCACAAGACTATTACAAACTAATTTGACTCAGTTATGAATGGATCACAAGAAAGTGACGTGATTTGTAATTGTAAATTCTATATATTGTGGATCTCTTATTATGTTATTATGTTGTCGTATGATGTAAATTATATATGCTATGTCATGCTATGTTGTAAATTCTCTTATGCTATGTCGTGCTATGTTGAGAATCATGTCAAGCTATGTTATACTATCATACTATGCCATGTTATAAATCATGCTATATTATGTTGAAAAATCATGTTGTTGGATCATGCTTAAAGTTATGTTTTTTTTTCTTAATTTAAATGGATCTTGTTTATGGGAATTTGCCTATTAGGTTAGGTGTACCCATAAACTTGAAACTATAATTAAATAAAACTTGATTATGGGAATTTGCCTATTGAGTTAGGTGTACCCATATAAAACCATGTTGTTAAAAAAAAATTAGATGATGTTGATTCACACATGTTCATATGTAAGTTTATGAAAATTGATTGAGATTATATTAGGTGAATTTTGAACAAGTTGACACCTTTAGGTCCATGACATGTATAATCTATGCAGGTTGGACATATGCAAGTTTCACCCCTTATTATGATTCATTTGGTCACATATACATGTTGTTATTATGATAATCTCTTTTATGCTATGAGTTAGGCTATTCGAGTCTAACATATATTTTGCGAATAAACGTTCAAACGTGGGGTAGGGGTAATATTAGGAATTAATAAATTGGGTGAAATTTTGTAAGATTTTGCATACCATGAATGGATGTCCATAATTGAGTCAATTATGGACATTATTAAAAATTGGAAGTAATTAATAATTCAAGTAGGGAATTATTAAAATTGGGGGAAAGTGGATTATTATTAATAATCAATGCTTAGGACACGAGGTTGGACCCGTTTGTGATGTAAACCTGCCCGGACCCGCCCGGCAAATCCAGTAGTCACAAATGTCGGCCCAATGTGAGAGGTCCTAGGCCCAAACTAAAGCATAACAGTTGTAAAGACACGAGGTTAGACTCTTTTATGGTGTAAGACTGCCCGGACCCGCCCGGCAAATCCAGCTGCCATAAATGCCAGTCTAATGTGAGAGGTCTTTATGAGGTTATGGCCTTAATGAACTAAGAAATACTTAACCAGATAATCATGTAAGGTGGGACATGGGGGTTAAGTAGGTGCCTTGGGTGGCATGAGGAATCTGGTGGTTGCCTTTAGAGGCATTTGAAATACGATTAGACTTAACCAAACACACATGTAAATGAACATGACTAAGTGGGTTAAGTGGGATGGACTAATGGGGACAAGCTTAGGTGGAATGCTTGTGGTAAATAGTGGGGGCCCATTTCAACCAGTATCCCAAAACGTATCTTTGTGGGCTCGACCCAAGTCGAGGACGGGACACGCATACTGGGTTTGACTATAAGAGGCCAAAACAGGGAGCGGTGGCAACGCAAGTCCAACGGGTTTCATATGCGTGTGTGGACCCGGGCTGGTAGGTAAGACGTTGTTGCATCGTGTAGGTATAAGTCGTGCATGTCCGTTGTATCAGGTTGCCACTTTAGAGGAGTGATACACCCCACTGTGGGGCCAGCACGGGTATCTACGAGTTAGGGAGCCGATCGAATAATGGGAAGTAGGGTACACCTAGTGGAGATAGGGGCAGGCGGCACCTATGTAGTCAGCTAGGGGTACGTAAAGCCATTGGGAAAGTTTCTAAGTGAAGCTAAGTGGGATGAATCTTTAGGGTGACTGGTGTGGTGCAGTATAGTGTTTATCCTTTAGTATTTAGGAGCGCATATAACGTTGCCTTTAGCGATTGTCTATGTCCTTAATCTGCTCTTCATAGACATTTTCTTGTTTTCCAGCTTATGCCTTAGTCCAGTTATTTTGGTAATAGTACTGTAGAATTATCATATTCACCAGACTTTATGTCTGACCCCCCTCTTTTCCATCCTTTTTCTCCCTTCAGGTCCGCAGGTTGGGCCAGGTTCTAGTGGAGTCTAGTTGGATCGCTTATCTACTGGAAAGCTTGGACTGCTGAAGTAAAGTCCAGCTTGTTATCTTTCTTTTTAATGGCTATTCATGTAATGGGATTATGTACTTGTTTTATCAAGATAGATATTGTACTTGACATTGAATATGGTGTTATGATGTAATCAAACATGTTTTGACTTCTGCTACAATGAAATAAAGTTTTTGAATTTCCAAGTACTATTTTATATCCGTCTTGTTGTAATTTTACTGTTCTATATTCACTTAAAACCTCCATGGAAGTTAATTCATTCCCTTTGTGAGTGACATTAATGGACGTGGGGTGTTACACGTGGTATCAGAGCATAAGGTTACCAGAACAGATAAAAAAAAAATTTAGAAAAATATTTTTTTCTAAAGTATTTTTGGAAGAAGTGCTTTCAAAAAAAAAAACATGTTATTTAAAGAGAGTTTTTATGAAAAACATAATCCCAAATAGCCACATCCTTATCTTTATCTTTCGAATTCTCCATTTTGAATCTTTCCTTTTTCGTTTCAGCATGGCTGAAGATCTTAATCTCCCAGAAGGTGTGACGATTCCAGGGTGGTTTAGGAGATACTTGGAGGCTAGGGCCACCACTACAGGCCCAGCGGATACTCCTCCACCCCTAGTTGCACCCATTCCTCCTCCTCCTCCTCCTCGTGTTGACACTTTTGCAAAAACGTGAAAGGAATTCAAGGCTATGGGAGGAAAAACTTTTCAAGGGACTGAGACGTTTGTAGAGGCCAGAGATTGGCTTAAGGAGACTGAGGAATTGTTGGATATCTTTGAAGTGGAAGATGGGAGGAAAGCCCGTTTAGCTGCTTGGTTAATGAAGGGAGAGGCCTCGTTTTGGTGGGAGGTCACTAACGGGGAACGTCCAGTTGATTCATGGGCGGATTTCAGACGAAGGTTTGAGGCATAGTTTCTTTCAAGGGCAGAGGAGAACTTAAATATGGAAAAATTCCTGGCACTAAAGCAAGGGAGCTCATCAGTAAAGGAATATGTCAATAAATTTAATCAGTTAGCAAGGTTTGGCTTGGAGTTGGTGAACACGCCAGAGAAGAAAGCTTTGAGGTTCGTTAGAGGCTTGAATGAACCGTTGCAAGGGTTGGCTATGACCCACATCCCTATGGGAGCCACCTTTGAAAAGCTAGTAGAAATGGCACTTATGCATGAGGATAAGGCAGTTGAAAAGAAAGGGGATCAGAAGAAACCCCAACAGCAAAATAAGAAGGGTGGTAAAAACAATAATGGCAAAGGGAAGAAGAAATGCTTCAATTGTGGGACGCCTGGCCATCTCAGCAAAGATTGTAGAAAGAAAAAGAAGACTGGTTGTTTTCACTGTGGAGATGCGGGACATTTAGTGAAGGACTGTCCAAAGAAGGGGCAGAGGGCAGGGTCTACCTCGGGAGGACAGGTGCAGGCTCTTATGGCACCAGGGCAGGCAAGGGGACAAGTTCAGGCTATTGCGGCCCCACCGCTGCAAGAAAGAGGTAGAACAATTTCTGTTGAAAGCTTAGTTTTTCTGTTTGATCATCCTGTCCGTACCTTATTCGATTCTGGCGCATCTCATTCGTTTATCTCTGCATCATTAGTTGAATCACTGCACTTGAACACCAGTTTAGTAGAAGATCCCTTGGTCGTTTCAAATCCAATTGGGGGTTCGGCTCATTTGACCATGATATGTTTGGATTTGAAAATCTCTATACTTAGCGTTGAATTTAGATGTGATGCTTATGTATTGGGCTTCACGGGCTATGGGCTAATTTTAGGAATGGATTGGTTGTCTAGAAATAGGGCCATTCTTGATTGTGAAAGGAGAGTAGTTAGGCTTGTGACTCGCCTTGGTAATGCTCTCGACATCTTTTGTAATCCCATAAATTCTGTTATGCTAAGTTATCTTGAATCGCTTGACGCGTCTGTAGAGAACCTGCGATCGGTAGAAGTGGTCCGGGAATATCCGGATGTGTTTGAGGAGGTGAAGGGCTTACCTCCAAAGCGGGAGATAGACTTTCGAATTTATCTTGTGGATAATGCTAAACCCGTATCTTTGCCAGTGCGCCACATGGCTCCTCGTGAAAGGAGGGAACTCAATAAGCAAGTAAAGGAGTTGCTTGAGAAGGGGTTCATAAGACGTAGTATATCGGAGTGGGGTGCTCCAGTAGTTTTTTCCACAAAGGCGGATGGGTCTCTTAGACTTTGTATGGACTATAGAGAACTAAACAAGCTTACTAAAAAGAACCGACACCCACTGCCGAGGATTGACGATCTCTTTGATCAGTTAGTTGGCGCCTCAGTGTTTTCACAGTTGGACTTAGCCACTGGCTTTCATCAACTGAGAGTGGCTGAGGATAGTATAGATAAGACTGCTTTTAGGACTCCTGACGGATTCTATGAATGGCTAGTGATGCCCTTTGGTTTGACAAACGCGCCTGCATATTTTGTTGATTTGATGAGTAGGGTGTTTAGGGAATACCTTAACAAATTCGTGGTAGTCTTTGTGGATGACATCTTAGTCTTTTCTAAGAATAAAGAAGAGCACTCCCTACATCTTAGGGAAGTGTTGGAAACCCTTCGATCGCATAACCTTAAGGCAAAATTTTCTAAGTGTCACTTCTGGAGGAAGGAAGTACGGTTCTTAGGGCACGTGGTTTCCAAAGAAGGGATAGCAGTGGATCCCGCAAAGGTGGTGGCCATCCAAGATTGGAAGGTCCCTAAAAATGCAACCGAAGTAAGAAGTTTCTTGGGGTTGGCTGGCTATTATAGGAAGTTTATCAAAGACTTCGCAAGAATATCAGCTCCATTAACACGGTTAACGAAGAAGAACCTGGTTTTTACGTGGGACAAAGATTGCGATGATGCGTTCCAACGTTTAAAGAGAGCCTTAACTTCAGCCCCAGTCTTAGTGCTGCCAGACGGGAATAAACCGTTTACCATCTATACTGATGCTTGTGGGACGGGACTTGGCGCGGTCCTCATGCAAGAGGGAAGAGTAATAGCCTATGGTGGAAGGCAGTTGAGGGTTCATGAAAAGAATTACCCCACGCATGACTTAGAGCTAGCCGCAATTGTTTTCGCGCTTAAGTCTTGGCGTCACTATCTTCTTGGTGAGAAATTCGAACTGTTCACTGACCACAAATCATTAAAATACTTATTCTCTCAGAAGGATTTGAATTTAAGGCAGCAACGGTGGATGGAATTCTTAGCCTCCTACGATTTTGAAATAGCATATACCCCGGGCAAGGGTAACGTGGTGGCAGACGCCTTAAGTAGGAAAAGGTTGTCCTTGAGTCCGTTGTTTGTTGAACGACAAAGCTTAGAATTCATCTCTATGTTTGACATTAGACCCTCCGTTGACTTAGTACCCGGTCTGTTAGCATCCTTGGAGTTTAGACCTACACTTCTAGGACGGGTTGGTGAGGCACAGCGAGACGACCCACAGTTGGTTGAGATAGTAGAAAAGCTCAAAGGGGGGGAGTCATCAAGCCATCTTCGTAGGTATACCCTAGACGATAAGGGTTGGTTACGAAGGGATAATAGACTTTGTGTACCAAAAGACGAAGACTTAAGGAAGGCCATTCTTGATGATGCTCATCGCTCAAAAATGACCATTCATCCCGGCGGGGATAAGATGTACAAAGATATGAAGCGGGTTTTCTTTTGGGCCGGTATGAAAAAGGATGTGGCCGAGTACGTCGCTAGATGCTTGGTGTGACAACGAGTTAAAGCAGAACAAAAGAAACCCGGTGGGTTGCTTCACCCATTAGAAGTTCCACTATGGAAATGGGAAAGCATCTCAATGGATTTTGTGGATGGATTACCAAGATCAAGGAAGGGTAACACGGGGATTTGGGTTATAGTAGATAGACTTACTAAAAGCGCCCATTTTATTCCCGTGAAAAGTAAGAGGACTGCTCCGTGGTTGGCTTCTGTATACATTAAGGAGATAGTTCGTTTGCACGGTATTCCTTCTAGTATAGTAAGCGACCGTGACCCCATCTTTACTAGCGAATTTTGGAAGAGTTTACAAGAGGCGGTAGGGACTCAGCTATGTTTGAGCACCGCATATCATCCTCAGACAGACGGCCAGACCGAGAGGGTGAATCGCATTCTAGAGGATCTTTTAAGGCTTTGTATCCTAGACTTTGGGGGTACATGGGAAGAGCACCTTCCGTTAGTAGAATTCGCATATAATAATAGCTTTCAGTCTAGTATTGGCATGGCACCTTTCGAAGCTCTTTATGGAAGGCCTTGCCGTTCGCCTACATGTTGGTGGGAATCTACCGATAAAATCCTACTTGGGCCCGATATGGTTAGGGAAACCTCGGAGAAGATTGAGTTGATTCGAAGGAGGATGAAAGCAGCACAAGATAGGCAAAAATCGTATGCTGATAAGAGGAGGACAGATCTTGAGTTTGACATTGGGGACATGGTTTTTATCAAAGTATCTCCGTTACAGAATGTTGTTCGCTTTGGGTCCGTGGGGAAATTAGCACCAAGGTTTGTAGGGCCGTTTCCTGTAAAAGACATGATTGGGAAGATGGCATATAGGGTGGAGTTGCCTGAGAAACTTAGTGGAGTACACGACGTATTCCATGTATCACATTTGAGGAAGTGTTTGCACAAGACCGCGGAGGTGGTAGAGCCGAGCTTGCTTAAAGAGGTGGAAATAGAGCGTGATGCAACAATTAGACGAGCTCCTACATGCATTCTTGGGTCGGAGATCAAAAAGTTGAGGAATCGAGAGGTCAGACTGGTTAAAGTGCAATGGGGAGATGATGAGAGCAACGCAACTTGGGAGACAGAAGAGAAGATGCGTTCGTTGTACCCTTTTCTTTTTGAGGGTATGTCTTTTAATTTCTCCTTTATCGCTTAGCTTATCTTATCTTATCTTTAGTATGTCCTCTCATTAGTATCTTTGACTTTTAGTTAGGATAATCCTATGGTTGAAACATGTGTTTGAGACATGTTATGTATGATGGATGCAAAATGGATGCAAGTGTTTGCTAGTGGTTGCTCGTGGATGCATATATACACACACTTTAGGCACTAGATCGGCTCAGTCACTACATATTGCATATTGCATATATATGGATGTATTTAGTAAAATGGATGAACGATGGTTGTATTATCATGTGGATGCTGCATTCAGATGATGGTTGTGCACGCATATAGAAGTATTATGTAGCATTAAGAATCTTTTGCATACATAATGGATGCATGGCACGATCATAGTTGCATTAAGGAGGTCAACTGAATCAGTGGACCGCCTGATTTTGCATTAGATACGGACATATACACACACTGTGCATTTAAACATGAAAGCATTAGAAGTCTGTAAGGACAATGGATGCCTGTGTATGATGGATGAGTAGATGGATGTTTGGATGGTAGGATATACATTCTTCCAGACTTGAAGATTTCGGGGACGAAATCCTAAAAGGAGGGGAGAATGTAACACCCCGAATTTTCTATTAACACTAAAGTTGCTAAAATAATAATAAGTGTGTAGAAGAGGGGATGTATCTAATATGAATATAAAAATATTAATAAGTGTGTAAGAGAGGGGATGTATCTAATATGAATATAAAAATATTAATAAGTGTGTAAGAGAGGGGATGTATCTAATATGAATATAAAAATATTAATAAGTGTGTGAGAGAGGGGATGTATCTAATATGTATATAAAAACAATAATAAGTAAAGCGGGATGTATCTAATATGTACATTGTAGAAAATATATATATATTTATGACATGAATAGAAGTTTATTAATATGCTGAGTGTTTGCTGAGTCACTTCTGACTCATTGCTGAGTCAACAAGATAAACCCCATCTTGTCTGAACGGCTGCGGTTATTTCTAGGTTAAATCTAATGGCCTAAATGAATTCTAAAATCTATAAATAAGTGGGTAGACCCTAGACCTAAATCACTTGTAAAATTAGAGAAGCTACCGTCATGCTGCTGCCATGGAGTTCAGCATAGCCGTCACAAACTAAGAAGAGGAAGCCTAATCATCTACAACTAAATCTACACAAATCAAATCAAAAGATCTCTCTTTCTCTAATTCTTTTCTTTTGTTGGTGAGTATGATGATTCTCACAAGACTATTACAAACTAATTTGACTCAGTTATGAATGGATCACAAGAAAGTGACGTGATTTGTAATTGTAAATTCTATATATTGTGGATCTCTTATTATGTTATTATGTTGTCGTATGATGTAAATTATATATGCTATGTCATGCTATGTTGTAAATTCTCTTATGCTATGTCGTGCTATGTTGAGAATCATGTCAAGCTATGTTATACTATCATACTATGCCATGTTATAAATCATGCTATATTATGTTGAAAAATCATGTTGTTGGATCATGCTTAAAGTTATGTTTTTTTTTCTTAATTTAAATGGATCTTGTTTATGGGAATTTGCCTATTAGGTTAGGTGTACCCATAAACTTGAAACTATAATTAAATAAAACTTGATTATGGGAATTTGCCTATTGAGTTAGGTGTACCCATATAAAACCATGTTGTTAAAAAAAATAATTAGATGATGTTGATTCACACATGTTCATATGTAAGTTTATGAAAATTGATTGAGATTATATTAGGTGAATTTTGAACAAGTTGACACCTTTAGGTCCATGACATGTATAATCTATGCAGGTTGGACATATGCAAGTTTCACCCCTTATTATGATTCATTTGGTCACATATACATGTTGTTATTATGATAATCTCTTTTATGCTATGAGTTAGGCTATTCGAGTCTAACATATATTTTGCGAATAAACGTTCAAACGTGGGGTAGGGGTAATATTAGGAATTAATAAATTGGGTGCAATTTTGTAAGATTTTGCATACCATGAATGGATGTCCATAATTGAGTCAATTATGGACATTGTTAAAAATTGGAAGTAATTAATAATTCAAGTAGGGAATTATTAAAATTGGGGGAAAGTAGATTATTATTAATAATCAATGCTTAGGACACGAGGTTGGACCCGTTTGTGATGTAAACCTGCCCGGACCCGCCCGGCAAATCCAGTAGTCACAAATGTCGGCCCAATGTGAGAGGTCCTAGGCCCAAACTAAAGCATAACAGTTGTAAAGACACGAGGTTAGACTCTTTTATGGTGTAAGACTGCCCGGACCCGCCCGGCAAATCCAGCTGCCATAAATGCCAGTCTAATGTGAGAGGTCTTTATGAGGTTATGGCCTTAATGAACTAAGAAATACTTAACCAGATAATCATGTAAGGTGGGACATGGGGGTTAAGTAGGTGCCTTGGGTGGCATGAGGAATCTGGTGGTTGCCTTTAGAGGCATTTGAAATACGATTAGACTTAACCAAACACACATGTAAATGAACATGACTAAGTGGGTTAAGTGGGATGGACTAACGGGGACAAGCTTAGGTGGAATGCTTGTGGTAAATAGTGGGGGCCCATTTCAACCAGTATCCCAAAACGTATCTTTGTGGGCTCGACCCAAGTCGAGGATGGGACACGCATACTGGGTTTGACTATAAGAGGCCAAAACAGGGAGCGGTGGCAACGCAAGTCCAACGGGTTTCATATGCGTGTGTGGACCCGGGCTGGTAGGTAAGACGTTGTTGCATCGTGTAGGTATAAGCCGTGCATGTCCGTTGTATCAGGTTGCCACTTTAGGGGAGTGATACACCCCACTGTGGGGCCAGCACGGGTATCTACGAGTTAGGGAGCCGATCGAATAATGGGAAGTAGGGTACACCTAGTGGAGATAGGGGCAGGCGGCACCTATGTAGTCAGCTAGGGGTACGTAAAGCCATTGGGAAAGTTTCTAAGTGAAGCTAAGTGGGATGAATCTTTAGGGTGACTGGTTCGGTGCAGTATAGTGTTTATCCTTTAGTATTTAGGAGCGCCTATAACGTTGCCTTTAGCGATTGTCTATGTCCTTAATCTGCTCTTCATGGACATTTTCTTGTTTTCCAGCTTATGCCTTAGTCCAGTTATTTTGGTAATAGTATTGTAGAATTATCATATTCACCAGACTTTATGTCTGACCCCCCTCTTTTCCATCCTTTTTCTCCCTTCAGGTCCGCAGGTTGGGCCAGGTTCTAGTGGAGTCTAGTTGGATCGCTTATCTACTGGAAAGCTTGGACTGCTGAAGTAAAGTCCAGCTTGTTATCTTTCTTTTTAATGGCTATTCATGTAATGGGATTATGTACTTGTTTTATCAAGATAGATATTGTACTTGACATTGAATATGGTGTTATGATGTAATCAAACATGTTTTGACTTCTGCTACAATGAAATAAAGTTTTTGAATTTCCAAGTACTATTTTATATCTGTCTTGTTGTAATTTTACTGTTCTATATTCACTTAAAACCTCCATGGAAGTTAATGCATTCCCTTTGTGAGTGACATTAATGGTATAATTGTCTTAGCGAATATTTAATAGAAGGCATATATAAAAACAATCTCATTAGTCTATGTGTCTTTACAGAGAAACTGTTAAAGGAATTTGCTATTTTTTGGGGATACGTTGATGATGTAAATTTGACAGAAACTCCTGATGAGATTGATGAAATAATAAATTACTTGAAAAAGGAATTTGAAATGAAAGATCATTGCCAAACTAAATATTATCTTGGTCTACAGATCGAGTATAGTACAAATGTCCTACTACCATCAATCAAATTACATTAAGAAAATCCGTAAGCATTTTCAAATGGATAAAGCATATTCACTTAGCATGCCCATGGTGGTCAGATCACTAGATATTAAAAATGACCCTTACCATCTAAAAGAAGATGATGAAAATGTTCTTTGTCCAAAAACACAATATTCCAGTTTCATTGGTGCATCATTGTATTTAGCCTAATGCATGAGACTGGATGTTGCATTCTCAGTCAATCTCCTAGCAAGATATAGTTCTGCACCAACAAAAATAGATTGGAATGGAGTGAAATATGTCATAAGATACCTTCATGGAACAAAAGATTTAGGCTTATTTATTATAACATAGGGAATAATCCGATTCTAATTAGCAATGCTGATGTAGGTTACTTTTCTGAACCACATAGCAAGATCACAACTGGGTATGTGTTTAGTAATAGAAATACAACTACTTCATGGCGATCTACAAAGCAAACGTTGGTATCAGCAACATCCAATCATTCTAAAACATTAGCACTACATGAAGCAAGTTGAGAATGTGTTCCGTTGAACTCCTTAACTGAATGTATTCGAAGTACGTGTCGACTCCCCTCAACTACATAAGAATCCATTATTATTTCTAAAGACAATGTTGCTTGCATTACCCAAATTCAAGTAGATTATATCATGGAAGATAGGACAAAACATATTTCTCCTAAATTCTTCAAATATTAGCAATAAAAAGGAAATAAAATTCAGGCAAAACATATCCAGTCTCAAGAAAATCTAGCAAATATATTCAAAAAGGAATTTCCAAAATCAACATTTCAGAAGATGGTTTATAAAATTGATATGCATCATGCGCATCACCAAACTAATTGAATAATGCGTTGTGAATAAGGTGGAACATATAAAACTGTACTATAATGTACTTTTTCATTTGCTAAGATTTTCCCAATTGGGTTTTTATTAGTAAGGCTTTTAATGAGGCAATATGTTGATCCAGTAGTGTAACAACCCGGAATTTTAACAATACCTAAACCAGTTATTTAATTAAATTTTCAAAAATAGAAATTTCCGCAAATGGTGGAATATACCACGAAAGTTGTACCATTGCGTTCGTCATGGAATTCTGGTTAACTTTCATGTTTGGAATTTCGTGAATGGAGACTGTATACAGAAGTTACGGATATAATACCAAAAAAAGACGGAAATAATAAAACAAATAATATATAATATTTAATACCATTTATAACCTGCCTTCACTAAGCGTTTTGGCCTAAGGGCGATTGATACACTTGGATGGAGCGGTCGACCACTTTAGGCGTTTTCAGCCCAATGACGGCTAGAGTTATATAGGCTTTTATTATTATAAATTATACATAAATGGACAGAGGTTTATTAAATTAAATATAATGGTTCAGGATCATTTCACCTCCAATATATAAAGGGTTAAAGCCCTCCCCCCCTCCAATTCTTTTTCACATATTCTGAGAGTAGGAGCAAAGCTCGTTCATTTTCTTTTCACCTTAAACAAATTCTAAAACAAAATATACACACATATATATATATATATAATAGATTTGAAGAGATTAATCAGATTCAAGTGGAAAAAGTTATGGATTGGGGTCTAAGTTCTCCTTCATCGGATTTCTTCCTGTTTTCTTATTTTCTTACAAATTTGAAAGTATCCACTTTTCAACATAACTATAGATATGTAAGAACCTAGGAATTGTAGGCCTAAAAGACTATTCAGATTCAGATTTGGATGATTTCATGAGAGTGAAAAGTCTATATACAAAGTTTTAAATAATATGATTACTTCATCTGTATTAAATATGAAATGTATGTCTATGTGTTCAACAAATCTATTACAGTTTTTATCAGATTTGAAAGAATAATTATGGTTTGAATATTATTATTTTGTCGGCTTGTTAAATTGTTCATATTATTGCTTATATGTGTGTTTAAAAATACTGTGGTTTTTGTTAACACCATAGATCTGGAAATCAGTCCCATAAATGATTGTTAAAGCGTAGTTTTATTCCAGATCTGTAGTTTTGGTGTTGATTTGTGGTTCATGTAAGTTTTGTTGAAAAGAAATAAGCCTGTTTTGTTCAGTTTTGCTTTGGTTTTAATTTGGTTATTGTAAATATGTCTTCTTTTTTTCTTCAATAAAAAGATGTTATTCGAAATTAGTAAGAAATATGTATAAAAAGCCTAAAAGGAAAGGGCGGCGTAAATTCATGGACAAACATAGATTTATGTACGTTTGTACATAGTTTACATCAACCATTTCAAAAACATATATTACATATTTTTTATGATTTGAAATATGACATTCCTCTTTAAATATTTTATGGCATCATTTACAATACTTTCAGTTTTGACCTTTTTATGAGATTTGGAATCTCAACGCAAGTCCGAACATGAAAGGATTTTTTGGTCATTAGCTTAGACCAAAGCTTTTGAATATAATAATAATAATACTAATAAAAAGATAAAAACATATAAACTACGTTAACCGTGCAAATATATATATATATATATTATTTTATTTAAAAATTGGTTCGCTTTTATTAACATCTAAATACAAACTGGAAAGAAAGAAGCAATAAATTAATTCCTAAAAGAGAGTTTTGAACCCATGATAAGGTTACAACTCCATAGCAAGTGCGATCCCGCTGCACTTCTAGTCTTATATTACTATCCTTCGAGTCTTTTCTTTGAGTGGCAGAGATTAAAACATTTAGCCACCATTTTGTTATTCTTAACCAACTTGTAGCACTGTGCTAACAACGAACAGTAGCTATGATTTTCCGGTCTGAAACTGATGATGGGAAGTGTATAAGCCCTAACTACCATATGTATACATTCCTTCAAACCGCCACTCAAACATCAAAATGGGTGCGCATGCCTATTTGCAGCAGTATTAGAAATGAGATAAGCAGTACCTTTTGTTCTACAATGAGAAAATTAGATAAGCCTGATTATTTTCATCTTCCTAAATTCAGCATTGGCACAAACCATTCCGTTTTAAAACATGGATTCTAATATTTTGAGATAAGGCCAGTGAACAAAACATGACCTTTAGTCCAGATCCAATATGAGTCTTTCTAAACTGAAAGTCTGAAACATGTTAGTTCAAATTGCATCCAACAGAGATGTCGTAGCCCAGATAGAAAAATATAGGATGTAACACCCCACCTCCGCTAGGGTCACTCTTTCGGGGGCACTAGCTTCTGGGGGGCGTTAGAACTGGGTAAGCATGCATAATGATATATCAAGGCAGAACAAGAACATAAATATATATGTAAAACAGAGTAAGTGAGAATAAAACAGCGGAATATCTCAAACCATCTCAAAACAAGTCTAGTGCATCATAAAGTCAACTGCCAAAATAAACATGTCTAGTACATCATAAACAGAAATACTGAAATACATAGTGCTATCCCCAAAATAAAGATGATAAAGCATAGCGAGCTCAATGTCCAGACATACATGAGCTATCCAGCAAACAAGCAAGCGATCCAAGCTAAGCACCACTGTTCCCTCCCTGAGAACCTGGGGGGAAACGGAAGAAAAGAAGCGAAAGAAAACAGGTCAGTCAAAAAGACTGGTAAGCCCTACTACGATCAGTCTATAAACTAATAAAGTTAACATCATGATGGAAACTGAGATGAACATACTGGCAATAGATAAAGGTGTCATCACATAAAGAAGATTAAGCTTTGCACCACAGTGTACTAGCAAACTAACATAACAGGTATTGATCCCTCAGCCCAAACTTTGGCCCAATAGCATGAGGTGACCTTAATACAAGGTCCAGCCCAACGGTCTAGTCGATCGGCTCCCTATAAACCTAACACGTCAAGTGTTGGTGTCCATACGGCCCACATATGGTTGTAGTCAGACTGTACTGGGTCCACCTTCGGGTGTATCAAGCCCTCGGGTGCCAACCCCAGACACCTAAGCAATAATGCACAGTCTAAACCTACTGGTACCCGTGCCTCGAGTTTGTCCAACACCGGACTACGTGCACGTCCGTAGCCCGCCTGGACCCGCACCGCTGTACCACTCAGCCGTCGCTTTGGTCGCTTACATCAGTCCAGTAATCGTGCCCCGCCCTAGCCTAGCCTCTAGGGTTGTGAATGATACCAAACTGGGATTACTGCTGGAACAGACCACGTTGCTAGGGTTTTCTAAGAGGGTTAAGTGTGGTTTAACCCCTCACTAATCATGGATTAAATTAGTTAAGTGTAACCAACAGTTCACCACTTAACCCCATTTAATCCCTCGCATCCCCAAAATTGGTTAAGTATTAGTGGGCCATGACTTAACCATAATCATGAGGTATTAATTTAATTGTACCTTAACCTCTCACATTAGACTTTGTTGCGGTTACTAGTTAAGCCGGGCGGGTCCGGGTAGCTTTACACCACAACTTGGTCTAACCTCGGGTCCAAGGTACACATGACCAACTTCTCACATTGGGTCCTATTGTTTGTAGCAACTAGTTAAGTCGGTCGGTTCCGGGTAGGTTTACGCTACAAACTCAACCCAACCTCGAGTTGGCCACACTTATGTTTTCTAAGTGTCATGTCCACTTTATTTGTAAAACATAATTACAAGTTTAACAAATACTTGGGTAGACCTAACTTAATAGGTAAATTCCCAAGGGGTAGACCTAACTTAATAGGTAAATTCCTAATCTTATATTTTCATGTATTTTAAGTTTTACCCAACCCCCCCCCCCCCCCCCCCCAACGTCATTCTATCGCTTACATATTCGTTATAACGCATAAAGGATAGAAAGAGGGAACTTGGCACAACATAGATGATGAATCTTACATAAAATATGCATAACATGTTGGACTTGCATAACTTAGCATAGTGAACTTGCATAAACATGCATAACTTGTTAAACTTGCAAATCATCGCATAGTGAACTCGCATAAACATGCATAACTTGTTAAACTTGCAAATCATGGCATAGTGAACTCGCATAAGCATGCATAACTTGTTAAACTTGCAAATCATGGCATAGTGAACTTGCATAAACATGCATAACTTGTTAAACTTGCAAATCATGGCATAGTGAACTTGCATAAGCATGCATAACTTATTAAACATGCATAACATAGCATAGTGAACTCGCATAAGCATGCATAAATCCCAACTTTCATCACATATTAACTTTAGAGTTTCTAAAATGAAGGTAAGAGGGCTTACAAATATTATGAAGACACAAATCCACTAATAAAGATTGAAAAGCCCTTTATGCAAGCATATAAAAACCCAAAACAAAGCTCCAATTAACAAAAATCCCAAAAACTCTAGCTTAGCAAATAAAGCTTGCAACTTGATGATGTATGCAAGCTAATGATCATTCATACAACTTAGAAATACTTGTATGAACATCAAAACCTTCATAGGAATGATTTTTGAAGAGGGTGGAGGCTAGGGTTTTTAGGTGGAGGCCATTTGAGAATTCAATTTGACATAGTTTGGTTGCTAGAATGAATAATGAGGTTTTAGGGTAGGATTAGGGGCTTATTTATAGAAGATTAGAGTGTTTTTAGCCCTAGGATTAACCCTAGGTTAGTTTAGGTCCGTCAGATTTCGGAATTCTCTAGAACCAAGCCACAAGACCAAGCCCAAATCAAAATGGTGCACCAGGCAAAAGTGCCTGGCCACCCCGTGTCGACAGGGCTGTCGACAGGGCAGTCGACACCCTTAGACCCCTGTCGACATGCCTGTCGACATGGGGGTCCTGGCGGGAGTTTTCCCGCCTGACGCCAGTTAGCCCTAATCCTTGTTTTTAATTTAAAATTTAAATCTGCTTTTAACATGGAAATCTATGAAAACTTCAATGGGCCTTAACTGGGTCATACGGACTCCGATTTTCGAAAACTCGGACTCTATTTCGCGTATTTTTCCGAGACGAACGCAATGGCATAGCCCGTTTCCCTTGATTCAGATTTTTGAATTAAATTCTGCCTCGATTTATGTTATAACCGGTTATTGAAAATACGGGTTGTTACATTTTCCCCTCCTTAAAGGATTTCGTCCCCGAAATCTTCAAGTTAGGAAGAACGTATCCTACCTTCCAATCATCCATCTACTCAAAGCATCATCCACGAGCAATCACTGTCCTTAAAAGATTCTGAATGTTGTATGATCATATGCAAAAGTGTGTGTATATGTACTTATCTAATGCAAAGATCAATGCAAAATATGTTAGTGAAATGTATCCATATGTATGCAAATCCCTAACATAATGTATAATATCTACATGCGTGCTCAATCATACATCCATATGCAACATCCATGTGATTGCATACAAATTTCATCCAAGAATAAGCATAAACACTCATGCACATGCAATATGAGGAGTGTGTGAGCCGATCTAGTGCCTAATGTGTATCATGCATCCACGAGTAACCACTTGCAAACACTTGCAACCACTTGCAACCATCAAACATAACATGTTTCAAACACATGTTTCATCTAAAGGGTTTCTATCTAAGGTTCTCATGACAAGGTTAGCACGATAACTAGATAAACATGGATAGCAAAGAGAAAGATATGCTAACAAAGGAAAGAGATTGAGAGTGTACCCTCGAAAAGGAATGGATAAAGCCCACGCATCTTCTCATCGGTTTCCCAAGTTGCGTCTTCTTCGGCTTCACCCCATTGAACCTTCACCAGCTTGACCTCTCGATTCCTTAGCTTCTTGGTCTCCGTCCCCAAGATACGAATCGGAGCTCTCCTCAAAGTTGCCTCTTTCTCTACTTCCACGTCTTCAAGAATGCTAGGCTCAACCACCTCAGCGGACTCATGTAGGCACTTTCGGAGATGCGAGACATGAAAGACATTATGTACTCCGGACAGCTTCTCGGGCAATTGCACTTTATAAGCCATCTTCCCAATCCTCTCTATAATAGGGAAGGGTCCAACAAATCTCGGTGCTAACTTCCCAATAGCTCCAAATCGGACTACATTCCGCAAAGGAGAAACCTTTACGAAAACCATATCCCTAACATCAAACTCCAAATCGGATCTTCGCTTATCAGCATAGGATTTCTGTCGGTCTTGGGCCGCCTTCATCCGTCTTCTAATCAACTCGACCTTCTCGGATGTATCTCTAATCATGTCAGGTCCAAGTATAAGCTTATCTGTAGTCTCCCACCAACATGTGGGTGACTTGCACGGCCTCCCATATAAAGCTTCAAATGGTGCCATCCCTATGCTTGCTTGATAACTGTTATTATATGCAAACTCAACAAGAGGAAGATGGTCTTCCCAAGTACCACCAAAATCCAGAATGCAAAGCCTCAACAAGTCCTCAAGTACCCTATTCACCCTTTCTGTTTGGCCGTCTGTTTGTGGGTGATAAGCCGTACTCAGGTTCAACCTCGTGCCCATAGCTTCCTGCAAACTGTTCCAGAACTGACTAGTAAAGATGGGGTCTCGGTCACTGACTATGTTGGAAGGGACTCCATGTAGTCGTACTATCTCACGAAGATATACTGATGCTAGTCCAGATGCGGTCCTTTTGCTCTTCACCGGAATGAAATGAGCACTCTTCGTAAGTCTATCTACAATAACCCAAATGCTTGTATTCCCTTTCCTTGACCTTGGAAGCCCATCAATAAAGTCCATAGAAATACTCTCCCACTTCCAAAGTGGAACATCTAGAGGATGCAATAGCCCACCGGGCTTCTTTGACTCGGCCTTAACTTGCTGGCAAATGATACATCTAGAGACAAACTCTGCCACATCCTTCTTCATCCCAGGCCAAAAGAAAATACGCTTCATATCTTTATACATCTTATCACCGCCTGGATGTATAGTCAACTTGGAACGATGTGCTTCCTCAAGAACTTTCCTCACCAAGTCTTCTACCATCGGAACACAAAGCCTTCCGTCTCTCCTCAGCCAACCCTTATCATCTATAGAATATCGAGCAAGGTGACTAGATGTCTCCCCTCGAATCAGCTTCTTCATAATCTCAATTATCTGCGGGTCTTCCTTCTGCGAAGCCCCAACTTGATCCAGAAGGGTAGGCCTGAGCTCAACAGATGCTAAAGAACTGGTCATCGACTCCATTGCCAAAGAGAAATCAAAGGTTGCCAAGAACTCTAAATTCTTCATCTCAACAAATAGAGGACTTAGTGTCAACCTTTTTCTACTCAATGCATCCGCTACAACATTCCCCTTGCCAGGGGTATAGGCTATATCAAAATCATAGGACGCCAAGAATTCCATCCATCTCTGCTGCCTCAAGTTCAGATCCTTCTGCGAAAAGAGATACTTCAAAGACTTGTGATCAGTATACAGCTCAAATCTCTCTCCCAGAAGATAATGATGCCAAGCCTTGAGTGCATATACTATCGTTGCCAGCTCTAGATCATGAGTGGGATAATTCTTCTCAAGCACCTTAAGTTGCCTCCCACCAAAACATATAACTCTGCCCTCTTGCATCAGAACGGCGCCCAATCCCGTGCCACAAGCATCAGTGTACACGGTAAACATCTTACCACCATCGGGTAAAGCTAGAACTGGTGCTGAGGTAAGGGCTCTCTTGAGTCTCTGAAAAGCAAGCTCACAGTCCATATCCCAAGCAAAAACTAAGTTCTTCTTCGTCAACTTAGTAAGAGGAGCGGATATCTTCGCGAAGTCCTTGATGAACTTCCGGTAATAACCCGCAAGACCTAGAAAACTTCTCACCTCGGTTGCATTCCTTGGAGTCTTCCAATCCTGAACTGCAACCACCTTAGCGGGATCCACCGCTAAGCCTTGCTTGGATACGATATGCCCGAGGAATCTAACTTCCCTTCTCCAAAAGTGACATTTGGAGAACTTGGCCTTTAACTGATGCGCTCTAAGCGTATCCATCACCTCTACAAGATGCCTCACGTGCTCTTCTTCATCCTTGGAGAAGATCAGAATATCATCCACAAAAACCACGACAAACTTGTTCAAGAACTCCCGAAACACCCTACTCATCAAGTCCACGAAATACGCGGGTGCATTCGTCAAACCGAACGGCATAACAAGCCATTCAAAAAATCCATCTGGAGTTCTGAATGCAGTCATGTCTATACTATCTTCAGCCACTCTGAGCTGATGAAATCCAGTAGCAAGATCAAGCTGAGAGAAAACAGAAGCACCAACAAGCTGGTCAAAGAGATCATCGATCCTCAGTAATGGGTGTCTGTTCTTCTTAGTCAGCTTATTCAACTCTCTATAGTCCACACAGAGTCGAAGAGAACCATCTGCCTTAGTAGCAAACACCACAGGCGCTCCCCATTCGGATATACTTCGTCTGATGAAGTTCTTCTCAAGCAACTCCTTTACTTGCTTGCTGAGCTCCCGTCTCTCACGTGGAGCCATGTGCCGAACGGGCAAAGAAACAGGCTTAGCATTATCCACTAGATAAATGCGAAAATCAATCTCTCGTTTAGGGGGCAACCCCTTAACTTCTTCAAAAACATCTGGATAATCTCGGACCACCCTTACAGACTGAAGGGCTTCCTCTGACGAGTCGAGAGATTCAAGATAGCACAACATGACGGGATCCTTCGGATTGCATGAAATCTCTAAGGTGTTGCCAAGGCGAGTCACAAGCCTCACAACCCTATGCTCACAATCAACAATGGCTCCATATCGGGACATCCAATCCATGCCCAGTATCAATCCGTATCCCCTGAAACCAAGAACATATGCACTACACAAGAACTCTACACTGAGTATAGAGATCCTCAGATCCTCACATATCATAGATAGATGAGCAGAACCCCCAATGGGATTCGAAACACAAACGGGATCATCCACTAAGCTAGTACTAAGGTGCAAGCTATCAACAAGATCAGATGAAATAAAGCTATGTGATGCACCAGAATCAAACAAGGTACGAACTGGAAGATCAGAAACATAAACAAGGTTCTCAACAGAAACACTACCTCGATCGGGAACTGGAGCGGTATTGAGGGCATGAACTTGCCCTCCTGAAGGTCCAGCCTGTCCTTTCTTCTTCGGGCATTCCTTGCTGAAGTGTCCAGTCTCACCACAGGAAAAACATCCACCACTAAGCTTCCTTTTCTTCTTCCTACAATCCTTAGCAAAGTGTCCAGGCACACCACAGTAATTGCACTTTCCCTTGCCCTTGTTGTTGTTCCCCTTCTTGTTCTTGCTCTGATTCCCCTGACTGCTTTGACCACCTTGATTGCCTTTACCCTGAGAATCAGTCTTCTTTGCTTGAGTATCACTCGACTTGATCTCTTTCTTTCCATCTCCCTGAAGTAGGGCCATATTGACCAAACTCTCAAAAGTAGCCCCATGTGGAATATGTGACATTGCCAAACCCTACAGCGGCTCATTCAACCCTCTAGCAAATCGAAGAGCCTTCTTCTCAGGAGTGTTCACCATATCCAAACCAAAACGGGCCAGTTGATTAAACTTGTTCACATACTCCTTGACAGACATATCACCTTGCTTTAATGCAATGAACTTCTCCATCTGCAAATTTGCCTCAGCAGAAGATAGAAACTTGGCCACAAATCTAGCCCTCAAATCGGCCCAAGTCTCAACGGGCCTCGTCCCATTGGTGACTTCCCACCAATAGGCTGCTTCATCCTTCAAAAGCCACACTGTCAATAAGATTTTCCTCTCGTCATCAATCCCAAAGATAGCAAACAAGTCCTCAGTGTCTTTCAGCCAATTCCTAGCTTCAACAAAAGATTCCGTGCCTAGGAAATTCTTGCCTCCCATCGCCTTGAAGTCTTTACAAACTTTCGTGAACTCAACCTGAGGATGCTGAGGGGGAGGAGGAGGAAGAGGAGCCTCAGCAACTGGAGGAGGAGGAACATTAGCAACGGGAGGAGGAATATTAGCTACTGGAGGAGGGGGAACAGGAACCACCGGAGGAGGGACATTAGGAGGAGGATTCTCAACTACAGGAGGAGGAGTGGGAGTAGGGTTTGCGGGGCCGGCTGCCGCCCTAGCTTCTAGAAGTCTCCTATACCAGAGTGGTACGTTTACTCCATCCGGGATGGCAAGATCCTCAGCCATACTGAAACGAAAGATAAGATAAGATTAGGTCAAGGGAACGAAGGATAACGCTAATGGCTTTTTGGGGAATAGCCTTTTAAAATACTAGACTTTTCTTTGGAAAATACTTTATACTTGTTTTGAAAATAGTTTTTCAAAAGTCTTTTAAAAACTTTTTTGTTCTTTCTCGTAAACCATATGCTCTGATACCAAATTTGTAACACCCCACCTCCGCTAGGGTCACTCTTTCGGGGGCACTAGCTTCTGGGGGGCGTTAGAACTTGGTAAGCATGCATAATGATATATCAAGGCAGAACAAGAACATAAATATATATGTAAAACAGAGTAAGTGAGAATAAAACAGCGGAATATCTCAAACCATCTCAAAACAAGTCTAGTGCATCATAAAGTCAACTGCCAAAATAAACATGTCTAGTACATCATAAACAGAAATACTGAAATACATAGTGCTATCCCCAAAATAAAGATGATAAACCATAGCGAGCTCAATGTCCAGACATACATGAGCTATCCAGCAAACAAGCAAGCGATCCAAGCTAAGCACCACTATTCCCTCCCTGAGAACCTGGGGGGGAAACGGAAGAAAAGAAGCGAAAGAAAACGGGTCAGTCAAAAAGACTGGTAAGCCCTACTACGATCAGTCTATAAACTAATAAAGTTAACATCATGATGGAAACTGAGATGAACATACTGGCAATAGATAAAGGTGTCATCACATAAAGAAGATTAAGCTTTGCACCACAGTGTACTAGCAAACTAACATAACAGGTATTGATCCCTCAGCCCAAACTTTGGCCCAATAGCATGAGGTGACCTTAATACAAGGTCCAGCCCAACGGTCTAGTCGATCGGCTCCCTATAAACCTAACACGTCAAGTGTTGGTGTCCATACGGCCCACATAGGGTTGTAGTCAGACTGTACTGGGTCCACCTTCGGGTGTATCAAGCCCTCGGGTGCCAACCCCAGACACCTAAGCAATAATGCACAGTCTAAACCTACTGGTACCCGTGCCTCGAGTTTGTCCAACACCGGACTACGTGCACGTCCGTAGCCCGCCTGGACCCGCACCGCTGTACCACTCAGCCGTCGCTTTGGTCGCTTACATCAGTCCAGTAATCGTGCCCCGCCCTAGCCTAGCCTCTAGGGTTGTGAATGATACCAAACTGGGATTACTGCTGGAACAGACCACGTTGCTAGGGTTTTCTAAGAGGGTTAAGTGTGGTTTAACCCCTCACTAATCATGGATTAAATTAGTTAAGTGTAACCAACAGTTCACCACTTAACCCCATTTAATCCCTCGCATCCCCAAAATTGGTTAAGTATTAGTGGGCCATGACTTAACCCTAATCATGAGGTATTAATTTAATTGTACCTTAACCTCTCACATTAGACTTTGTTGCGGTTACTAGTTAAGCCGGGCGGGTCCGGGTAGCTTTACACCACAACTTGGTCTAACCTCGGGTCCAAGGTACACATGACCAACTTCTCACATTGGGTCCTATTGTTTGTAGCAACTAGTTAAGCCGGTCGGTTCCGGGTAGGTTTACGCTACAAACTCAACCCAACCTCGAGTTGGCCACACTTATGTTTTCTAAGTGTCATGTCCACTTTATTTGTAAAACATAATTACAAGTTTAACAAATACTTGGGTAGACCTAACTTAATAGGTAAATTCCCAAGGGGTAGACCTAACTTAATAGGTAAATTCCTAATCTTATATTTTCATGTATTTTAAGTTTTACCCAACCCCCCCCCCCCCCCAACGTCATTCTATCGCTTACATATTCGTTATAACGCATAAAGGATAGAAAGAGGGAACTTGGCACAACATAGATGATGAATCTTACATAAAATATGCATAACATGTTGGACTTGCATAACTTAGCATAGTGAACTTGCATAAACATGCATAACTTGTTAAACTTGCAAATCATCGCATAGTGAACTCGCATAAACATGCATAACTTGTTAAACTTGCAAATCATGGCATAGTGAACTCGCATAAGCATGCATAACTTGTTAAACTTGCAAATCATGGCATAGTGAACTTGCATAAACATGCATAACTTGTTAAACTTGCAAATCATGGCATAGTGAACTTGCATAAGCATGCATAACTTATTAAACATGCATAACATAGCATAGTGAACTCGCATAAGCATGCATAAATCCCAACTTTCATCACATATTAACTTTAGAGTTTCTAAAATGAAGGTAAGAGGGCTTACAAATATTATGAAGACACAAATCCACTAATAAAGATTGAAAAGCCCTTTATGCAAGCATATAAAAACCCAAAACAAAGCTCCAATTAACAAAAATCCCAAAAACTCTAGCTTAGCAAATAAAGCTTGCAACTTGATGATGTATGCAAGCTAATGATCATTCATACAACTTAGAAATACTTGTATGAACATCAAAACCTTCATAGGAATGATTTTTGAAGAGGGTGGAGGCTAGGGTTTTTAGGTGGAGGCCATTTGAGAATTCAATTTGACATAGTTTGGTTGCTAGAATGAATAATGAGGTTTTAGGGTAGGATTACGGGCTTATTTATAGAAGATTAGAGTGTTTTTAGCCCTAGGATTAACCCTAGGTTAGTTTAGGTCCGTCAGATTTCGGAATTCTCTAGAACCAAGCCACAAGACCAAGCCCAAATCAAAATGGTGCGCCAGGCAAAAGTGCCTGGCCACCCCGTGTCGACAGGGTTGTCGACAGGGCAGTCGACACCCTTAGACCCCTGTCGACATGCCTGTCGACATGGGGGTCCTGGCGGGAGTTTTCCCGCCTGACGCCAGTTAGCCCTAATCCTTGTTTTTAATTTAAAATTTAAATCTGCTTTTAACATGGAAATCTATGAAAACTTCAATGGGCCTTAACTGGGTCATACGGACTCCGATTTTCGAAAACTCAGACTCTATTTCGCGTATTTTTCCGAGACGAACGCAATGGCATAGCCCGTTTCCCTTGATTCAGATTTTTGAATTAAATTCTGCCTCGATTTATGTTATAACCGGTTATTGAAAATACGGGTTGTTACATAGGAAATCCTGGCTTCTAAATGAACTGAATTTGCAAAGAAACACCAAACCACTTTTTCTAATAAAATTAAATCCAAGTTCGGTAGGATAATCTCAATCGAAGCCGAAATTGCTTATGAGAATCATATGAGCCCCAAGAAAAATACGATCTTTGTAACTCACAGGCGATATATGTTATCCATCCAAATCTACATCAACAACAAAATATATATATTATAATTAATGCTTACTGTATATATGTGTTTGAATGGTTTCCATTTTATGGAATTACTTATGGAAGTATAATCCATATTAAATGCAAATATATATATTATTGTCATTGTAGCAATAAATATGATTGATTTACTGCAAATAAGGTCATAAAGGAATAATAATTATTGTAACCATCGTTGATTTGGGAAAACTAAATTGACTTAATTAGTTATGCCCAAATGGTTACAATTTAAAAATGATGACTATGAATAGGAATTGTAACTCCAGTTAAGGGAATAAATAATTCTTATAACATATAAATAAATATATATGTACAACAAGAATAAATCAAAATAAAGTAAAACAGAAGTGTTTAAGTAGTTAAAATAACTAGATTAAAAAAAGGACTGATATAAAAAGGACATTTATTAGTTTAAGTAATATCCTAGGAAATTATGACCGTTAGGTTCATAAATGACATTAATTGTAACTAATGATAATAAATGGCATTTAAGAGAATAATTAGTGTCTTAGGAAAATATGATGTTATGGTCATAAATGGCAATTATCCTAATAAATAGCAGTAAATGGAATTAAAAGGGGATTAATGGGCATTGGTTGTCATTTTAAATACAAAGTCCAATAAGGAAATAATTAATTAAACATCTTAGGACAAAAAATGTATAGGTTTTCCTTATTCTATTCTAGTTATTCTAGAATTTAAATATTTAGAAATTAGAACTGGACTTAGTAGATTAATGATGCGAAGTCAGTTGCCTTATTCGACAGAAGTCTTCACTTTATAGCAGTCAAAAATATGTTTGACTGATGTGAGACATCACTAACCATAGGAGCCTATTACGATTATTAGTTTGCGCAATGTGGATTATTTCCAAATGTAAGGTTTGCTTCATGAGCGGGGTCTTAAGTGGTTGGAGGGCCCTCCTCCCGTCTAAAAGAAGAAACTAAAAAGGAAATAATTTACTTTGAGATTAAGGTCTTAAGTGGTTGGATCCACCTTTGAAAATATTTTAAGTAATCGCGTAGCCCACCTCCCATAAATGAAGCATTAAAGGAAAGTTGGGTACGAGTTTGATAATTTTCTTGATTAGTCCGCTTCCTCGGGTCTTAAGTGACTTGGGTCGAGGGTCCACCTGGGAGTGCGAAACACCCACCTCCGTTAAGGCCACTCGCAAAGGGAGCCTTACCTTTGGTGGAGGGTTATAGGTACAAGACACAGAAAAATTTACAAGACAGATAAATTTAAGCAACGAAATTCAAATATTTATTTCATACGTAGTTCAATAGAAAAGCATTACATCAAATTGTCTCAAAATAACTTCGAAACATTACACCATAATTTCTGTCTTGATTATTTAATGAAGAAGCATAAACCATAAACAAAACTGCATAAATCCCCAAATGTAGTATCCAAAAGCCATAGCCAAAGTAAGAGAGTCCCAATCAAACATCTACTTTCTTGAAGCTTGCAAAGAGTCTGATTAAGCTGGAGTATTCCCTCCCTATGAACCTAGGGGGAACAAAAGTAAAGAGGACGAAAGAAAACGGGTCAGACAATAAGTCTGGCAAGTTCAGTGATTACTAGTATTTAAACAAGGAAAGGATCATGACAGTAATAACAGAACATAGGATAATATCCTAATATAAGATAAAAGGAACATGTGACCGTACCCATTTCTATAGTATCTGGACCTACCAACTATTGGTTCATCCATCCCCACGAGTTCATAACAAACGATCCCCTTAATGATCGACTCCTACTCGCATGCATTCATATCCAGTGTCATTCAGCCCTGCTTGACTGTAGATACCTGTGCTGGTCCCACCATGGGGCGTATCAGTCCCTCTGGTGGCAAATCGACATGATTCAAGATGCACGGTGTATACTACTGATGCCCAATGCCTGTTTTTTCCACTCTGGAGTACATGCACGCCCATACTCCATCGGAACCTATACTGGCCCACCAACCGCCGACGTTTTGGCCGCTTATAACCAACCCAGTAACCGTGCCCCACCCTGCCTAGTTTCAGGGTACAATGATACATCTATGTGGGTTACTGCTGAAATGGGTCCCCGTTACTAGGGTTTTCTAATCAACATGTTTATTTGGTTAAGTGTCCAAGTTTACCTAAACTTACTCATCTGTTTAGTTAACATGTTGAATCGGTTAAGTGTTTCCCTAATTGACTTAACCCTACCAATCCTGACTTAGCTTTAATTTATTCATTAAAGCACTAACCACTCACATTAGACAGGTCTTGTTGTGGTCACTGGATATGTCGTTCGGTTCCGGGCAGATTTACATCACAACTATGTCTAACCTAGGGTTCTTTTTGGGCTTGATGCACTAACCACCCAAATTAGAGAGGTCTTGTTGTGGTCACTGGATATGCCGGTCGGTTCCGGGCAGATTTACACCACAACTCAGTTTAACCTCGGGTTAGGCATATTCGTCTTTTCTAAATTCACATATTTTCTATATATGTCTAATTTCTTCATGTATATTAATTTTAATTTTATCATGCCATAATTATCCTTTGATTATGCTCACAACAAACGGTATATCAAATATACCATTTTATGAACAAATCTATGCCATGAATATTTTCCCATCGCTACCCCCGTGGAATGTATGCATGAATCACATAAAATGTTGGGCTAGTAAATTTGCCCAAACCCCTAAACAAAAAGGGATAATAAACAAGGAACATGAAACAAACATAAAATAACATACATTTAACTTGTCATGTGTAACTTGGCATAGAAGTATCATTAACTTAATTAGACGAGTAAAGGTGAACTTGTGACTAGGTTGGGTCTAATTGTCATGTGAACTTGACAAAGGTCTAGCATGGAGGTTTAACATATAAACACAATTTTAAACCACAACCTAGCATCTTAACTTATGTATGCCAAAACATAAGAAAGCTACTATAAACATATTTAAATCACAACTTAGCATATTAACTTATGTGTGTTAAACATAAGAGAACTATTACAAATCATATTCGAATCACAACTTAGCATGAAGACTTATGTGTGTTAAACATAAGAGGGCTGTTATAAACATATTTGAATCACAACTTAGCATGATAACTAATGTGTGTTAAACATAAGAGAGCTATAAATCAAATCTTGTGACATAAATTGATTCAACTTAACATGGATCTAAATATACATGAGTGTTGTTCTAACATATAAGCATGTGTTTTAGATCATAAACTTGCAAGTAACCACCAAATTATAACATGACATGTTTCACCATTCAGTTGGCATAATAAATCCAATACCCAATCAAAATAGATTCCAATGACATACAATATGGTATATTCATCATCACAAACACATAGGCATGATCAATCGCAACGGTAGTTTGAGAATCAAACTTTATTTATTTTATACATAGGCATCATTTTATATTCGACTTACAAAATGTCATGATTTCGATTAAAAGAACGTTTAAATCTACGTAATAACCAACTTACAAACTCAAAGGAATTCTTGATTTCTGAAATCTGAAATCTGAAATTGGTAATCTCGCCTTTGATTAGATCGTTGAATTTGATTACTTTAATTTGATTTTGATTCCGGTTTTAATCTTGTCTTCTGGTTTTCTGTTTAACTTCGTTCGTCCATATCTCCTTCATACGGTGTCCGTTTTACGCAAACTCGGACTCTATCTCAAGCAGAATTCCGAGATGAACGCATGGCGTAACCTGTATCCCTTAATTCTTACATTTTGAATTAAATATTCTTGGATTCGTTATTATAACATTAATAGAAAATACGGGGTGTTACATTCTCCCCTCCTTTTAGGATTTCGTCCCCAAAATCTTCAAGTCGAGAAGAACTTATATCCTACCATCCAATCACCCATCTATTCAGCCATCAAACAAAGGCGTCCATTGTCCTTAGAAGATTTCTAATGCTTCATGATCATATGCATAGTGTGTACATGTCCTTATCTAATGCAAAATCAGGCGGTCTACTGATTCAGTTGACCTCCTTAATGCAAATTATGTTAGTGCCATGAGTCCATTATGAATGCAAAAAAAAAAAAAATCCTACTCAAAAATTTCTACATGAGTGCACAATCATTCGTACAAATGCAACGTCCATATGATAACACATCAAGTTTCAATCCATATACAAGTACATATATGCATATGCAATATGGAAGTGACTGAGCCGATCTAATACCTAATGTGTATGTATATGCATCCAAGAGCAGCCACTAGCAACCACTTGCAACCATCAACCATAACATGTTTCAATTACATGTTTTCATCCAAATGGGTTTCTACCTAAGGATAAAGGATAGGATCGAGGAGATTTACCTAAAAAGGATAGATACGAGCATAAACTTAAGGAAAAAGAGATCAAGGATGTACCCTCAAAAAGAAATGGGTAGGCTGCACGTATTCTGTCCTCAGTTTCCCAAGTCGCATCTTCCTCGGTGTCGCACCATTGAACTTTGACGAGTTTAACTTCACGGTTTCGTAGCTTTTTGACTTATGTTCCTAAGATACGGGTTGGAACTCTTCTCGCAGTTGCTTCTCGTTCGACTTCTACTTCCTCTAGCATGCTTGGTTCTACCACTTCCGCAGACTAGTGTAAGCACTTCCGCAGGTGAGAGACATGAAAGACATTTTGAACCCCAGTCAATCTATCGGGCAGTTGTACCCTATAAGCCATTTTCCCAATCTTCTCATGATAGGGAACGACCCTACAAATCTTGGTGCTAACTTTCCTGCGGATCCAAAGCGAACAACGTTCCTCAAAGGAGATACTTTAAGGAACACCTTGTCTCCAACTTCGAACTCAAGGTCAGTTCTTCTTTTGTCTGCGTAGGACTTCTGTCTATCTTGGGCAGTCTTCATTCTTCTTCGTATCAAGTCTGCTTTCTCTAAAGTTTCCCTGATCATGTTTGGTCCAAGTATGAGATTGTCTGTGGACTCCCACCAAAAAGTTGGTGACCTGCACGGTCTTTCATATAAAGCTTCGAAAGGTGCCATGCCTATGGTGGCTTGGTAGCTATTATTGTAAGCGAATTCCACCAAAGGTATATGATCTTCCCATGTACCTCCGAAGTCAATAATTCATAACCTCAAGAGGCCTTCTAATACTCTGTTGACTCTTTCCGTTTGGCCATCGGTTAGAGGGTGATAGGCCGTGCTTAAGCATAACTGTGTGCCTACAACCTCTTGTAAACTCTTCCAAAGCTCGCTCGTGAAGATAGGGTCTCGATCACTCACTATGATGGAGGGTATCCCATGGAGTCGAACTATCTCTTTAAGATATATGGATGCTAGAGATGAGGCAGTCCTTCTATTCTTGACGGGTATAAAGTGGGCTCTTTTTGTAAGCCTGTCCACTATTACCCAAATGCTACTATTTCCCCTTCTTGACCTAGGCAACTCATCTATAAAGTCCATCGAGATGCTATCCCATTTCCACTGTGGAACCTCTAGAGGCTGGAGCAGACCACTAGGCTTCTTCTACTCCGCCTTAACTTGTTGGCATATTAAACACTTAGAAACAAATTCAGCTACGTCTTGCTTCATGCCATTCCAAAAGAAAACTCTTTGGATGTCTTTATACATTTTGTCTCCGCTTGGGTGTATGGTCAGTTTGGAATAGTGTGCCTCTTCTAGAGCCGCCTTTACCAAACCCCTTGCTTGTGGGACACATAGTCTTCCATCTCGTCTCAACTAGTCCTTGGCGTCAATGGAGTATCTATTGAGGTGACTAGAAGTCTCATCCCTAATTAACTTGTCCACCACATCGGCTAGGTAAAGGTCTTCTCTTTGCGAGGCTCCGATTGAGTCTAATAGAGTTGGTCGCACTTCTAACATTGCTAGCAAACCAGGTACAAAGTCAGTGGAGGGTCTAAAGTTAAAGCTTGCTATGAACTCCAAGCTCTTCCTTTCCACAAAGAGAGGGCCTAAGGTCAGTTTTTTTCTACTCAAGGCGTCTGCTACTACTTTGCCCTTGCCAGGAGTGTAGGAAATCTCAAAATTGTACGAGGCAAGAAACTCCATCCATCTTTGCTGCCTCAAGTTGAGATCTTTCTGCGAGAATAGGTATTTCAACGATTTATGGTCAGTATACAATTCAAATTTCTCACCTAGGAGATAATGGCGCCAAGACTTAAGCGCAAAAACGATGGCTGCTGACTCTAGGTCATGGGTTGGGTAGTTTCTCTCATGTACTTTCAACTGCCTTCCACCATGTGCCACTACCTTCCCTTCTTACATCAGAACAACGCCTAGTCCCGTTCTGCATGCATCTGTGTATACTGTAAACATCTTGCTTCCATCAGGCAATGTCAGAACTGGGGCTGTTGTTAAAGCCCTTTTTAAACGTTGGAAAGCAATATCGCAATCCAAATCCCAATTGAAAGCTAGGTTCTTCTTCGTAAACCTTGTAAGTGGAGCTGAGATTTTTGCAAAATCTTTGATGAACTTTCGATAAAAGCTTGCTAGCCCGAAAAAGCTTCGGACTTCGGTTGAGTTTCGAGGAACCTTCCAATCTAGCACAGCAACCACTTTCACGGGGTTCACAGCTATCCCCTATTTGGACATCACGTGCCCAAGGAACCTTACTTCTTCTCTCCAGAAATGGCATTTGGAGAATTTAGCTTTAAACTGATGTGCACGGATAGTATCCATGACTTCCTCTAGATGCTGAGCATGCTCTTCCTCATTCTTTGAGGAGACCAAAATATCGTCTACGAAGACCACCACAAACTTATTGAGGAACTCTCGGAACACCTTGCTCATTAAATCCACGAAGTAAGTGGGTGCGTTTGTCAAGCCAAAAGGCATGACAAGCCACTCGAAAAACCATCTGGAGTTCTGCACGCGGTCTTATCAATGCTGTCTTCAGCCACCCTTAGCTGATGAAACCTGGTAGCTAAATCTAATTGGGAGAAAATTGATGCACCTACAAGCTGATCGGACAAATCATCTATTCTTGGGAGTGGGTGTCTATTCTTCTTGGTTAGCTCGCTTAGTTCCCTATAATCAACACACAGGTGAAGTGAACCATCAGCTTTGGTCGCGAACACTATCGAAGCACCCTTTCAGAAATACTCCGTCTTATGAACCCCTTTTCAAGCAGCTCTTTGATTTGCTTGCTAAGCTCCTTTCTCTCCCTTGAGGCCATGTGCCTAATGGGTAAAGCAATTGGCTTTGCATTATCAACAAGGTATATGCGAAAATCTATCTCCCGCTTCGAGGTAAACCCTTTACCTCTTCAAACACATCCGAGTATTCACGAACTATCCTTACAGACTGCAAGTTCTCAACAGACGCATCAAGAAATTCTTGATAACTAAGCATGACGGAGTTCATGGGATTAAAAGAAATTTCGAGAGTGTTACCAAGGCGAGTCATGAGTCTAACCACTCTCTTTTCACAATCAAGGACGGCCCCATTACTGGATAGCCAGTCCATGCTTAGAGTCAATCCATAGCCCGTGAAACCCAAAACAAAGGCATCACATCTAAACCCAATGCTTAGTATAGATATTTTCAAATCCAATCAAACCATTGACAAATAAGCTGAGAACCCAATTGGATTTGAAACAACCAAGGGATCCTCTACTATACTGGTGTCTAGGTGCAGAGATTCCACTAAAGTAGTAGATATAAAAGAGTGCGATGCACCAGAATCAAATAGTGTACGAACAGGATGATCAAAAAGATATACTAAACTTTCGACAGAAATATTTCTACCTCGTTCTTGCGGAGGTGCCGTGAGAGCGTGAACTTGTCCTCCAGAAGAAGGTCCAGCTCCTTGCCCTTGCTTCCTTGGGCAGGCCCTAGCCATGTGTCCTGTCTCACCACAGTGGAAACAGCCACCCATCTTCCTCTTCTTGCAGTCTTTGATAAGATGTCCAGGAAGGCCACAAAAATTACACTTTTTCTTGTCACGGGGTTTGTTGTTCTTCCCACCTTACTTTGAATCGGCCTTCTTGTTCTACGACCCCTTTCCCTTCTTATATTGAGGCACTTCCGCTTTTGCCTCTTTCTTGCCCTTGTCTTCCTCATGTAAGAGTGCCATGTCCACTAACCTCTCGTAAGTAGCCCCCATAGGTATATGGGTCATAGCCAAGCTGTGAAGTGGCTCATTCAGTCCCTTGAAATCCTTTCCACACATGGCCCTAAAGTCTCTACAAATCTTTGAGAAAGCATTTGCACGAGGAGGAGGAGGAGGAGGAACCGTTGCAGCTGGAGGCGGAGGAATATCTGTTGGGCCTGCGTTGTTGGCCCTAGCCTCTAAGTTCCTCCTGAACCGGCCAGGTATCGGTACACCCTCTGGAAGGTTAAGATTCCTAGACATGCTGAAACGAAAAAGAAAAGATTCAAAATGAAGGATAGAAAGATAGTGCATATAGCTTTGGGGATTATGCCTTTTTAAATTTAAACAAACACTTTTTCTTGTAAAATGCTTCTTTATATTTCTTTTTGAAAATAGTTTTCAAAAACTCTTTTCTGATCTAGTAAAACTTTGCTCTGATACCAAGTGAAACACCCCACCTCCGTTACGGTCACTCGCAAAGGGAATGCCTTAACATTGGTGGAGGGTTATAGGTACAAGACACAGAAAAATTTACAAGACAGATGAATTTAAGCAACGAAATTCAAATATTTATTTCATATGTAGTTCAATACAAACGCATTACATCAAATTGTCTCAAAATAACTTCAAAACATTACACCATAATCTTGATTATTTAATGAAGAAGCATAAACCATAAATAAAACTGCATAAATCCCCAAATGTAGTATCCAAAAGCCATAGCCAAAGTAAGAGAGTCTGAATTATACATCTACTTTCTTGAAGCTTGCAAAGAGTCTGATTAAGCTGGAGTATTCCCTCCCTGTGGACCTGGGGGGAACGGAAGAAAAGAGGATGAAAGAAAACGGGTCAGACAATAGGTCTGGTAAGTTCAGTGATTACTAGTATTTAAACAAAGAAAGGGATCATGACAGTAATAATAGAACATAGGATAATACCCTAATATAAGATAAGAGGAACATGTGATCGCACCCATTTCTATAGTCTCTGCACCTACCAATTATTGGTTCAACCAGCCCCACATGTTCATAACAAACGATCCCCTTAATGATCGGCTCCTACTCGCATGCATTCATATCCTATGTCAATCGGCCCTGCTTGACTGTAGATACCTGTGCTGGTCCCACCGTGGGGTGTATCGGTCCCTCTAGTGGCAACCCGATATGATTCAAGATGCACAGTGTATACTACAGATGCCCAGTGCCTGCTTTTTCCACTCTGGAGTACGTGCACGCCCATACTCCGTCGGAACCTACACTGGCCCACCAACCGCCGACGTTTTGGCCACTTAAAATCAGCCCAGTAATCGTGCCCCACCCTTCCTAGTTTCAGGGTACCATGATACATCTATGTGGGTTACTGCTGAAATGGGTCCCCGTTACTAGGGTTTTCTGATCAACATGTTTATTTGGTTAAGTGTCCAAGTTTACCTAACCCCACCCATTTGTTTAGTTAACATGTTAAATCGGTTAAGTGTTTCCCTAATTGACTTAACCCTACCAATCATGACTTAGTTTTAATTTATTCATTAAAGCACCAACCACTCACATTAGACAGGTCTTGTTGTGGTCACTAGATATGCCGGTCGGTTCCGAGCAGATTTACACCACACCTCTGTCTAGCCTCGGTGGGCTTGATGCACTAACCAACCACATTAGACAGGTCTTGTTGTGGTCACTGGATATGCTAGTCGGTTCCGGGCAGATTTACACCATTACTCAGTCTAACCTCGGGTTAGGCATATTCGTCTTTTCTAAATTCACATATTTTCTTATATATGTCTAATTTCTTTATGTATATTAATTTTAATTTTATCATGCCATAATTATCATTTGATTATGCTCACAATAAATGGTATATCAAATATAACATTTTATGAACAAATCTATGCCATGAATTTTCATATTTTCCCATCGCTACCCCCGTGGAATGTATGCATGAATCACATAAAATGTTGGGCTAGTAAATTAGCCCAAACCCCTATACAAAAAGGGGTAATAAACAAGGGACATGAAACAAACATAAAATAGCATACATTTAACTTATCATGTGTAACTTGGCATAGAAGTATCATTAACTTAATTAGACGAGTAAAGGTGAACTTGTGACTAGGTTGGGTCTAATTGTCATGTGAACTTGATACAGGTCTAGCATGGAGGTTTAACATATAAGCACAATTTTAAACCACAACCTAGCATCTTAACTTATGTATGCCAAAACATAAGAAAGCTACTATAAACATATTTAAATCACAACTTAGCATATTAACTTATGTGCGCTAAACATAAGAGAACTATTACAAATCATATTCGAATCACAACTTAGCATGATGACTTATGTGTGTTAAACATAAGAGAACTATTACAAATCATATTCAAATCACAACTTAGCAGGATGACTTAAGTGTGTTAAACATAAGAGGGTTGTTATAAACATATTCGAATCACAACTGAGTATGATAACTTATGTGTGTTAAACATAAGAGAGCTACAAATCAAATATTGCAACATAAATAGATTCAACTTAACATGGATATAAATATACATTAGTGTTGTTCTAACATATAAACATGTGTTTTAGATCATAAACTTGCAAGTAACCACCAAATTATAACATGACATGTTTCACCATTCAGTTGGCATAATAAATCCAATACCCAATCAAAATAGATTCCAATGATATACAGTATGGTATATTCATCATCACAAACACATAGACATGATCAATCGCAACGGTAGTTTGAGCATCAAACTTTATTTATCTTATACATAGGCATCATTCTATATTCGAATTACAACATGTCATGATTTCGATTAAAAGAACGTTTAAATCTACGTAATAACCAACTTACAAACTCAAAGAAATTCTTGATTTTTGAAATCTGAATTCTTAAATAGGTCAGCTCTCCTTTGATGTAGATCGTTGAATTTGATTTTGATTCAGGTTTTAATCTTGTCTTTTGGTTTTCTGTTTAACTTCGTTCGTCCATATCTCCTTCATACGGTGTCCGTTTTATGCAAACTCGGACTCTGTCTCAAGCAGGATTCCGAGACGAACGCAATGGCGTAACCTGCATCCCTTAATTCTCACATTTTTAATTAAATATTCTTGGATTTGTTATTATAACGTTAATGGAAAATACAGGGTGTTACCGAATGGGTTTAAAAATGACCGATATGGTATTGCCGTAGGTCTTCCTGGCCTACGGGTAGTATTAAGTGGCTAGGAAATTATCCAATAAGGTCAGTTAGATAGTAACAAGGGGGTCCACCATAGGGAGTTCATAAATGGCGTGCGACGTCTACCTATTTGACTGGTCTTAAGTGACTACTTACTATCTCTTGCCTTATGCGGGGCATGAGTATAAACATGAATGATGGCTTAAAATTAATATGACTTCTAGCTAGTATGCTCTAATTTATTGTTACGCTCCGAAATCCCCCGACCTCCGAAGAGATGGAAAACGCGGATTGTATGAGAACACGACGCATCGGAATGCAGAACGACAAAACTTTTCATTGCTATTACAGCAATTTACATCAGCGTGTAAGAATATATCAGAGTATTAGTAAATAATATACGCAACGGAAAATACAATTATCAGAGAATATAATATATAGCAGCGGAAATAAAAATGTATAATTACAATGCATAAAGGAAATACATCAACTACCACAATTGAAAGAAATACATGGATACGAAGCTTTTCGAATATAGCTCCTGCTATAAACCAGGATTCTGTTAAATATAAATCTTCATAACCCAAAACTACTGACTGCCCATGTGGAAAATATGGGCTCCCAGAGTTTATGCGAAAACAATAAACTCCAGGTCAGTCATGGGACTGATGTGAGAACTTAAAACAGTTATTAAACCTTCACTTTAAAATAGGGTAAATCATGGGACCACGCCGTATGTCACGGAACGGATTCGCTCCCATGAATACGCTGAAATAAAACAATTTGCAAACAACACAGTGCTTTTTGGAGAATGAAGCTGTTATAAGACTTAGGTCCCATCAGATAATGCAACGTAAGCCAGAGGATAGAATTTTACCTTATAATAGCCAAACATGCTTAATACGCTTTACAACAAAACATTTTGATATCACTATAGATGCATAGTGTCAAAAACAACTTCAAATAAAAATGTATCAATCATAGACGACATAATAGCCCATCCTACTATGACGCCATATAGGTTTACAACTAAAACCAAAAAGTCGCATAGTGGAAGTTGGATTCCATCTATGAGCCAAGGCAAGGAATCTTCCTCACCAGTTTCGAGACACTCTAGCACATGTCTCAGGATTGCACCCTTAGAAACCATGGGATTCGGTAGGGCCGGTCCACGCTTACTTTTGTGGATTGGCAATTCCTAAACAATATTTTTCCTGGTCTTGTCGAACCTATCGCATTAGTCATTTAGTTGGCTCCTTACACGAGGCGCCTCACTATCCATCATCCACATAAGTAAAAATGTCTGCGCTCCATACATGACACCACTTCTTGCTAGAAAGAAACCCAAGTTCTCCCTACGGTCCCTCATCCCGTTTTTGACTCACAACGGAGTGTGAGGCTCGCGAATTAACGGTATACACAAAGCTGTGCTACTGAAAGCTATGCTTTGATCATCATCCACAAGGCCCTGCTTTTCAACAAAAGCCTTGATCATTTTCATCTTAGCATGCCGCATTGACAATCCATACCATACGACTAATTCCTACCAATATATAACCTCTAAGCTAGTACGTCTCAGAGAAGGGTGTTAAGCAAAAGAATAAATTCTCCGCCACCAACCAGATATAGATTTAATAGCAATTAATCAAGATGTAAAGAAATTCAACGTTAGACGCACAATCAATTTACAAGTTCGTTCTAGGTCTGAACAAAACCAGAGGCATCTTATTCCTCATCTCATATGTCCAATACAGGAGAGAGGCCCTCGCATATCCGAACAATTAACAAGTACGTCCGAACAACTACCACTATAACCCTTCAAGGCTGTAACTCCATCCAGGGCATCAATAGTACTCCATTCAATGTGAAGATTGACGGTCTTGCACCGTCTTCAATATCTTCAAATTTTAATAGTCGTAACGGTTATTCAGAATGGTTTAAACCTAGTCTTTCTGAATAACTTGCGCATCTTATAATCAAGTGATATATAAACACATCATATACCTCATTCCAATCCAGAATATTCTTTTATTCAAATATTCATAACTCTGGGAAAGGTTCCCATTAATTTTATCAAATATTTTAATTCATTTAAACCTATCGTTTAAATCTTTTTTCGAAAACCATTGCAAAAGATTTTATTATATCTTTTCACACCTTCAACCAAATTAAGGTTTATATAAGTAGTTGGGATTATCGAACCCTACCAAAGTAATCATTTATTTTATTTATCCCAATCCCAAACTGTTCATTCTATGGAGAAAAACCGGTAGTACTCCATATCTAACACCCATCGTTTTATCGGTAAATTTAATTACATTTCATGTTCAAATCTAATTAAAGATTTAACTATCGCATGGAGTAAAACTGGTGGAACTCCATCTCAAATACTTCTCGTGTTTGGTAAATTTAACTACCATTTAACTTTCAATCCAATTAAAGATTCAATGAAATTCCAACTAAGTTTTAATCTTTAAAAATCATTACTTAAAGATTTTTCAATCTTTGGAAATTTATCCTTTCTTTACTTGGGTTAAAGAACAAACGTCATTTAAAACATTGCTCATGATAAACTCCAAATCAACTTCCATTAATATGGAATCTTCACGGAGATTTGAACAATTTATAATCGTTATAAATGTTTGTATCAGACTAATACTACAAGTGGAATAGCGGCGAAGCCTTTTAAATTCCATAAATAGTAAAGGCCTTCCTTTACAGAAGCTCATCTCGATTATTATCAACTCGAATTCCAATTTAATTAAATAAACTGCAAAACTTCTCTAAACCTAAATTAAAAGATTTATTCTATTCCTAAATAGGTTCAAGAACAGTATTAATGAAAATACCATTCATCACAAACCCAAAAATTCTATTCTCCATTTGATTCCAATTTATACGTTGGAAACATTTGGTTATGACGAAACTGTTCCCATATCCAATTTATTATTTCTAGAAATCATTGGATTGTTATTCTAGTTATTAACTAGTTCATTCAGATAAAAATACCTTTTATCTTTCCAATGTGGAATATTTCATCCAAAATCTTTTCAAATCATTTATTATGATTTTGCATAATTTATTCATATGTTTAATAATTTTATCAAGGTCCTTACAGTCAGTTTCCAATATCGGTCACCGAACTTCATCCATATTAACCTTTTCCAAATCTGATTTGGACATATTTTAAAATCTAACCACTTAAATTTAAACCTCATATATTCATTGGAAAGATCTTTTTGATAGGAACCCAACGGTTCCAGTTTTAGGAGAATCCAACGGTCAGATCTCCCGTTATGTCTGTTTCCATGGTTGAAATTCGTGAACGATCGCTGCATGACACGTTCTACTCAAACCATTATATATATATATATATATATCGTTTATTTCCATTCAAAACATATTTTTTTAAATGTTTATAAAAAAATTAAAAACGATTCCAACTTCCATTTCAATTATTAATTTAAAATTGTACATCCCATTTTATTATGATCTTAACATGATGATATTTTCGAAATGTAATATTTTGTAATTCCATCTTCTCGATATTCATTAAAAAATGAATAAAATCAATAAAAATGCGTTTGAGTCAAAATAGCGTTTATATACTTAACTCGGCTTCAAATTTTTATATATTCATGTTCATCCAAAATCTGACATCAAAATTAACTTCCAATTTTCCCAGAATATTACATTATAAAAATATTCACATTTATTCCAGATTGGAATAAAACTTCAGCCAATGTCCATATAAATAAATTAATATGGATTACATTGATTATATGAACCCAACAGTAGTTGCAAACAACTATCAACATCCAAAATGACATCCAATGTGCATTTTATTTTCATATGAGCTTCAATCAAATAATTGATGCTTACATAAATCCGTGAATCGACCGATTAACCGCAATTTCAGGGATAGTGTGAGTCAAATATGATCCCAAGGCCTGTGTATGCTTTTCAACCAACAACAAGTATTTAATGAACCATTTATTTCATCACATTGATTTTATTTAAATAGGTGAACATAAACAAGTCGCTCAACTTGTAAATGTATTTTTACTCCAATTTTACTACTGCAAATAACATGACATTTTTGTCAATCAAATAATTATTTTTAATTCCCATCCATATCACAACATAACCAACAATCCAATGCCATTTACGGTGCCACAAGTGTCTATCCACGGAGTATGAAATGCAAGTGTCACATATTGAAGCAACGCATCTAATGCAAATGAATTGTGAATAGCTCATGTGTTGAATTCCAAAAGGGGTATTACATGCAACTAAATTTCTAATGAGTTTAGCTTTCTCACTTTTCTTTAATCACTTTTATTTTCTAAGTAACTTAACCACAAACAGATCATTTTAACATTTCGCTAACTCAACTATTTATCATACGCAATCTATGTATATATAATCTATCATTATTATTCTAACTATACCAAAACAATTAGAAATATTCTCACATTAAATATTTAAGACATAAATTCTCACCCAAGTTAAACCAATTGTGTAGTGACCCGGATTTTCGGCGACTTTGGTTATCGACGTAAGCTCGACATCGATAACCAAAACCTCGAAAAATCCCGGTAATTAATGAAAGAAATTAGAAGGTGAGAATAGATAAGATAGAACTTATAGAATAGAAGAAGAAGAAGAACATCATCATCAGAGTAAACACGAATCTCACAGCGGAACGAATAAAATATAACATAACATATCTTTGAAATAACATCAGTATATGTATACAATAACACTTATCAGAGTACAATACTTACAACAACCGCGGAAATAATAATAGCTATAGAATCCTGAAGCCTCCTGCTCCAAGCTCTCCAAGTGTATCTGTAAAATCCCGACTACTTGACTGCCCGTACAAATTTAGGCACCCAAGAGTTTAGGGAAAACAACAAAATAAACTCCGGGTCAGTCATGGGACTGGTGTGAATAAACTCAAATCATTTAAACAGGTATATGATATCTCATAAGACCACGCCGTGAATACGGAACGGGTTTTTACCTTATGAGAATCCAAACATCTTTGCAAAACAATATCATTCTGATATTATAATAATGTCTAAGTACAAATAAATATCAATCTAGTAGAAACGCTTGCATCTCACGTTACTACATATATAGTACACAATCAAAAACGCAAGCACGTATTGGGTAATGGATTTCCAATGATGACAAGGTATGGAACCACCTTCCGATCAGTGTACTCTAGGAACGATACACTGGAGTTCAACAAGAACATCTTGCAACTCAGCCACACATGACCGACCACTCATTTCGCTTGAGTGTTTCGAATGTACATCACCAACGGTTGGGATCAGCAACCGTTCCCGTATATATATGGGACAGCATTGATAGATTTTAGAAACAAATGAATATTCTCTAGATTGGTGATTATACACCCTACTTCGGTGCGACCGACTTAGCCATGCTGCCTGCCCGATTTCTGTCATTTACCGGTTGATGAGGCTAGAAGCTACGCTTTATCATCACATCAGAGTCACTTCGAATGCTACATTGTCAAATCCATCGAAAATCACTAATTGACGTCTACAACAATACATTACGGGTCAGCTAAAAGAAGTTTCCTTCTCCGCTTCCACTCTTGGTATGGTTGAAGAAATCAATGTACGTGACTTTTCTGGAAATACTCTGTCAGACATCCATCTTCATTCACTTAAAATGTCACATCGTCATACCCGCCAAATCACAAATTGACTTATCCAAAAATAACACGGGTATACAGCTAAGAGAAACGAATTCCTCCGCCACCAAACGTGAATACGTTTGAACAGATCAACTTACGCGATCCATTGGATATACTCTGTCAGACCTTCGTCCATACAAGTTGTCCTGGGACTGGACAAACCGAAGGCACTATTCTGTAAACAGGATAGCCCTTGCATTTTACTCCGTCTTCAATTATCTTTGGCATGTATGATTCGCGACGCTTATGCCAATACAGAGTGGTTCTTTGGATAAAAATCCAACCGGTCTCTCCATATTAACAACGTTAAAATGGTCAAAACTTCGATAGTCTGTGAGTTAACTATCAAAGAAAAACATGTGTGCAAACAACGATATTATTCCCAGATGGAAATTATATCGAACAAACATCATTTAACATGAATCTCTTTAGTTCATTTATTTACTTATCTCCTGTTTCCCTATATTCTAAATTCTTATTTTCTTTTATCAGAAAACATTTCTGATTCTCGTTTGGAAAACATTTCCAAAACTCCTTTACGATCAAACCTTACCATTTCTTAGTTAAGAAGGAAGTCACTCAAGTTGGGGTATAATTACCTCTCAGACCTTAACTGAACAACGTTATAACTTCGAAATGGTCAAAGTTTATCTTTTAATCTTTAACAACCTCTTTACGCCTTTCTCGGATTCAATTTTACTAGTCCACTTCTATATTTAAAACATTTGGTTATAACGATAATGTTATAATCCCTACTTTCGAATTTTCTAACTTTAATTATAACTTCTATTCTTATTAGTGAATAATTTACCTAACACTTATTTATTTATAAATAAATAAAACTCTATTTAAACACTGAAAGTATAAGTACTTTCCCGAATTCGATATAATCGAATTCGCCGATTAGTTCTCTTCGAGAAATCTCTATTCGATTAACTCTTCTTCGAATAACCTATATTCGATTAACTCCTTCTCGAATAAACGATATTCGATAATCTCTCTTCGAATAACTAATATTCGATAACTCTTCCTTTCAAATATCTCATATTGGAAAATCTCACTTCGATTAAACTATAATCGATAACTCCTTTCGATGAAACTAACATCGATAACTCCTTTCGATGAAACTAACATCAATAACTTTAACTCGACGAACTTAACTCGACTAACTTAACTTGACTCGACTAACTCGACTTACTTGGTTCGACCAATTCGATTCGATTAACTAGGCTCGACTAACTTGACTAACTTAACTCGACTTACTTGGTTCGACTAACTCGACTTACTTGGTTCGACCAATTTGATTCGATTAACTAGGCTCGACTAACTTGACTAACTCTGTCTCAAATAACTATATTTGATTAACTCTAGTTCGTTTTAACTCTAATCGATTAACTCTAACTAATTAACTCCAACTGGTTAACTCTAACTGATTAACTCTAACTGATTAACTCCAACTGATTAACTCCAACTGGTTAACTCCAACTGATTAACTCTAACTGGTTAACTCTATTTGACTAACTCGACTTGACTAACCCCTTTCGAATAACATATTCGATTAACTAACTTTCGAATACCATATTCTATTAACTAACTTCGAATACCATATTCGATTAACTCCTTCGAATACCATATTCGATTAACCAACTTTCGAATGTCTATATTCGATTAACTAACTTCGAATACCATATTCGATTTCTCCTTTCGAATGCCATATTCGATTTCTAACTTTATTCACTTTAAAAAGATTTCCTTTTTAACAACGTTTTATTCATTTGAAAAGATTTACTTTTAAATAACGGTTCTACACTTTAAAAATGATTTTCCTTTTTATATTGTTTCCTTTATGAACCAAATTTCCTTTTTATTTACTCTATTTATTTTCTAAATATTCCCCTTTCAATTCTATTTGTAAATGGTTTACAAATATCTCTTTTCTCTATTTTATTCTATTTGCAAATGGTTTGCAAATGGTTTGCAAATATTTCCTTTTCAAATTTATTCTTAAAAATATTCTAACTCCTTAACTTTCCGGGAAAATTCGCCATAACCTCCTTTGTAACGGGAGCATCGGGAAAATCCCCAAACCCGCCACACAGGCCTTTCCATTCAAAAGAAAATGTTTTGAATTTATTTCCTTTTTAAAATACCTCCTATCTATAAATATTCCCATTTATAAATATTTCTTATTTATAAATATTTCAATTTATAAATATCTTTGTTTTCAATATCACTTTGAAAATCTCCTTATCAACATCCCGTATGTTATGGTATTCAATCATATCAAATCACGATGTTCAATATCGTCCATACACACACAATCAACAACACGTTATAATTTACATCATATATCAAAATATATGAAAAACAATAAAATAACTGTTGAGGAATCCAGTCGGATTCCTCCAACCTGTTTGCCAGCATCACAGATGTTAGACCATAGAATAACATCGATTTCACTTCACTGTTAAATATTCTGATAAACAGAATCGACATATAAATATTTAACAGTTTATATATATATATATACATATATATATATATAATATTTCTACTAACTGACTAGCAGTTCAATCAATCAACGAACACACAGCAATCAGACAATTTTTAACAGTTCTAAAAATACAACATGAAAATATAAACTGTTCAGAGTTGGTGAGTTGTACTCACATTGGACTGTTATCGTTAAAAACGATTAACTGTCTTTGATTTAGACGGACAATTTATTTCGCCATAAATTGTAACGAGCTCCGATGGACTTCCAGTCAGTTCCATCGTGTAGTGTCCGTCCATACGATCCCAACACAACTTACGGTTCTTGATTCTGACCTCGTATGGATGAGATATACATTATACAAGTTACAATAGAATTTAATTTAAATTAAATCTAAACCGGGCCTCACCACATCTCTTATCGGCCCAACCCAAAGTGAATAGTGTCTTCTCTCTTCCAAACATAATACCGCAACCTGCTATGATTTCCTCCTACTTTGATTTTCTTTTAACAGTTTGATTCTCCTCAAACACTTCTCAAATGAACCAACCAAAATGCTTCTCAACATTCTCTCTTCGATCCGAACCTTACTTCGGCCCGAACTCCACATCACCCAGCGTCCCTGTACTCCTTCTTTCTATCTCAATACTGCGCCCTCCTACTCCAGTGGAGAAACCCCTCACCTATCGACCATTTACATCGCCAGCGCCCCCTCGTTTCTCCACCATTCACCTCCAAACCAAAACCATTCCCTTCTTCATCGAACCCTCCTCCTCCTCCACTCAATAGTCTTCACTCCACACCTCCCTAACGAAACGCGACCTCAACCTTTTCCCTGTCGATACAGTATAGGCGCGACACCTAAAATCACCGAAGTACCCCAAAATTTGCAAGCAGACACCCTTCCTAACCCCGAGTCCAAAAATAGCATCGAACTACGCCTCGACGCTCCAAGAACCCACAATTTGTTAACCCTAGATTTAAAAATGGCCGCTGTACACTATCGAGCACTTCAAGACTGAATCGCACTACTTAAAACTGACAGTAGATCGAAGAAAATCACTTAGGGATCCCCATATATAAGTATTACTATTTATAGATTTTTATTTTTATTTTTCTTTGAATTTTGATGATCGCTGAAATGTGTTGAGAAAGAAATGCGACGGCGGTTCTTTCTCTGTTGACTTTGGGAGGATTTTAATTAGGGTTAGAAGATTTGAGAAGTATTTATAGGGATTTCATATTAATTTTATATTAATTTATATTCACACGCTATATTGGATTTGTCCTTAAAAATTCCTACCACCACATACAATACTCAAAAATCACCAAACTGGACATGTAGCTAGAGTTCGACATTACGGTCCCAACGAAACTGGTTTCGTCGAATTCCGACTCCGTATGCTCACACAGCGTATTTTTAACTGTCAAAATACTGACTGTTTTTCACTCTAAAAATCTGTATGACCACACAGTGACTCTAAAAATCACGAAACTGGAAATCTAGCAACTATTTGACATTGCGGATCCAACAAAATTAGTTTCGCTGAATTCTGAGGTCGTTTGCAAAACTGGTTATTTTTAAAGCGCTGAATAGACCATTTAAATAAATAAATATATTTAAATATAATTAAATTAATTATTAATAAATTAATATTCTCGTATATCTTCACATATGATATTGTACAGCTTCAGAATATCATATCAGAATTTACAGCTTGATATTTCAGATTTCAGATTTATCGATATTCAGTTTATACCGAAAATCTATTTATAACGCATAAAAAGCGTTGCAAATTATAAAGGAATTCTACAGTGACCTTTCTGAAATTTGATTTGGACGTACATCAAAATCTACACGACGAAATCCCGATTTTTCTCTTCCACTAGAAAGATATACTCCACCAGCTCCACACGTTTCTTGTTTCACAGAAATCCGGCTTAAAACGAATCCTGTATATCCAGTTGAAGTTCAAATTGCCAAATAGCGAACTGCAGCGCCATTTCAAGCTCGTTTATAAATATATTATAAACTATACGTTCCACTGTCGTCGATTCAATATATTCGTTATTATATTTCGAATCGAAACTCAACCACATCTCGTATACTATTCAATTCACACTCTATTGTGAATTCTACTATTTCTGACTATTTCGATATTTACAATTTATTATTCATTATAAATCTTAATTAAATATTCAATATTATTTAATTCACGTTCTCGATATCGATAAATCGATATTTAATAATTAAATAAATAAATTGTTCAATAGCTAAAATGCGGGTTACTACAATCTTCCCCCATTAATAAAATTTCGTCCTCGAAATTGCTAAGCTAAGGGATGACCCTATCTTCTGGGTAAAAATTTATCTGTTTACCTCTTGTCTCCGGTTTCAACTGCACCAATTAATATCGACTAAAATATTAATTTATTCCGACTAGCTAAATTTTCAAAAATTCTGAAAATTTTCTAACACCTTAACTTTTCGAAAAATTTTGCCAGCACCTCCTTTGTACTGGTCAATATCTCAAACTCCAACTCGCCTCTCTGGGCCTTCTTTAACCCAAAAGAAAATCAAACAGCCAAGCGGCTTGCCAATTCAGCTCATAAATCTCATATCCATATATAATATAAACTGGTACCTTTTTGTCGGGAATATCAACTCTATCACTTCCATATGCTATCAACTCAGCATATACCAGCGTTATCTCAATCAAATTCCAATCAGTTCATATCCTCAAATCCAAACCGAATTTCATTCGAACTCCAATATTAGATTCCAAATTAATGACTTATCAATTTGGTTCCATTCTAGATTATCGCTAATCCAATTCAATTTTATTTAACTTAGTTCAAGTTAAATTTCAATTTATTTCTACTATCTTATTCTATTTAACTTAATAAGTTAAAATTAAATTCTGAGACTTAATTTCCTGGGTCTATTTCAAATCAATTTGAAATCATAATGCCAATTCAAAACCTTTGAATTTCTAAACAACTTGATCCTTCAAACAATTCAAAAACAAAACCTTTGATAGTAATCCGTCACTTAGAACTCGAAAACGAACACTGATGATGTCGCGATTCATCATCAGAATCTATTTTCCAGCTATCGAAGTGAGTTCAATACTATATCACCTTCAGTTTGAAAAACGTTTTCAAAATCTCCCAGGAACTTAAAATTTCCTTATTTTAATTCCAATCTGATTTAAATTCAGATTTTTCTTCATTTTATTTCATATACTTTACTTATATGAATTCTGGTTTGTCATTTATAATCATTTTACCTTTTTATAGTCTTACTCGATTATAGTCACATCCTATATATGATAATATATCACATATCCATACTGTGTCGGTCCATCGTATTCAAGTGTTTATTTACTCCTACCGATACAGTGGATCAAACTGATCGACCAGAACTTATAAACAACTCAGCCAATGAATCTCCACAATATAAAACCATTTTTATATCAAATATAAATACGCACTCGTATATATACACTCAAACTCAATCTAGGGTATTACTAACCCTATCTCTACCGAGTCACGCCACAGAGCCAAGTAATTCTTAACTTAAGCTCTGATACCAACTGTAGTGACCCGGATTTTCGGCGACTTTGGTTATCGACGTCAGCTCGACATCGATAACCAAAACCTCGAAAAATCCTGGTAATTAATGAAAGAAATTAGAAGGTGAGAATAGATAAGATAGAACTTATAGAATAGAAGAAGAAGAAGAACATCATCATCAGAGTAAACACGAATCTCACAGCGGAACGAATAAAATATAACATAACATATCTTTGAAATAACATCAGTATATGTATACAATAACACTTATCAGAGTACAATACTTACAACAACCGCGGAAATAATAATAGCTATAGAATCCTGAAGCCTCCTGCTCCAAGCTCTCCAAGTGTATCTGTAAAATCCCGACTACTTGACTGCCCGTACAAATTTAGGCACCCAAGAGTTTAGGGAAAACAACAAAATAAACTCCGGGTCAGTCATGGGACTGGTGTGAATAAACTCAAATCATTTAAACAGGTATATGATATCTCATAAGACCACGCCGTGAATACAGAACGGGTTTTTACCTTATGAGAATCCAAACATCTTTGCAAAACAATATCATTCTGATATTATAATAATGTCTAAGTACAAATAAATATCAATCTAGTAGAAACGCTTGCATCTCACGTTACTAAATATATAGTATACAATCAAAAACGCAAGCACGTATTGGGTAATGGATTTCCAATGATGACAAGGTATGGAACCACCTTCCGATCAGTGTACTCCAGGAACGATACACTGGAGTTCAACAAGAACATCTTGCAACTCAGCCACACATGACCGACCACTCATTTCGCTTGAGTGTATCGAATGTACATCACCAACGGTTGGGATCAGCAACCGTTCCCGTATATATATGGGACAGCATTGATAGATTTTAGAAACAAATGAATATTCTCTAGATTGGTGATTATACACCCTACTTCGTTGCGACCGACTTAGCCATGCTGCCTGCCCGATTTCTGTCATTTACCGGTTGATGAGGCTAGAAGCTACGCTTTATCATCACATCAGAGTCACTTCGAATGCTACATTGTCAAATCCATCGAAAATCACTAATTGACGTCTACAACAATACATTACGGGTCAGCTAAAAGAAGTTTCCTTCTCCGCTTCCACTCTTGGTATGGTTGAAGAAATCAATGTACATGACTTTTCTGGAAATACTCTGTTAGACATCCATCTTCATTCACTTAAAATGTCACATCGTCATACCCGCCAAATCACAAATTGACTTATCCAAAAATAACACGGGTATACAGCTAAGAGAAACGAATTCCTCCGCCACCAAACGTGAATACGTTTGAACAGATCAACTTACGCAATCCATTGGATATACTCTGTCAGACCTTCGTCCATACAAGTTGTCCTGGGACTGGACAAACCGAAGGCACTATTCTGTAAACAGGATAGCCCTTGCATTTTACTCCGTCTTCAATTATCTTTGGCATGTATGATTCGCGACGCTTATGCCAATACAGAGTGGTTCTTTGGATAAAAATCCAACCGGTCTCTCCATATTAACAACGTTAAAATGGTCAAAACATCGATAGTCTGTGAGTTAACTATCAAAGAAAAACATGTGTACAAACAACGATGTTATTCCCAGATGGAAATTATATCGAACAAACATCATTTAACATGAATCTCTTTAGTTCATTTATTTACTTATCTCCTGTTTCCCTATATTCTAAATTCTTATTTTCTTTTATCAGAAAACATTTCTGATTCTCGTTTGGAAAACATTTCCAAAACTCCTTTACGATCAAACCTTACCATTTCTTAGTTAAGAAGGAAGTCACTCAAGTTGGGGTATAATTACCTCTCAGACCTTAACTGAACAACGTTATAACTTCGAAATGGTCAAAGTTTATCTTTTAATCTTTAACAACCTCTTTACGCCTTTCTCGGATTCAATTTTACTAGTCCACTTCTATATTTAAAACATTTGGTTATAACGATAATGTTATAATCCCTACTTTCGAATTTTCTAACTTTAATTATAACTTCTATTCTTATTAGTGAATAATTTACCTAACACTTATTTATTTATAAATAAATAAAACTCTATTTAAACACTGAAAGTATAAGTACTTTCCCGAATTAGATATAATCGAATTCGTCGATTAGTTCTCTTCGAGAAATCTCTATTCGATTAACTCTTCTTCGAATAACCTATATTCGATTAACTTCTTCTCGAATTAACGATATTCGATAATCTCTCTTCGAATAACTAATATTCGATAACTCTTCCTTTCAAATATCTCATATTTGAAAATCTCACTTCGATTAAACTATAATTGATAACTCCTTTCGATGAAACTAACATCGATAACTCCTTTCGATGAAACTAACATCGATAACTTTAACTCGACGAACTTAACTCGACTAACTTAACTTGACTCGACTAACTCGACTTACTTGGTTCGACCAATTCGATTTGATTAACTAGGCTCGACTAACTTGACTAACTTAACTCGACTTACTTGGTTCGACTAACTCGACTTACTTGGTTCGACCAATTTGATTCGCTTAACTAGGCTCGACTAACTTGACTAACTCTGTCTCAAATAACTATATTTGATTAACTCTAGTTCGTTTTAACTCTAATCGATTAACTCTAACTAATTAACTCCAACTGGTTAAATCTAACTGATTAACTCTAACTGATTAACTCCAACTGATTAACTCCAACTGGTTAACTCCAACTGATTAACTCTAACTGGTTAACTCTATTTGACTAACTCGACTTGACTAACCCCTTTCGAATAACATATTCGATTAACTAACTTTCGAATACCATATTCAATTAACTAACTTCGAATACCATATTCGATTAACTCCTTCGAATACCATATTCGATTAACTAACTTTCGAATGTCTATATTCGATTAACTAACTTCGAATACCATATTCGATTTCTCCTTTCGAATGCCATATTCGATTTCTAACTTTATTCACTTTAAAAAGATTTCCTTTTTAACAACGTTTTATTCAGTTGAAAAGATTTACTTTTAAATAACGGTTCTACACTTTAAAAATGATTTTCCTTTTTATAATGTTTCCTTTATGAACCAAATTTCCTTTTTATTTACTCTATTTATTTTCTAAATATTCCCCTTTCAATTCTATTTGTAAATGGTTTACAAATATCTCTTTTCTCTATTTTATTCTATTTGCAAATGGTTTGCAAATATTTCCTTTTCAAATTTATTCTTAAAAATATTTTAACTCCTTAACTTTCCGGGAAAATTCGCCATAACCTCCTTTGTAACGGGAGCATCGGGAAAATCCCCAAACCCGCCACACAGGCCTTTCCATTCAAAAGAAAATGTTTTGAATTTATTTCCTTTTTAAAATACCTCCTATCTATAAATATTCCCATTTATAAATATTTCTTATTTATAAATATTTCAATTTATAAATATCTCTGTTTTCAATATCACTTTGAAAATCTCCTTAACAACATCCCGTATGTTATGGTATTCCATCATATCAAATCACGATGTTCAATATCGTCCATACACACACAATCAACAACAGGTTATAATTCACATCATATATCAAAATATATGAAAAACAATAAAATAACTGTTGAGGAATCCAGTCGGATTCCTCCAACCTGTTTCCCTGCATCACAGATGTTAGACCATAGAATAACATCAATTTCACTTCACTGTTAAATATTCTGATAAACAGAATCGACATATAAATATTTAACAGTTTATATATATATACATATATATATATATAATATTTCTACTAACTGACTAGCAGTTCAATCAATCAATGAACACACGGCAATCAGACAATTTTTAACAGTTCTAAAAATACAACATGAAAATATAAACTGTTCAGAGTTGGTGAGTTTTACTCACATTGGACTGTTATCGTTAAAAACGATTAACTGTCTTTGATTTAGACGGACAATTTATTTCGCCATAAATTGTAACGAGCTCCGATGGACTTCCAGTCAGTTCCATCGTGTAGTGTCCGTCCATACGATCCCAACGCAACTTACGGTTCTCGATTCTGACCTCGTATGGATGAGATATACATTATACAAGTTACAATAGAATTTAATTTAAATTAAATCTAAACTGGGCCTCACCACATCTCTTATCGGCCCAACCCAAAGTGAATAGTGTCTTCTCTCTTCCAAACATAATACCGCAACCTGCTATGATTTCCTCCTACTTTGATTTTCTTTTAACAGCTTGATTCTCCTCAAACACTTCTCAAATGAACCAACCAAAATGCTTCTCAACATTCTCTCTTCGATCCGAACCTTACTTCGGCCCGAAATCCACATCACCCAGCGTCCCTGTACTCCTTTCTATCTCAATACTGCGCCCTCCTACTCCAATGGAGAAACCCCTCACCTATCGACCATTTACATCGCCAGCGCCTCATCGTTTCTCCACCATTCACCTCCAAACCAAAACCATTCCCTTCTTCATCGAACCCTCCTCCTCCTCCACTCAATAGTCTTCACTCCGCACCTCCCTAACGAAACGCGACCTCAACCTTTTCCCTGTTGATACAGTACAGGCGCGACACCTAAAATCACCGAAGTACCCAAAAATTTGCAAGCAGACACCCTTCCTAACCCCGAGTCCAAAAATAGCATCGAACTACGCCTCGACGCTCCAAGAACCCACAATTTGTTAACCCTAGATTTAAAAATGGCCGCTGTACACTATCGAGCACTTCAAGACTGAATCGCACTACTTAAAACTGACAGTAGATCGAAGAAAATCACTTAGGGATCCCCATATATAAGTATTACTATTTATAGATTTTTATTTTTATTTTTCTTTGAATTTTGATGATCGCTGAAATGTGTTGAGAAAGAAATGCGACGGCGGTTCTTTCTCTGTTGACTTTGGGAGGATTTTAATTAGGGTTAGAAGATTTGAGAAGTATTTATAGGGATTTCATATTAATTTTATATTAATTTATATTCACACGCTATATTGGATTTGTCCTTAAAAACTCCTACCACCACATACAATACTCAAAAATCACCAAACTGGACATGTAGCTAGAGTTCGACATTACGGTTCCAACGGAACTGGTTTCGTCGAATTCCGACTCCGTATGCTCACACAGCGTATTTTTAACTGTCAAAATACTGACTGTTTTCACTCTAAAAATCCGTATGACCACACAGTGACTCTAAAAATCATGAAACTGGAAATCTAGCAACTATTTGACATTGCGGATCCAAAAAAATTAGTTTCGCTGAATTCTGAGGTCGTTTGCAAAACTGGTTATTTTTAAAGCGCTGAATAGACCATTTAAATATATAAATATATTTAAATATAATTAAATTAATTATTAATAAATTAATATTCTCGTATATCTTCACATATGATATTATACAGCTTCAGAATATCATATCAGAATTTACAGCTTGATATTTCAGATTTCAGATTTATCGATATTCAGTTTATACCGAAAATCTATTTATAACGCATATAAAGCGTTGCAAATTATAAAGGAATTATACATCGACCTTTCTGAAATTTGATTTGGACGTACATCAAAATCTACACGACGAAATCCCGATTTTTCTCTTCCACTAGAAAGATATACTCCACCAGCTCCACACGTTTCTTGTTTCACAGAAATCCGGCTTAAAACGAATCCTGTATATCCAGTTGAAGTTCAAATTGCCAAATAGCGAACTGCAGCGCCATTTCAAGCTCGTTTATAAATATATTATAAAACTATACGTTCCACTGTCGTCGATTCAATATATTCGTTATTATATTTCGAATCGAAACTCAACCACATCTCGTATACTATTCAATTCACACTCTATTGTGAATTCTAGTATTTCTGACTATTTCGATATTTACAATTTATTATTCATTATAAATCTTAATTAAATATTCAATATTATTTAATTCACGTTCTCGATATCGATAAATCGATATTTAATAATTAAATAAATAAATTGTTCAATAGCTAAAATGCGGGTTACTACAACTTGTCATGACACTTATTAAGAATTTCTCATCGCGCACTCGCCGTTTGGCACTCTCCGCAACTCTAATTCACCATTATGGCTCTACAATTTGCATACGACCTCCAATCTTCCCCAAACCTAGTCACCAACACGGAAATGCCATTCTGGACAACTTTTGCCTAGTGCGCTTTCTTACAAAGATGCACGGATTCGTTGGAAATCGCCAATCTTTGCCACAGATCAGTAAACTTCAATCGCATTTTCCGGGCAGCTCTGAACTCCAAAATTTGATTTTGATATATGCATTTCGTAGAGAAAAACATGTTCTACGACTTTCGTTCATTGAACCTTGGCCAGAAATGCAGAGATCGACGGGTATTAAGCAAATAAGGAGAGGGGCTTAGTTGCAAAATGGATTTTGGAAAAAGTGGAGTTTTTTTGGGGGAGATGTGGGCCACGGCTGGACGTTGTGGCCTGACTAGCGGAGGCGGGTTGGCGGGGGGAGGTGGGGAGGTGGTGGCTGCAGTGGTGGGTCCCATGGTGGTGATTTACGGTTTGGGGATCAGGGTTCTGTAGAAGGATAGAAAAGGAGAGAGAGAAGAGGAGGAGGGTGGCCGGAGGGAGGAGAGGTGGTGAGGGTGGCTGCGGCGGCTGGTAGGGGGAGGAGGAGGGCGGTGGCTGCAACTAATGTGGATGGAGGAGCCATTAAAATTAAAACAAGAAAATAAAGAGGAAGAGAGAAAGTGAGGGAGAATGGTGGAGAAATGAAATTATAAGATACATTCTCTCCAATCGCCTGAATGCAAACGATCTACTTTTACCACGAAATTCGGATATTAGACAATACACTTGATGACGAGTCCAACGAATCAAGTTTTGTCGAATTCTGAGTTTGTTTGACCTTCTATTTAATTTCTCAAACAGGCTCAAATAAGCTTCAAGAATGCAATTTTAGCGTACCTTTTCTACTCGTACGCCCATCCAAAAATCATGAAATTTTGGATTCCACCATTATTTGACGATACGAATCCAAAAAAAGAGTGAAATCGAATTCTTATATCATCTCAATAACGATCCTTTGTAAACTGACTATCTGTTTTTCTCCAAACGGGTTTGCCTCTCACGGCCACATTCTAACTTCGTTTCGCGTGAAATTTAAAATCTAGCCATGAATTATTATTACGAATCCCACAAAATTGGTCTCACCGAATTCTGAGCTCGCTCGCAAAATTTCACTTTTTAAGGGCTATGCGATGATTTTAGAAATCAAATTTCAAAATTTTCAAGTACAAGGATTATAAATCAATTTTATAATTTTACTGATTTTTTTTTAAGTCAAATAAAATATACAAACTAATTTTAAAATTATTCTCAAATTTCATTTAGCAGAAATAACCAATTTTTTCTAAAATAGCTTAAATATTAAAAATTTAAATTGGTTCTAAAATTCCAGGTTGTTACATTTATATTAGTGTAGAGTAAACCATCGAGAAAGGTATTAGGTGACCAATGGGTCCGCCTTGGGTCTTAAGTGATCGAAAGGATCTGCCCTCATCTATCATTGATAGTGAGGTCTTAAGTGGCTATATAGAAATAATTAACCTCCATATGAATAGTAAGTTGCTAAGAGCCCACTTCCTAGTTTTAGGTAATTGGTTGAATGGCGGTTTAAAGGCTTCATAACTATGCATAAACATTCTATCTCATTATCATTGTCGTTTGATAATGCTACCTTGGGTATAGTAGTTAGGTGTCATGCGTAAGTATTTATATTTTTTGGTAAGAATTACTAGCCTTGTTATACGTATATCTTTGGTTGAGCCAAATAGGGTGCTTCTGTGTAGTGTAGACAATGTTATACACTTTTTGCTCATCAGAACTTATTGTTCTGACCCTATCCTCAATACAACTCCCAGGTTATCTCGAGAAGGTCAGGTCTTAACAGGTTTCAAGTTTGGTTTCGGTTCTCGTTCTCTCTCATTGCTCGGTATTGCCGTGGTGACTTGCACTTATAAGGTAGTTACCCGAGTTGATACTAGCCTATCCTATTTTGTTTCTGCTGCAAGTTAATTTATCATACTCTGATTATGCTCATGCTTATTTTTTTGCAGGTACTAGATTTACACGCTTCGTGCTTTGATGAGTTTGAGTTTCGATTTTTTTTTAAAATTTGGGCTCAGAAGAGTGTGGGGTGTTACAAGAAGTATCAAACCCACTTTAACATTGTAAACATGTTACCTAAAGATCAAATAAAATTACACTCTTTTCCTTATTTATGAGTTTTCCCATAGGATTTTTCATAAAAAGGTTTTTAATAAGGTAATTTATCTTTTGCCTTTGCATACGCATATTTTGATGGAGTGTTGTGATATACTGGAATAGTAAAAGTGAATATACTTAATGTAAGGGACATTATTGTACTTTTTAGAGCATGTAGAGTCTATAAATAAATTTCCCATTTGTGTTGTGTTAAGATCTGAATCCATAAAAATATATTATCTCCCTACTCATGTGATAATTTTATTCATAACAAAAATGAGATTATAAGCATAATTTCATTATAAATAGTAGAATATAAACGAAGAGAAAAAGTTCATGTGGATTTTTTTTGCAGAATGAGAGACACTTTAAGAAGAGAGCACTCACGTTATTTTATTTTGCTTTATGAAGATGTGCTACCAACAAGCTTGCTAGATGGCTAACCCTTTACATAAATAAAGAGCGAAAAACCCTTCCCAGTCTTATGTTGGAACTAGGCCCAACCTATGTTAAAACAAACATTTTTATAATATATTATACATGTTACCGATATGATAATAAAATAATATTTTTATATAAACAAACATCAACATATTTTGTAATATGTAGTACATATATATTAATTAAAAAATTATGCAAGATATTTTTTCCTAAATTCCAGGTTATTCGCACAGCTTAAAATTCGTAAGAGGCCAAGTAATCTAACCATCATTGCTGGCAAGGTTGAGATCCTTCTAAGAGAAAGTAATTCAATGATTTTTGGTTTGTAAACAACCCAAATCTTTCTCCCATTGGATAGTGACTCAACATTTTCAAAGGTAATATTATCGCCAATAAATCCAAGTTAGAGTTGGATAAATCCTTTTATACGGCTTTAGCCGTCGACTAACATAAGAGATAACTTTCCTTTTCTACATCAATATTGCTTCTAGACCAACAAAACATGCATCTGTGTATACCGTCATCTCTTCATTCCTTCTAAAAATAGTTGAAATTGGTGCACTTTCAACCTTTCTTGAGAGGCATAAATGCATGCTCATATCAAGCATTTTGTACAAAGGCCTAATTCTTCTTCATCAAGTTGGTCAATAATACTGCAATCTCTGGGAAGCCTGTTATGAAGCATCTATAATATCCCCTAGTCCAAGAAATATCCTCAAATCTATAACATTCCTTGGCGGATCTAATCCTAGGTCGCTAGCACTTTTTCTTCATTCACTGTTATCCCTTATCCTGATACTGTATGACCCAAAGACCATACTTCTTCCTTCCATAAAAGACATTTATAGAACTTCACTCTTAACTTATTATTCCGCAAAGTTTCGAGCATAACTCTCAAATGCATATTTTCCTCTTCCTCGATTTTTGAATAAATCAAAATATCATCCATAAACAAAAACAAAAAAAAATTGTTTAGCTGATCTGTGGGAACTCAATTCATCGTATCCACAAAGTACGCTGGAACGTTGGTCAATCCAAGAGGCATCACCAACCACTCATGCAATCATGATGGCTAAACACATTAATTTGCATATATTTTATTATTTTAATAAGCCTATTCCAGTCTGAGCTATTAATTCCAAAGTAGCGTAAAAATTCGACATCGATTTATATAATATTCATGACAGAATCTAAACCGAATTTTGAATTGATAATGATCCAGTTGAAGATAAAATTGAAATCCAAAATGGAAACTAGCGCAGAATTGATTGGAGTAAATGATGATAAATCAATACTTGGGATATAAGTAAGAGTTAAACCATTTTCCCTAGCCACTCTAAGATAATGGAATCTCGACCAAATTCATCTTAGAAAATACCATTGCTTGCGTAAATGATCAAACACGCCATCAATCCATGGAAGCAAATATTTATTTTTACTTTTCATCTTGTTTTACTGATGATGATCTATACATATGCCATCTGCCTTAATTGTAAATGTAACTGGTGCATGATACTGGATATGCTTCTACGAATAAACCCTTTGCTCAGTAGTAACTTGTATTTATAATGATTCTCTACGTTAACATTATATTATTTAAACTTTGTGATAACCATCCATACCACCTATACCAAATATACAATAAAGCCCTACAACCTTTACCAGTCAACATGAAACGGTCATCAGAGAAGAAACAAAGCAGAATAACCTTCGTATAGCTTTCAATGGTTGGATAAAAATAATAATAGAACAAACATACGACAACAAAATAAGAATCACCGTCTGGTATCCGCAGTACCACAATCGAAAAGCATCTACATATAATATGCAATACGTCATTGCTCCTACAAGCTTATCCCTAAACAACAACTAAATCATGAAGATTTATCATAACTACACATTTGACTGATAATGAAAGAAAAACATAAACTATTAGGTAAGATAATAGCCAAATATAAGTGATAAATGACTCTCAAAAGCTATGCTACAAAATATGAAAATAGATACATTCAATGTCTCTACAACTAAAGGATCAACATAATAATAAGATAAAATTTTCTACTCAAATTAGATAATAGAGGAAGCTACATAGAGGACATAATGGATGAATACAAATAGTTTTGTTATCGGCTCTATCCTCAATCCTTCCCCAGAATATCTATAGGCGAAGCCTACCCAAGAAAGTAATGATAACAAGATCGACAGTCACAGAATTCATCAAGTAAGACCTTGCTAGCAACTTATAAAGCCTGGAATATAAGATAACACATATGAAGATCTTTGGAAGTCAAAGACTAATGAGAATTCTGAATCTCGTCATAATCTCACATTTCGTTGTACGTGTCATAGGCCTGAAGCAAGACACTCGGCACCTTCGATAGTAAAGAAGACATGACTAATGCTGCTACTATGCAAAAAAATCCATATATAGTACTCAAAAAAACTAATTAGAAAAAAAATCATCTCAGCCTTACAGTCCCTTGATTTCCTCTAATGAATCCTAGATTCGCACATCCACAGCTATGTTTCTTTGGGCATTCTAACATCAATTAGTATTTAAAAAGGAACATGTAGTTAAATTAAGAGAAATTTAAGGTGCGACAAATCAGATGTAATCGATATATATATACCAAAATTGGAGAAAACTCGTTTGTCTATAATGGCTCACAAAAACAATATGACATTTCCTAAATCGCAACTATGTCTATGAAACAAAACAGTGCACTATCCACATAAAATAATACAGACAAACTAACAAATCCAAAACAGACAATAACCAAAATAAATAAAAAATTGCAGGCCAATCTTCAATCAAACAACCCAAAAAGAGCATCGATCTAGGAACCCATCATCATAACAAGAGCAAATCCAAAGGCCAACCTCCGCTCTAAATGATGAAGACATCTATGAAGTCAAGAAAACTTGCTCTGAACCACATTGAATGTACCTGACAATCTATGAGTGCTCCACCCCAAACAACCATAAAGTCCAACCGTAGCATGCTCCAACTACCAAAGCACTAGATCTAAGTCAGTGGAAGATCCATCTGGGCTGACACTCCAACATAGACCCAAAGCAAACACCTAAAAAATCCCATCTTACCTACCCCTTTCTCGGGGATGGGATCTTAAGTAACAGAGAGAGCACAAGCAAAAGAAAGCAAAGTAACACCTAGGTTACCCCTTAAAAGCCAACTTCTGCGAAGAAGATATCTTCCTTCACCTTGCGAATGATAGAAGAGAAAATCACAAGGGATTCATCATAAACTGACCTATTCCTAGAGCACCAATGATGCCAAAATATTAAACAAGGAATAAGCTCGAAAAGGATCGACCTAAGATCTTTTCCAACCCCTTAACCCGCTAGAAATGAAGAAGGTCAAGAAAAGAAGGGGGAGCTTGAGGCAACCAACCAAATCCAATACAATCACAACCAAGGAATGGTCTATAGTCGACTCCTGCGAGCCGGACTGGCAAAATTGGCATGGGAAATGGTCGGGATTCCTACCATTGTATGGCTCATATCTAGTAGAGGCCCCTCATAAAGGATTTTCCACATAAGAATGGAGAACTTAAGAGGAATGTGACTGTCCTAAATGAAAGAAAAATCCAAGTTTCGGGCTATAGGAATTCTAGATGTATTCCAAGATGTCCTTTGGGTGAAAGGAATCACATTCCAGGAACACCCATGCCCATGGGAATGGGAAAATGCTTTGAGTGACTGCATATGTTTCCATGTCTCACTCAAATAGGACAGGGACTCGGAATAGTCTGAAGGCAAGATGCGTCGGTACTTCGCATGAAGAATCCAATATAAAAGGGAGTCGTTTGGATGAAACTGTGCCCAAAGTTTACAGGTGTAAACCTTGTAGACATTTGTAAGATTCTGCAGACAGAGACCCCCCCCCCCTTGCACTTGGGACAACATTTGGTTCCCCACAAAACCCACTGATGACGCTTAGAGTCATCTTTATTACCTTAGAAAAAGGTGATGCCAATAACGATAAGAATGAAAGAACGATGAAGCAGCAGTCACCGCTACGAAGATACTAGACTTAAAAGAGTCGGGTACCATCTTGATGAGAACAAGCCTACTAGTTTGGGAGATGATATTCGGGTTTCATCCAAAGATTTCCCCTTTCTTTGTCCATAAGGGGGGAGAATATCATGTTAAGCTTGTGGCCTCTGGAATGATCAATACCTAGGAACGAAAAAGGAGGAGAAGTGGACCGAAAGCCCGAGAAGGCCTCTGTCCACGAGACTCAAGCGAGGTTCCTTGATTTGGCATGAACTAAGAAGCTCTTCGAAGGCATAATTAACTGCCCTAAACATCGTTCATAGAGATGAAGAAAAGCTAGGAGTCGTTGGATGGATCAACGGTTCTGAGTAGAGAAGATAATGATGTCACCTGGAAAAGATAGAGAGGAGATCACAGGGTATCCACTTGGGATGCCAAATCGGTGAACCTTCCCTGGTAGAGTTAGAGAGTACAACCCTCTGATGAGAGCTCAGCGGTGATAACAAAAAGCGAAGGGGAAAGAATATATCTCCAGCAAAGTTCCCATCCTAAAGGAAAATAACTTTTGTCACTCCATCGATTAGAAAGGAGAATCATCGATTTGAAATTAGTCTCCAAATAAGATCCAAAAAGGAATTGAGAAGGTCAAATGATTGAGAACCTGGATGATGAAGAACCAGGACATACGGTCATAAGATTTAACCACATCTAGTGTAATCACTACAATTGAATCTTGGATCTTCCACCTGATTTGAGAGATAAGTTCTTAGGCTAGGAAAACATTGTTAGTGATCACACAGGCCTTTGGCAAAACCAACCTGAGATGAGTAAATAACATGTAATAGTGAGCCAAGAAAACAAAATCTTAAAGATAACCTTGTTCTAGAAGCCACAGGCACTGATTGGCTTGAATTCGGAGCAATAACGAAGGTTCTCACATTTAGGGATGAGCAAAAGGTTGGTGGTTATCCAACCTATGGGGATCATACCACCATACAAGAAGGGTTGAATCGCCAAGGGGAAGTCATAGCGAATGACCTCCCAAGCATAGTTGCAAAAAAACCCGTTGAAACTGTTAAAGCCACTTACGCTGCATGTGCTAAGAGAGAAAATCTAAGACTGATTCTCCTCCATATAGCAGGGGCCTTTACAAGAAGAACCAAGAGAGGGATATTGGACAATAGAACAGGATCCGACTGAACGACGGATGGGATCTGCAGGAAGGACTGAAAGTGGGAAAGAATCGGGGATGGAATCACCTAGGAGAAGTCATAACGAATGACCTCCCAGGCACAGCGGTAAAAAACTATTGAAACCATTTGGGCCACTCGCGTTGTCCCCATTAAGAGAGAAAACATAAAACCAAATCTCCTCATATAGCAGAGGCCTTTATAGGGAGAACCAAGAGAGGGATATTGGACAATACAACGGATTCTATTAAACGATGGATAGGCTCTACAGAGAGGACTGAAAGTGGGAAAGGACTGTCTCTTCTACGCCAAGGGAAAAGAAGCCATAGGAAGGTCCAAAGAAGGATCTGGCAGATGAATAAATATTTTTCTTCTTTTTGATAGTAGAATGGAAGAATTTTGAGTTGTTATTGTCGTCAATGAGTGTTGACGTCAGAAAGTGGAACTCTTGACAATCAACCCCCAAAGTGTGTAATCCACACACAGATCACATAAAATTCTTACAGTCACAATCACAAAATGCAAGTATTAGAGTAAAAACAAGGAACACATGAGTTTTTACAACGGTTCGGCTTTATCCAAGCCTATGTCCACTTATAATCTTTTTTTTACCTACCGATTACAGGTTACAGTTGTTTATTTATAAGAAATTAGAGAAAGAAGTGATTTGTACAAAAAAAGTCCTCGCATTGATGAGATGCTACAAAATCCTCATGTTGGTTTTTTTGTTTATCCTACCTTTTTATCTACGTCCTTGTTTACCGAGATGAAAAGAGAGATTCCTTCGAGCCTCATTTCACAGCCTTCGAAATAAGCATTTATACATGAGCATCCGGCTCGGGTCGACATGCAATGCAGTAGTCTAACCGGGTCGTCCTCCGGCCATGTGTCATCAAAATCGGGATGTCAAGAGGTCGTGGAGTTGAGTCTTCATGTGAGGAACAACCTTCCTCGAAGTATGTAGCATAGGTGTCATCCGATCTGGAAAACTTGGAGTAGGAATGGGTCAGGGTTGACTAAGTTTGTAGTATTTGAAGTGAAGCCCAGGGTTCGGGCCGGTATGGGTGGGCACAGCATAGCTGACCAGGAATGACCGATAGAGAATTTTGAGCCAAGTTATGTTTTGGTGACATGATGAATTTCCTAGCCGACCTGAGTACGCTGACCCGGGGACTTTTGATCCAAAATTAGGTGAATCAGGTAATGGGCTAAGTCGTCCTATACCGACCCGGGGTGATGCATGCCAATCCAACATGCATTGAATTGCCACTTCCATTGACAAATCCAGGTTCATGAGAGATTGCACCCAAGTTCTGAGTAATTTATTTCATAGAAATCAGAGATGTGATGGCCTTGCTAAAAGATTAGTCAACACTTTTACCTTAGAACATATCTTTCTTGAGAAAGGAAGGTGTGTTCTGGATAATCCATCATCCATAGAAATCCATGAGAATCAAGAAAATAAATCCTATATCTGAAATCGAAAAGTCCACGATCGCGTCCGATCAGATTAACAAAAAGCCAGAAATTCATGGTCTCGCCGAACTAAATTATAAGAAGACCAAAAAACCAGAATATAAAGAAGTCCTACGATCGCTTTAGATCGTAGTATAAAAGATGTCTAAGAAAACCATAGCCTCAATGGGCCTAACCAGTTATGTGTATAATCATAACTACAAAAGAAACTAAGTGAATAACTTTGCCAAATCCTTACATTATTATTTAGCCATTCTAATCATATATAAACCATGCTTAAAAAACATAGTGAGTATAATCCATACTTGATCTATAACTGAATCGCCTTGTTAATTAACAAGATAACTCAACCTTTCAGGCATTATCCATACCCGAAAATACAAACTGAGCATAAGCCATACTTGAGTTATGATTGAGTTTTCTCATCAAATCCTGACAAGTTAATCCGTCCTTGCAGGTATAATGCGTACCAGGAGTTGTAAATCGAGTATAAACCATACTCTAAACCATATTAAGAAGTCTTGTTACATCTTGACAAGATAATTAAGTATTGTCAAGCATAATCCATGCTTGAAAATCCATTTTATTAAATCTAGAAATTATTACATAACCAAAACAAAGCATGATTGGTTTATCATTGAATCCATAAATGCATAAAGACTAAATCCTAATCCCATACGTGGGTATTTCAACTTTGCCATTTATTCATCGAATGGTTTATTGTCAATAAAAAAGCATGTCCGACGATCATGCATAATAGGCTTAATGCGGTGAGAAGATTGCGTCAGAAAGGAGTCCATGTAGCTAGCGGATGTGTTTTTTGCGATGAAGATGACGAGAACTACTTGCACCTGTTTTTTGGTTGTGAGTTTGTGTTCTATGTTTGGACGAAATGCCTTGTTAGCCTTAATATTAGTTTAGACTGGTCAGACTTCATCACCGACTAATTTCATTTCAGCACACCATCTTTTCTTCACTCCCTGATACACCCATGCGACACATGTTTGCTGCTCTGAATTTTTCTTATGTTTGGATTATATGGCATGAGAGAAACTCAAGAAAATTTAAATGTAAAATGAAACCACCCAATATTGTTATTCATTGCATTCTCAGTTTTGTTTCTTTAGTCAGGTAGCAGCGAAGTAAAGTTTGTGGATACCATAGGTGCAAGGGTTATGGGCCGAACTCGCGGCGGAAATGGTTGTGTACTTGGGTTTAATTTGTTAGTTTCTATGTAAATATGTTATGTTCCTCTATTTTTTGGCTACTGTATTACCGTGCCTGCGAGCATGTGTTACTTTTTGGGCTATATATATTCTTGTAAATACATGCATGCTATAAACTACTATGTATTAGTCTCTTATGGTTAATGAAGTAAGGCGTGAATCTTGCGATTCACTAGCTTTTGCATTAAAAAAAAGCATGTCTGAGGATTAAATCCAAATCCTATACATGTGTGAGCCGACGTAGCCATCCGGAAATCCTAAAACAAACTGAAAGATATCTTATTCCAAAGAAATGCAAAAATCCATAGTTCTTTAATCCATATCAGCTGATGATGATCCCACGATTGTTCGATCCAGGATCATTCCCATTTTGGGGATAGGGTGGTGGTAGTGCGGGTGTAAGTGTCATTGGTTACTTGACATATTCGGGAATCTTTCCTCATATGATCTGCTCTTTGATATGGTCACGTAAATGTCTACAGTCATTCGTAGCATGACCTGCCATATCGTGGAACATGTAGTGTAATCCAGAATCCCATTACTTTTGTATTGGCTCCTTCCTGGAAGTCTTTGGGAAAGTAAGAGTTCCTCGCACGTCGAGGTATATATCCAATAATGAAGAACCGAGCTTTGTATATTTGTTGAATTTGGGCACTTTTTGGAACTGAACATTCCTATCATTCTTCTCTGAGGCCTTTCCCTTGCCCTTATTCTTTTCAGAGTTGGATGGTCCTCTATCCGTTGTCGTGTAAACATCATGATCATCCATCTCGATATTGGCATCCACTTGCCACAAGAAAATGTCAGCCTCAAAGTAGAATTCACCAAGGTCTCCGGGTTGGTATCATTGTAAGGAGACTTTGAAGTCCATTTTATAACACCTCGTAATTCTATAACATTAAGTTTCACAAATTAAAGAATAATTAGATTTTAAAATAAGAATCAAGGGAAATGAGTTGCCCATTGCTTTCGTCCCGAAATTCTACTTGAAAACGAGTCCGAGTTTTCGAGAAACGGAGTCCGTATGAGGGAGATGTGACCCTCCGAAATTTCAAGGATTTTTAGAACAGAAAAATAGCTCAAATTCGAATTCGAAATTCGAATTCAAACCCCAGCGCAGACTGGGCGGGAATTTTCCCGCCCAGGGCCAGGTCGACCTGGGGTTAACACTATGGTCGACCTCCTAGGGACCAGGTCGACCCTATGGTCGACCTGGGGGTCGACCTGGTGCTGAAGCCCAGTTTTGAGCCTGGGTTCATTCTGATGTGTCTGGTCTCGTTTTCAGTCTAGATTCGTCCGCCTGATCCTGTGTAAACAGCCCCCTAGCCCCATTCTCTTTACACCATTTTATTCTCTCCTTATGCTGCCTCTGGAATAATTAAAATAAATAAATTAAAACAAAACACGAAGACTATTCTTGAAGACTACGGCTATGAATTGCATATTGGAGATTCAAATAAAGTTAAAGTTTCAAGAAGGGAAGCAAAGTCTAATTCAATGGCTTCGAGCAACGTCGCGCGAATCATAGCAAATCACCTCAGCATTATTATCCTCTTCTAAAACCAACCAATGTAAGTCAGTTACTTTTTAGATTTGAACGTCTAGATCTATTTGTGGCATGAAATTAAATGAATATAAGAATATACCTGATCCTCTCATTTGAGTATGTGCTTGTATAAGCCTATGACGTTGAAAACTATTGTAAATGGCCTAAGACTATGACTGTGAACATAAGACTATGCCTATGCCCGTAATTGTGAACATAAGACTATGCCTATGCCGATGACTATGAACATAAGAATATTTCCTATGACCATGATTCGTGACTATGAGATTATTGCCTATGATTATGAACATAAGACTATTGTCTATGACCATGACTTTGAAATTATTACAGTTAATTGCCTATGACTATTTAGGATAATTGCCTAGGACTTTTTTGGTTAATTATCCATGACCATTGCGGTTAATCGCCTATGATTCATAACTATGAGATTTCTACCTATGACCATGACTATGACTATTGTGGATTAATTGCCTAAGTCTATCATGGTTAATTGTTTATGCCTATAACACTATAGTTACAAACCATGTTGTACACTGAACTGGCATTTTGTTGGATCTCATACCTAGGGTGTAACTTTCTTAGTTTATTCCTATTCGCTATTATGTACACCAAAACCATTGGATCCATTATCCTTGTATTTGGCTCGCTTTTGCATGCCTATTCTTTTATGTCAATTCTCATGTTTATCCTCTATTCCCTTTTTAGTTTCGTTTCATGAGTATTTAGAAAACTTGTGAAATCATGGTATACGTACGTTATGAATGCGGGGTTATTTGGGTATAACATGAAATCTATATTATTTGGCATAATTTAGAGCATGCATTATAACATGACTATTAGATGCAAATTGGAGTAATTTGACGTGAATTATAGAAGATGTAATTTGATGTATTGGATCTAGTATTGGCTAGTAACCTAAGCTTTAGGAATAAATTGTAAACTAGAGTATCAAATCTAGTTTTGATATGAACTGTAAATGGGAATACTAGATCTAAATTGGCATAAAACCGCAGGTTGGTAAATCAAGATTTGGGCCTACGATATAGGTATGTTATTAGGCATGACAAATGAATATGATATAGGCCAAATTTGTTTAAAAGCGTTGTTAGCAATTTACATATAGACAAAAAGGATAATTATGTAAATCTAGGAAAGACGAATATGCCTAACCAGAGGTTAGATTGAGTTACGGTATAAGACTGCCCAGAACCGCCCGGCAAATCCAGCAACCATAACAATACCTATCTAATGTGGGTGGTTAGAGCATTGAGCCCAAAAGGACCCGAGGTTAGACTGAGTTGCGGTGTAAATCTGCCCGGAACCGAACGGCACATCCAGTAACCGCAACGATATATGTCTAATGTGAGTGGTTGGTGCTTTAAAGAATAATTTAAAGCTAAGAATCGGTTAAGCTAGAATGAGAGGGTTAAGGAACACTTAACCAACTTAACATGTTAACAAGACAAGACTTGTAGGGGTTAAATAACCGTTATAACATGTTGGCTAGACAAGTGGATGAGGTTAAGAAAAGGTTTAACCGTTATAACATGTTAACTAGACTAGAAGGAAGGGTTAAGTAAAATACACTTAGCCAATTTAACATGTTAACTAGACTAGAAGGTGGAGTTAAGTAAACTTAGAACACTTAGCCATCATAGTGTGCCAAATGAACAAGGTTAAGTTAAAACATGAAGGGACAATACTTAACCATTAGGGCATGTGAATTAAACAGATGTTAGGGTTAAGTTAACTAAGAGAACACTTAACCGTTATAACGTGTTAGCTAAACAGATGGGCAGGGTTAAGTTAAAAGGAACACTTAACCAATACAAGATGAAGGGGTAGGGTTAAGTAAAAAGAAATACTTAACCAACATAACTTGATTTGTGGTAGGGTTAAGTCAACATGAACTACTGATAACACTTAACCAATTTAACATGACAAATGAATGGGTTAAGTTAACTTGAATTGACTAATGACACTTAACCAATCCAACGTGACGAGAAAAAGAACTATGTTGTAAACCTTAGTTAAGAGGACTAAGTTGTAAACCTTAGTTAAGAAAATGACGATTCAGGAACTAAGTAGTAAACCTTAGTTAAAGGAACTAAGTAGTAAACCTTAGTAGAACACGAGAAGGAGCGAACGTCCATCTGATCTTAAAGAAGGCTCCAACAAACTAGGTTACGAAGTACGCGGCTTCGAGGGGACGTGAGGGTACTCTTGGTGTCCCTCTGCGAGGCTGCAGATGATTCGCCTGGGCTCACAGAGGTTAAGGTCCGCATTAGAAGAACCAAGGGTATGCCTTGGTTGCAATATAAGGCAACCTAAAGACTAGGATGGACCAGCGTGATTCGACGAGACCAGTGGCCCTGTGATAGCAATTCGTCGTCTATCTACCATCTTGAGTCAGTCGAGATACATACAGTGGAAAGGCGAAGAACTCCAAAAGACCATATACTTGCTATCTAGTTATGGGTGCGGATGGCCATAGGTTAGTGGGGCATAGAGGGTCTGCGTATAGTTCTCATTTTTCAAGGTGTGCCTTTCATTAGTTGAGGGAGGGGTCAAGTGGGACCATAGCCACTGGAAAAACAGACCTTAGCATCTGCATCGGAAGATATCTGAAAGCTCCCCACCGAGTCCCATGTTTCTTGATTTGCCCTGCCACGAGACTCGGGTCGCACATATAGAGGACATGTGCATCTAGACAGCGATAACGATCCACGACACATACGTGGGGAAAGTCGAGGAACATATACCACTCTGGGTAGTGTGTCCTAGACTAGGGGCGCCATTCGATAGGTAGCGTAATCCCTAGTTGGACCTAGGTCGTGTGAACCCTAAAATCCGAGAAACGTTCAATAGGTAGAATAAACCCCGGTAGCCCTGGGTAGCGTAAACCCTGGTTGGATCTTGGAAGAGTTCAATAGAAAATCCTAGATTAGATCTAGGTAATAAAAAATAGATTTACACCTGAAAACAACCTCAATTGCGGGGATTGGGATCACGTTATTGTTTTATCAGTTTATACAGATTACTAGTTGGACACCAGTCAGGTGGTGTAGAGATATAGAAACCAGAATAACAGGGTAATCCCGAAACAGAGAAAGTATGGAAGCATATTCAGTTTATCAGCATATTCAGCTTGTCCGTAGATCTAGTTTATCAGTACATTCAGTTTTATCTTACCTTAGCATATCTTGTGTTATCTTGTTAGCACTATCATCATGGTATTGTCTTGTATTCAGTTAATCCATGTCATGTTGTTTTTACCTGATCACATGCTGAAAGTTACTGAACCTACCAGACTTTATGTCTAACTCTTTTCTCTTTCGCTTTCTTGTCTTCCGTTCCCCCCAAGGTCCGTAGGGAGGGAACAATATTACTTAGCTCAGTTTTCTTTCCAAGCTTGAAGATTTGTCGAAGTTTTGCTTGGATTCTCCTTTCCACTGCTATGGCTGGCTCATGCTACATTGGGGAATATAAATGTTATTTCATGCTTCTTTATTTTGTAAGACGGATACTCTGGTATTGGAAAAAAATTGTTGTACAAACTATTTTATCAATGAAGTAAAGTTTTATTTTCCGCTGTTTTAATTATCTATCTTGTAATTTATCTGCATCTTTTACCTTAAATGCTCCACAGAACTTAGTGCATTCCCTTTGTGAGTGACACTAATGGATGTGGGGTGTTACACGTGGTATCAGAGCTGAAGGTTACTTGATCAGATAAAAGATTTGAAAAATAAATTATTATTATTTTCAAAACGGTTTTTAAAGAAGCATTTTTCAAAAGAAAAGTTTTTTTTAAAAGGCATATTCCCCAAAAGCCATACGCACTATCTTCTGATCCTCTGTTTGAATTCTTGTCCCCTTCTTTCTTGAGTCTTCGAGGCTCCTGGCTTTCTGGGAGGTAACCTCATCGAGGCACGAGTTCCGTAGGTTTGATAAGACTACGATACCTATCGAAGGGCAAAATAGTGCCCAACTCCAATCTATAGCCATAGTAGTTTCACCTGCAGCTAGTTTTCTTTCAAGCTTTGGAGGGTTTTACATGCGATGGAGGCATCTTTTGAGAAACTTGTCAATATGATTACACAGGGATGGTAAAGATGAGTATGAGGGAGTTTGGCTTGGGAGCTCAACATAAGGATGAGAAATTCATGGATATAAACTCGACTCACGAAGAAAGAAGGAATTATAAAACCTAAGACGAGAGGAAGTAACTTTTCCATGGTATAATAGAGCATATAATTAAGAACAAGGGCAAGGACGAGGGACAGGATTTTCAGAAGGGCGAGTACATGCTTTCACCACCAGAATACCTGAGAGAGAGATAGCAAAAGTCTCTGTTGAAAAAGTTTTGCTTTTCGTTTTGATCAACCAGTTAGTACTCTTTTGATCTTAGCGCTTCGCATTTGTTCATATCTACTTCCATAGTTGAGTCTCTGCACCTTAGTACTTGTATAGTAGAAGATCCCATTAGTGTCTCAAATCCAATTGGTGGTTCAGCCCGTTTACCTTTGGTTTGTAAGGATTTGAGAATAATTATATTAAGTGTTGAGTTTAAGCATAATGCTTACGTTTTTGGCTCCATGTGCTATGAGTTGATTCTAGGCATGGGTTGGTTGGCTAGTAATTCTGAAATGAGGGTAGTTAGACTTTTTGACTTGCCATGGAAATACCCTCGAGATTTCGTGTAAAGAATCAGTTAGGATTAGCTAGCTAGAATCGCTTAATGCATTTATCGACGATTTGCAATCCGTTAGGGTAGTCCATGAGTACACAGATGTTTTTGATTAGGTTAGGAGTTTACCCCTAAAACGCGAGATAGACTTCCGCATATATCTAGTTGACAATGCAAAACCAGTTATCCGATCAACGACAGTTTTGGAAATGAAGGTCAAGAAGCTTCGCAATCGTGAAGATTAACTAGATAAGGTACAGAATAGTGAAGCTCGAGAAGATGCGACTTAGAAGACTGAAGACTAGATACACACATCATACCCTTTTTCTCAAGGGTACATCCTTGATCTCTTTTTCAAGGAATTTTATGCATACTTTCTAGCTTTTAAGGTATATCCTCTAGGGCATATCATCGATCCTTAGGTAGAAGCCAATGGATGTAAACATGTATTTGAAACATGTTATGATTGACGGTTGCAAATGGTTGCTCATGGATGCATATATACACAATAGGCGCTAGAATGACTCAGTCACTTTCATATTGCATTCGCATATATGTATTTGCATAACGGATTTAACTTGATATGTTATCATATGGATGTTGCATATGGATGAATGGATATGCACACATGTAGTATTTACATAACTAAGGATGCTTGCATACATGATTGGACGCATGGCACTTACATAATTCGCATTAAGGAGGTACACTGTATCAGTAGACCGCCTGATTTTGCATTTGATATAGACATATACACACACTATGCATATGAACATGAAAGCATTAGAAATATTTTTAAGGACAATGAATGCCTGTGATTGAATGGTTGAGTAGATGGGTGATTGGATGGTAGGACACATTCTTCCTAACTTGAAGATTTCGGGGACAAAATCCTTTTAAGGGGGGAGAATGTAACACCCCGTAATTCTGTAACATTAAGTTTCACAAATTAAAGTACAATTAAATTTTAAAATAAGAATCAAGGGAAGCGGGTTATGCCATTGCGTTCGTCCCAAAATTCTGCTTGAAAACGAGTCCGAGTTTTCGAGAAACGGAGTCCGTATGAGGGAGATGTGACCCTCCGAAATTTCAAGGATTTTTAGAACAGAAAATAAGCTCAAATTCGAATTCAAACACCAGCGCAGACTGGGCGGGAATTTTCCCGCCCAGGACCAGGTCAACCTGGGGGTCGACACTATGGTCGACCTCCCAGGGACCAGGTCGACCCTATGGTCGACCTGGTGCTGAAGCCCAGTTTTGAGCCTGGGTTCATTCTGATGTATCTGGTCTCGTTTTCATTCTAGATTCGTCCGCCTAATCCTATATAAACAGCCCCTAGCCCCATTCTCTTTACACCATTTTATTCTCTTCTTATGCTGCCTCTGGAATAATTGAAATAAATAAATTAAAACAAAACACGAAGACTATTCTTGAAGACTACGGCTAGGAGTTGCATATTAGAGATTCAAATAAAGTAAAAGCTTCAAGAAGGGAAGCAAAGGCTAATTCAACGACTTCGAGCAACGTCGTGCGAATCATAGCAAATCACCTCAGCGTTATTATCCTATTCTAAAACCGATCAATGTAAGTCAGTTACTTTTTAGATTTGAACGTCTAGATCTATTTGTGGCATGAAATTAAATGAATATAAGAATATGTTTGATCCTCTCATTTGAATCTGTGCTTGTATATTCCTATGACGTTGAAAACTATTGTTAATGGCCTAAGACTATGACTGTGAACATAAGACTATGCCTATGCCTATGACTGTGAACATAAGACTATGCCTATGTCGATGACTATGAACATAAGACTATTGCCTACGACCATGATTCATGACTATGAGATTATTGCCTATGATTATGAACATAAGACTATTGTCTATGACCATGACTTTGAGATTATTACAGTTAATTGCCTATGAATATTTAGGATAATTGCCTAGGACTTTTCTGGTTAATTTTCCATGACCATTGTGGTTAATCGCCTATGATTCATAACTATGAGATTTCTACCTATGACCATGACTATGACTATTGTGGATTAATTGCCTAAGACTATCATGGTTAATTGTTTATGCCCATAACACTACAGTTACAAACCATGTTGTACACCGAACTGGCATTTTGTTGGATCTCATACCTAGGGTGTGACTTTCTTAGTTTATTCCTATTCGCTATTATGTACACCAAAACCACTGGATCCATTATCCTTGTATTTGGCTCGCTTTTGCATGCCTATTCTTTTATGTCAATTCTCATGTTTATCCTCTATTCCCTTTTTAGTTTCGTTTCATGAGTATTTAGAAAACTTGTGAAATCATGGTATACGTACGTTATGAATGCGGGGTTATTTGGGTATAACATGAAATCTATATTATTTGGCATAATTTAGTGCATGTATTATAACATGACTATTAGATGCAAATTGGGGTAATTTAACAAGAATTATAGAAGATGTAATTTGATATATTGAATCTAGTATTGGCTAGTAACCTAAGCTTTATGCATAAATTGTAAACTAGAGCATCAAATCTAGTTTTGACATGAACTGTAAATGGGAATACTAGATCTAAATTGGCATAAAACCGCAGGTTGGTAAATCAAGATTTGGGCCTACGATATAGGTATGTTATTAGGCATGACAAATGAATATGATATAGGCCAAATTTGTTTAAAAGCATTGTTAGCAATTTACATATAGACAAAAAGGATAATTATGTAAATCTAGGAAAGACGAATATGCCTAACCAGAGGTTAGATTGAGTTACGGTATAAGACTGCCCAGAACCACCCGGCAAATCCAGCAACCATAACAATACCTATCTAATGTGGGTGGTTAGAGCATTGAGCCCAAAAGGACCCGAGGTTAGACTGAGTTGCGGTGTAAATCTGCCCAGAACCGAACGGCACATCCAGTAACCGCAACGATATATGTCTAATGTGAGTGGTTAGTGCTTTAAAGAATAATTTAAAGCTAAGAATCGGTTAAGCTAGAATGGGAGGGTTAAGGAAGACTTAACCAACTTAACATGTTAACAAGACAAGACTTGTAGGGGTTAAATAACCGTTATAACATGTTGGTTAGACAAGTGGATGAGGTTAAGAAAAGGTTTAACTGTTATAACATGTTAACTAGACTAGAAGTAAGGGTTAAGTAAAATACACTTAGCCAATTTAACATGTTAACTAGACTAGAAGGTGGAGTTAAGTAAACTTAGAACACTTAGCCATCATAGTGTGCCAAATGAACAAGGTTAAGTTAAAACATGAAGGGACAATACTTAACCATTAGGGCATGTGAATTAAACAGATGTTAGGGTTAAGTTAACTAAAAGAACACTTAACCGTTATAACGTGTTAGCTAAACAGATGGGCAGGGTTAAGTTAAAGGGAACACTTAACCAATACAAGATGAAGGGGTAGGGTTAAGTAATAAGAAATACTTAACCAATATAACTTGATTTGTGGTAGGGTTAAGTCAACATGAACTACTGATAACACTTAACCAATTTAACATGACAAATGAATGGGTTAAGTTAACTTGAATTGACTAATGACACTTAACCAATTCAACTCAATGAGAAAAAGAACTATGTAGAAAACCTTAGTTAAGAGGACTAAGTTGTAAACCTTAGTTATGAAAATGACGATTCTGGAACTAGGTAGTAAGCCTTAGTTAAGGGAACTAAGTAGTAAACCTTAGTAGAACACGAGAAGGATCGAACATCCATTTAATCTTAAAGAAGGCTCCAACAAACTAGGTTACGAAGCACGTGGCTTCGAGGGGACGTGAGGGTACTCTTGGTATCCCTCTGTGAGGCTGCAGATGATCCGCCTGGGCTCACAGAGGTTAAGTCCTGCGTTAGAAGAACCAAGGGTATGCCTTGGTTGCAATATAAGGCAACCTAAAGACTAGGATTGACCAGCGTGATTTGGCGAGACCAGTGGCCCTGTGATAGCAACTCGTCGTCTACCTACCATCTTGTGTCAGTCGAGATACGTACAGCGGAAAGGAATAGAACTCCAAAAGACCATGTACTTGTTATCTAGTTATGGGTGCGGATGGCCATAGGTTAGTGGGGGCATAGAGGGCCTGCGTATAGTTCTCATTTTTCAAGGTATGCCTTTCATTAGTTGAGGGAGGGGTCAAGTGGGACCATAGCCACTGGAAAAACAAACCTTAGCATCTGCATCGGCAGATATCTGAAAGCTCCCGACCGAGTCCCGTGTTTCTTGATTTGCCCTGCCACGAGACTCGGGTCGCACATATAGAGGACATGTGCTTTTAGACAGCGATAACGATCCACGACACATATGTGGGGAAAGTCTAGGAACATATACCACTTTGGGTAGTGTGTCCTAGATTAGAGGCGTCGTTCCATAGGTAGCGTAATCCCTAGTTGGACCTAGGTCGCGTAAACCCTAAAATCCGAGAAACGTTCAATAGGTAGCATAAACCCTAGTAGCCCTGGGTAGCGTAAACCCTGGTTGAATCTAGGAAGAGTTCGATAGAAAACCCTAGATTAGATCTAGGTAATATATAATAGATTTACACCTGAAAACAACCACAATTGCGGGGATTGGGATCACATTATTGTTTTATCAGTTTATACAGATTACTAGTTGGACACTAGTTAGGTGGTGCAGAGATATAGAAACCAGAATAACAGGGTAATCGTAAAACAGAGAAAGTATGGAAGCATATTCAGTTTATCAGTATATTCAGCTTGTCCGTAGATCCAGTTTATTAGTACATTCAGTTTTATCTTACCTTAGCAAATCTTGCGTTATCTTGTTAGCCCTATCATCATGGTATTGTCTTGTATTCAGTTAATCCATGTCATGTTGTTTTTACCTGTTCACATGTTGAAAGTTACTGAACTTACCGGACTTTATGTCTGACTCTGTTTTCTTTCGCTTTCTTGTCTTCCAATCCCCCCCCCCCCCCCCCCCGGCGTCCGTTGGGAGGAAACGTTATTACTTAGCTCAGTTTTCTTTCCAAGCTTGAAGATTAGTCGAAGTTTTGCTTGGATTCTCTTTTCCACTGCTCTGGCTGGCTCATGCTACATTGGGGAATATAAATGTTATTTTATGCTTCTTTATTTTGTAAGACAAGTACTCTGGTATTAGAAAACAATTGTTGTACAAACTGTTTTATCAATGAAGTAATGTTTTATTTTCCGCTATTTTAATTATTTGTCTTGTAATTTATCTGCATCTTTTACCTTAAATGCTCCACAGAACTTAGTGCATTCCCTTTGTGAGTGACACTAATGGATGTGGGGTGTTACACGTTTTATCCATGATGCCGAACACAGTATCCAAGAGTACCATGGACGGTTCTGGTTGATCCACCGATGCCTCCGCTACACTAAACCTTTCAAGATATAAACGCATGTTCTCTCCGGACCTTTGCCTAAGAAATGTAAGAGTTGTGACGTTCTTGGGCCAAGCTATGTAGACCCTAAACCTCTCAATGAAGTAGGCAACCAATGTGCTCCAACTTGTGATCAATTCAGATTCAAGCTACTAAAATCACTATCAGCTATATTGGTCAAGAACAAAGGGAAGCACTTTGCCATGACGTTATCGGACACCGATAGTACTTCCACATGGTGCATGTAGTGCATCAAATGCACGGTAGGGTCGGTCCTTCCATTTTATGCCTCGAAATATGGTAACTTGAAGTTAGGTGGGTTACAAAAACTCCTGATGTTCCGAGAGAAAGGGCTGCGATTTAAATTATCCACGTCTTCCTGAGATGTGGTGCCTTTGAAAAGCGTTGAATTAAGTTGGCAATTCGGCCTCCATCTCCAAAATGTTAATGCCAATTACTCAATCCAGCGCTAGCGTCTCTAGTAGGTAGTCTAAAAGAAGCTGGGAGCATGGTTTGAGCATTCAGGTTTGACTCGGTGCTACCACCAGGTCTTAGATCGATGTGACCATGCCGATCCAGGCCCGGGTCGGTATGGTCCATACGACCAGAGATAGCATTTCCATTTCTAACTTCCATTCTTCCCATATCCGGGGATTCATTAGCATGTGCTTGTTCAGCATCCCTACCTGTAGTATCACGAGTTGTAGCGTCGCGACGTGGCTCAATAACTGGAGGGCAATTACCCCCGGCTGAGTTCGGGTAGGCATGGGCTATAGGCCGAGCCGAGATTTGTACCGACTTGAGCTGGGGACTGTCCTGTGGTCGATCTGAGACTGTTGCTTCCATCCTTGCATCATTACTTGTTCCGACTCCTGATAGTGGGCTTGGACCTTCTGGCGTTTAGTTTCTTGGAATCGTGCAAAGAAGTAATTAATCATCTCTTCTTCTTTGCAGAAAAGCTTGTCTTGCTTTGCCACTCGTGTCCTCAATTCCATGAGCATATTATCCATCTCCTCACTCGTCAGATGGATGCAGGAGCCTCAATAGAAGGAATCATCCTAGCTTGCCTCGTTGTGTGCGGCTTGAGCTTGGGAAGACGCTACATCCTTCTTACTTTTTACCATCCTTAATCCAAAGATGAGCTATGATAATCCTTTTAAGCTATAAATTGTTGTAGTGTACCCCCACCTCGCAAGCCAAAGTGTTGATGTCAAAAAGTTGGAATACATGACAATCAACCCCCAAAGTGCGTAATTCACACATGAATCACATAAAATTCTCATAGTTACAATAATAGAATGCAAAAATTAGAGTAAAAATAGGGAACGCACAAGAGTTTTTATAGTGGTTGGACTTAATCCAAGCCTACATCCACTTATAATCTTTGTTTATATTGTTAATTATAGAATATATTTGTTTATTTGTAATAAAGTAGAGAAAGAAGCGATTTGTACAACACAAAATCCTCGCGTTGATGAGATTGCATGAAATCCTCTTGTTAGTTTTTGAGTTTGGCCTCCCTTTTCAAGTATGTCCTTACGTACCGAACCGGAAAGAGAGATTCCTCCAAGCCCCTTTTCAAAGCCTTCAAAATGAGCATTTTTAAGTGAGCATCTGGCTCGGGTCGGTATGTCAAGTGGTAGTCATCTCGGGTTATCCTCTTGCACGTGTCATCCAATTTTGGATGTCATAAGGTAATGGATCTGAGCCTTTATGTGAGGAACAACCTTCCTCGAAGTGTGTAGTACAGGTGTTGTTCGATATGGAAATCATGGAGTAGGAAAGGGTCAGGGTTGACTGAGTTTGTATCAGTTGAAGAGAAGCCTAAGTTTCGGGTCGGTATGGGTCGGCTCTACATAACTGACCCGGAGTAACCCAACCGAGAAGTTGCAAGCCGAGTTATGTACTGGTGACATGGTGAATTTCCTGGCCGACCCAGGTATGCCGTCCTGTGGTCTTTTGACCCAAAAACAGGTGATGTGAGGCAATGGGTCGAACTGTCCTATGTTGACCCGATGTGATGCATGCTAATCCAACAAGCATTGAATTAACTAGCCACTTCCATTGACAAATTAAGGTTCATGAGAGATTACACCCAAGTTTTGAGTAATTTGTTTCATAGAAATCCGTGGCGTAACGGCCTTGCCAAAAGGCTGGTCAACAACAATCAACTTGTTCTTGCTTTCGGTTGAAGGAAATCATTCTTAATGCTCAACTTAGAGTTGAAGGCAAGGTGGGATTATGCCCATCCACCTTATTGGGTGGCAAAAGATCAACATCAAAAGAAGCTTTAGCTATGATGAAAGCTTCTTCGATCGAGCGAACTCTATCAAACATATTCTTAAATACCCTAGTGTTATGTACCTTTAGACAAGACTTAAGGTGCCTTAGGTTAAGATGGAAAATAGCTATAGGGATCCTGTAACTGGAAGAGACCAGGAGTATGTCACCGTAGAAATGAAAGAGTGGTGGTACTGAAACATGGACTAAAAACGGAAAGAAGAAGGATAAGATAAAGAGGCAGCGGTGCACTTTAGAATCATAGGTTCACGGTCTGAGTTAGTGCGATGAAAATGTTACACCGATAAAGTGAATGGAAAGCCAAACCAGCCCTCTGGGCTAAAACCCGGTCTAGATGAGAATGGATCCTGCTAGGACCTTCTTGGTTGTTACACGATGGAAACTAATTCAACAAAAAATACATCAAAATATCAAGATTGGATAATGAAGGAATTGAAGTCCTTGACTGCTGCGTGGTTGATATAGGAACCACCATGTTTCTCTGCTTGGCACGAGACAACATTGAAATCCCCCCCCCCCCTCCCCCCCCCCAGACGATAGATTCACCAAAGCTGTGCTCGGTAAGGGAAAGGATGTCTTTCCAAAGACTTAAACGCTCAACATGATCGCATCTATCTTAAACCACAGAAAAAGAGCAATGAAGATGGAAAAATAAGGGGCAAGCACTCTACAGACAAGAGTTGTGCGGAGTCGAATATAAGATGCACTGAGAAGCCTTTGACCCAATGAATCCAAATCTTGTTGGAAACATTGAGAATTCTTCCCTTAAATTAAGGCAAAGGACGATATCTAACAACACTTCCATTTCTATGAAGGATTCCTGCAATTCCACCAAAAAATAGAATGATTCTTGATGATATGTTTGAGACGCGAAGAGAGGCTTTGTTCCCAATCCCTCAGATGTTCCAAAACAAAGAATTCACCAGTAAAAAAAAAGGGAAGGAACGAGAAAAGAATGCTACGGTAGCTCACCAAGAATCAAGCTTAGAGTAGATAAATGCTGCGGCGAGTAGTCCTAACTGTCTACCCAGCCACTGCAAAAGAATATGTGCGGATGGTACGAGGAGTACGAGACTGTAACCGATAACTCCTACGTTGTGCAGTTAAAGCGCTCTGCGGATCTAATGCGGCGGAGGCGTAAAAAGTTGTAATGGGTATAAAGCGAGGAAATAGAAGGATATAGCGGATGAATCTACAATGGCATGTAAAACACATATTTAATGCATTAACAAAAATATAAATGATAGGTATATGGAAAATTATCATTCAATTTAATTATTATTAGTCCTTTCTAAATTTTATATAAAAGCATACCCAAATATATGTTCATAAGTGCAAACTTTTATTTAGCTTGACTAAATTTAATAGAATATTATTATATTATAAATTCTGAACAACATATGTTAAAAAATAATTAAAAAATAATTTTATAATGCATAAATGTCATTTTTTATTCATTTTTCTCACAGAAGATATAACGGAAATAGCGGAATATAGCTAAAATAATGGGATATATCAGGAATATTAGAATATAGCGGGGCTTAAAGCGGAAAGGCTATTTCAAAGGCTATTTTGAAATAGTGCAGCGTAAACCTGCTACATGATATAGTAGGGATATGGTGTGGTAATAGCGGGGAATAAACTGCACGGCTCCTACGAGTAGAACGGGAAGAAGATCCCCAAGAATGACAAAAGGAAGGTGCCCCAATGAATGCTAAGGAGGCCGACGAAGAAGAAATAGTCGATATATCATCTCACCTAAAAGAAACAAGGTAATCTAACCGACAAGGATAGGAGTCCCCATCATGGCGAACCAAACGTTCATCAATGATCATTATCTCGGCCTTACTAAGAAAGGGAACCGAGTGCGAATAGGGGGAGGAGATAAATGAGATGTCGAGATGAAAAAAACTAACGTCATACCTTGCTGTTGGGATCCTACTTTTGCAGAACTATCATCAAGTTGACAATCCTGCTGAATTGTGGAGATCCACCTACCTAATGGGTCAAAACACTGGAGGAGGCGAAAAACCCCGTGGACTAAAGGAGGAAGCACTGATAGACTAGGAAACACTACAACGGTGGATGACATATAAATGACATATGACATGTTATCTATACACCTCCAACTTACAGCGGAGTTCCGAATCAACCAACTCAACCGGGAAGCAAAACAACACAAAGCCAACAACAAACCGCACCAAATTAAGGACACAAACATGTCATTAGTTAACATGGTATGGACTAACGAAAACATCAAACAAAATAAATAATCCATGGGCCCTCTAAGCTGGTAAAGCTAAAGCCATAAAATAAGCAATGAGAATAAACACAAGAACGGAAAGAGGTAGCTTAGCCTCTCTGCTTCACGAAGGTGACTAGCCAACCACGTAAAAAATTGAGAATCCAACGAAATGTAGGAAAAACCATAAGTGGACACGAAAAAGGAAACAAGGAAACTCTTCCACGAAACAACATGCCCCTGAAAGAATGCAAAAGGACCCCAAAATTAAAACCCAATAACAAATAAAAAATTCCAACAAAGAGTTGCCTGCACCGAAAGTTTTAGGGGGCACAATTCCCAAACACGGCCATTGTACCTATATCCTAGATGAAGCAGCTCTAGTACAAAATAAGACACGCAACCACCCAAAAAATGGGCATCACAAGGCCCAAACCCACCATAAAAAAAGAAATAGCCACCTAACCCATACATAAAAATAAACCCGTTATAATAGCTAAAGTAAAGAGATAAAGGTTATACCAGCCTAAAAGATATGAACGCAGCATACTATCGACAAACCACCAAAATTGAGCATGCGTCAATCATATCCATAAGATCCCGGCTGCACCTCCAGTCAAAGAACCCAAAAGCTACAACTAAGCAGTAGTAAGAACCATTCTATCATCGCAACTCGAACGACAACATACCAACACGTCCTTCTCTTCTCTACCATCCCTAGCTTCCCCGCCAGTCAAACTACCAATTAGCTACAACCGAGAAGGAGGAAGTGTCACACTCCCACCGCAACTCGACCAAAATATAGCTAACAAACGTCTGAACTCTCTACCCTTCGGGCAAACACGGCCAATAAGAGGTAAACCAGTCTTCACTTCAAAAGAAACCACCGGGAAATCTGCTATAGCCGACTCCTTAATCGATAAAAGCGGATCAAACTTATTAAATGTACATAGCGGTAGTGCATGGGATTGTGGCCAACCGCACTCCTTGATCAAACCAACCGATGCTCTCGCCCTAGAGGGAAAAGAAGAGGGATGAGCCATAGATGCATGAGGAGTGCAACTAGAGCCACACCTCCCTCGAGCATGCTTCCTCAAACCAATTGATGGAACCAATGTCGGTCGGTCAACCAGGGAAGATGAGTAACAATAAATCACCTAAGGAAGAAACAAAATAGGCGGAACTGGGTCCACAACCTCTTCAGAAACCATTACAAGCACAAGGAAAGTAAGCCTGAACTACATGCAGGCAACCCTCAACCTTTGCCGCTCTGGGCAAAAAAAGAGAAACTTCTCAAAAAAGCAACAGAGAAGAACGTACTAGGCTGCAATTCCATGAATATCAATCAACAAGCACAAAGTCATGCCAAATTAATTCCTCAAAATCCAACAATGAAGCAACTCTTACCATTAACGAATCATGGCCAACCACACAAATGAAACCGAGAACACCCGAAGCCACTTAATAGCTTCCACAATCGATTCAGTCGCAGGGATTAATGCCACGAAAGAACCAAAAGAACCCATAGCAAAATAGTCGACATCAAAGAATATCGAAACCTTAAAATCTCCATACGAGACCGAGAAAGGGAAGAAAACTAATTAAAAGCCGAAAGGATGAAAAAAACCATTACACCGAAAATAAAAGTAGAAATTAGATTTTTTGCCAACAAAAGTAGAAATTAAAGAACATAAATTTGGGAATGAAGAATAATCGCTAATTGGGGAGAACAGAGGAGACCCTTCCTGTTTTTCATTTATTTAAAAACCATCAATTGAAAACCAAAAGGAAAAGTTAGTGTAAAGCAGTGATCGATATATATACACACACATATATATATATATATACATATGTATGTGTGTATGTATGTATGTATGTATGTATGTATGTATGTATGCATATATCAAAATCTTGATGAGTTCGTTATCATTCATGTAATGTGCATTAAATGACAAATGTTTGTACACTTTATGTGGTATTTACCTTATCTTTTTATTTTTGGGTTTTAGCCCGTATATGGGAACGAGGCATGCATACCATTAAAAGGCAGTCAATTTAGAAACTAAGTTCAACATAAATCAGAAAACAACTTCTATTTTTTTTGCATTTTCGGAAGTAGCAGAAAAATAAAAGATAATTTATCATTTTTTGACTCTTCATCCCTCCATCGTTCTCTTCTTCTTCCTTTCATTTCCTTCACTATTCCTTAACTCATCTTATTTTTTGAAATTACTATTGAAAACACAAAATGTAGTATAGACCAGACGTGACCTATGCATATGAAATTTTGAAGCTTAGCATGCATGACAAATTTTAAAGAGGTTGGACATGACTACTCATTTAAATATGTAAATATTAGTGGCGCATCCCTATAATGTAAGTTAAGATAAGGCGGGTCCCTACTCAAAAATGAATTGTAAAGTGGTTCCTACAATTAATTTACGGTAACAATATTATTTTCTTTTTTGTTTCAATACTTATAAAATTTATAAAATTGTAAATATTAAAACTACCTATTTGGAAAAAATGCGAAAATGTCTACAATTATTAAAAATAGACTCGACATATCTACAAATATTGGTTTAATAATTGCAGATATTCACTAGAAACCAATAGTTGCGATAAATTAAAAACCATAGAAATATCCATAATTATTCAATAAAATTGCAAACTTATATGCAGTTTTCCTGAAAATGATTTGTTTTTTTGTACTCGTTTTACATTAAAAAAATCTAGATTTTTCTATAATAAATATGATATTGAATAAATTTTGAAATTTGGAAACATTAAAAAAATTGCATAAAACAATGTAGTATAGCCTATAATTACTTCTATTTACAAGAAACAGACATATATACCAAAAATGGAGAAAAACCACCTTTCTCTAATGGCTCACAAAAATCAAACAACAAAGCAACACTCGCAACTGTGTTTAAGGCACAAAACTGAGCTAACGTCCAAATACGCTAAGTGTGACGACCGTCCATAACCTCTGCACTAAACAAGAGGAATAATGCGTTGAAAGGTGTGCAGGACAACCATGGACGATCACCAGAATAGGTAAACACAAGTGGAACATGTTGTATAACTCATAGCGCAAGGATAAAGTATAATAGAACATATACAACAGGCAATAATAGTGGAGCATCATATAACAAACTTTTAAACTTCCATAACATCCCGAAAGATCATCAATACATCAACTGGATATAACATCAAAGTCTGTACATAACGCCTCACTACAACACTCATCAAACAACGGAAACAAAGGTACTAGGTAATAGCAAAGTAATATGGCAGCCTCTTGCTCGTTATTGCACAACATCATCGTCTCACCAATCACCTGCCTCCTGCCACCTAGTCTTCCCATCCAAAATCGGATGAACATCCCTGTAATAAGAGGGAAACATAAAACCTTGAGTCAGACAACAGTCTTGGTGAGAGATAAAACAACTATCTGACATCATCAATAAAGTATATGAGAATTGGTAGACTAACAAACCAGTCTACCCAAAACTCTAGAGAAGAACCCATATTCGTCTTCCCCACATCTGATAGTGATAGCCTTTACATGCAATCCTTTCAACCATACATCCGTGGAAACTGTAACACCCCACATCCGTTAGTGTCACTCACAAAGGGAATGCACTAAGTTCTGTGGAGCATTATAGGTAAAAGATGCAGATAAATTACAAGACAGACAAATTTAAAACAGCGGAAAATAAAACTTTACTTTATTGATAAATAATTTTTACAACAATTATTTTTCAATATTAGAGTATCTGTCTTACAAAAAAGGAAGAAGCATAAAATAACATTTATATTCCCCAATGTAGCATGAGCCAGCCATAGCAAGAGAATCCAAGCAAATCTTCGACTAATCTTCAAGTTGGGAAAGAGTAACGGTCACTCTAAGCTGAGCTATACTATTCCCTCCTTTACAACCTGGGGGGAGACGGAAGAAAAGAAAGCGAAAGAAAATAGAGTCAGACATAAAGTCTGGTAAGTTCAGTAACTTTTAGCATGCGAACAGGGAAAAGCAACACGACATGAATTAACTGAATACAAGATAATACCGTGATGATAGGGCTAACAAGATAACATAAGATTAACGCAAGATATGCTAAGGCAAGATAATGTATGCTTCACTACTTTCTCTGTTATTCTGGTTTCTACATCTCTGCACCGCCTAACTAGTGTCTCAACTAGTAATCTGTATAATATGATAACGTGATCCCAATCCCCGTAATCGTGGTGGCCTTTAGGTGTATATCCATTATTTATTACCTAGATCTAATCTAGGGTTTTCTATCGAGCGCTTTCTAGATTTAACCAGGGTTTACACGACTTATCTAATACTTCTCGGATTCAGGATTTATTCCACCTAGGTCGAACTAGGGATTATGCTACCTGTCGAACGATGCCCCTAATCTAGGACGCACTACTTAGAGTGGTATATGTTCCTAGACTTTCTCCACGTATGTGTCGCGAATCGTTTATCGCTGTCTAGATGCACATGTCATCTACATGTGCGGCCCGAGTCCAGTGGCAGGGCTAATCAAGAAACATGGAACTCGGTCGGGAGCATTAAGTTATCTGCTGATGCAGATGCTAAGGTCTGTTTTTCTAGTGGCTATGGTCCCACTCGACCCCTCCCTCAACTAATGAAAGGCCATCCTTGAAAAATGAGAACTATACGCAGGCCCCTCTATGCCCCCACTAACCTATGGCCATCCGCAACCATAACTAGATAGCAAGTATATGGTCTCTTGGAGTTCTCTGCCTTTCTGCTTCACGTGCCTCGACTGACTCAAGATGGTAGGTAGACGACGAGTTGTTATCACAGGGCTACTGGTCTCGCCGAATCACGCTGGTCCATCCTAGTCTTTAGGTTGCCTTAAATTGCAACCAAGGCATACCCTTGGTTCTCCTAACGCAGACCTTAACCTCTGTGAGCCCAGGAGGATCATCTGCCACCTCACAGAGGGATACCAAGAGTACCCTCACGTCCCCTCGAAGCCTCGGGCTTCGTAACCCAATTCGTTGGAGCCTTCTCTAAGACCAGATGCTCGCTCCTCCTCGTGTTATACTAAGGATTACTACTTAGTTTTCCTAACTAAGGTTTACCACTTAGTCCATTTAACTAAGGTTTACTTACTTAGTTCGGTTTACCACTTAGTCCATTTAACTAAGGTTTACTTACTTAGTTCTCTTTCTTGTCAAGTTGGATTGGCTAAGTGTCGTTAGTCAATTTAAGTTAACTTGAACCATTCATTTATCATGTTAAACTGGTTAAGTGTTAGCAGTAATTCATGTTGACTTAACCCTACCACAAACCAAGTTATATTGGTTAAGTATTTTCTTATTACTTAACCCTACCCATTCATCTTGTATTGGTTAAATGTTCCCTTTAACCTAACATTGACCATCTGTTCTGACTGGCATGTTATAATGGTTAAGTGTTTCCTTAGCTAACTTAACCCTAACATCTATTTAGCTAACATGTTCCAATGGTTAAGTATTATCCCTTCATGTTTAACTTAACCCTCATTCATTTATCACACTCTGATGGTTAAGTGTTCAAGTTTACATAACCCTACGTTCTAGTCCCATTAACATACTAAATTGGCTAAGTGTACTTACTTAACCCCACCTTCTAGTCTGGTTACCATATTAAATTGGCTAAGTGTATTAAACTTTCTTAACCCCTCCTTCTAGTCTGGTTAACATGTTAAATTGGCTAAGTATTTTCCTTAATTACTTAACCCCTACAAATCTTGTCTTACTACCATGTTAAGTTGGTTAAGTTTTTCTATGGACTTAACCCTCCCACTCTAGCTTAAGTTGGTTAAGTGCTCATATGAACTTAAACCTCCCATTCTAGCTTAGCTATGTTAAGTTGGTTTAGTGTTCTTATGAACTTAACCCTCCCATTCTAGCTTAGCTTTAACTGTCTTATTAAAGCACCGACCACTCACATTAGACAGGTATTGTTGTGGCTGCCGGTATGCTGGTTGGGTCCGGGCAGTCTTACGCCACAACTCAGTCTAACCTCGGGCCTTTATTGGGCTCAATGTCTTAACCTCCCACATTGGATAAGTATTGTTGTGATTACTGGACAGCCGGGCGGGTCCGGGCAGGTTTACATCACAACTCAATCCAACCTCGGGTTAAGCATATTCGTATTGTCTAAATTTACATTTCTCATTTAGGACGAATCCTATAAGTAAATTACTCCTAATTTACTTATTCCATAATTACTCTTTTAATGCACATTTATCCATATTTATTATTATGTCCCATTTCCCCCATAAATCAGTTATTCTTATACCATTTTTGTCCAAGCCTAATGTTCATGTCAATTACTCACAATTATGACTAAATTCAAAATTGTGCCAATATACTCATTATGCCAAATTAACTTAATTTAGCTAATCCAATCCTGATTTAATTTTCTAATTTCAGTTCATGTCAAACTAGACTTATTTTTCTAGTTTACATTTTATGTAAAAACTAGATTTACAAGCCAATACTGGATTCAAATTATACATCCTATAATTTATGTCAAAATTACCCAATTTGCATTTAATAGACATGCTATAATACATGTCCTGAATTATGCCAATCACAATTATGTTCATGTTCCAAATTATGCCAATTTTCAAGTTTACAAATACGTTTTAGTCAATTTCATGTTTTCCCAAATCGTGTTCCCACCGTTCGTATAATCGTGATTCATCCTAGATTATAAATAAATCTAGATTCATGGATAAAAGGGAATGAACCAAAATGCCATGAAAAGATAGACATAATAACTGGCATAAGATGATAATTCACTAATTTCAGATCTAACAAATTACACTGAATAAATTGATTTAAAGCTTCGAAGACCTATAGATCTGATAATATTATGACATGAAAAGGGTTGAATAAATAACATAGGTTCATGTATATGGGTAGATCTAACTTAATAGATAAATTCACATAATCAAGATCCAAGGATAATTAAGAATAAACTGGAATAGATAATCAAGTTTAGATCCAATTTCACAGTCATAATCTTAGGCAATAATATCATGTTCATGAATCATAGGTAATTATCCACTATTGTCATAGTCATAGGCATTGGTTTATGCTCCTAGTCAAAGGCTTATGTTCATAGTCAAAGGCTTATGTTCATAGTCAAAGGCATATGGTTTCAAAGGCCATAGTTCCATAGTCATAATCTTAAGCATTGGTAATTTAGTCACAATGTGTTCTAGGCCATAATCAAGAATCAAATCCAAAGTCATAAACAAGCACAGATTCAATGAAATGATAAGGCATATTTCTTATATTCTTTTAATTTCATGTCACAAATAGAAAAAGGCGTTCAAATCTAAAAAGTAACCGACTTACAATGATTGGATCTAGAAAAGAATGGAAAGATAGCGTTGCTTGAAGCCGTTGAATCTTTACTTGAATCCTAACTTGTTTTGAATCTTCTCTTGAAAGACTTGAGCAGCATATCCTCATCTTAATTTATATTTTATTTTAATATATTTATTTAGATTTAGAGGAAGAAGAAGAAGCCATGTCCATCGAGAATTTTTGCAGCATAAGGTTAGAGAAGAATGGTGCAAAGAGAAGGAGACTAGGGGGCTGTTTATATAGGATTGCAAGTTAATTTGAGCCGTCGATGAAGCCAAGGTTTATCAAAGCCATCCGTTCTAAAGAGAAGCCAATTATGTTCACAATTACTTTCTTAATGTACATTATTAATATTTATTATTAAATTTGTATGCACAGTAGATACATCCCCCCTTTACACATTTATTATTAAATTTGTATGCACATTAGATACATCTCCCCTTTACACATTTATTATTAAATTTGTATGCACATTAGATACATCTCCCCTTTACACATTTATTATTAAATTTGTATGCACATTAGATACGTCTCCCCTTTACACATTTATTATTAAATTTGTATGCACATTAGATACATCTCCCCTTTACACATTTATTATATTAAGCATTGGTTATTCTTAAATTAGTAACTTTAGTGTTAACAGAAACACGGGGTGTTACATTCTCCCCTCCTTAAAGAATTTCGACCCCGAAATCTTCGAGTCAAGAAGAATGTAAATCCTACCATCCAATCATCCATCTACTCAACCATCAAACACAGGCATCCATTGTCCTTAAAGACTTCTAATGCTTATATGTTCATATGCATAGTGTGTGTACATGTCTTTATCTAATGCAAAATCAGGCGGTCTACTGATTCAGTTGACCTCCTTAATGCAAATCATGTCAGTGCCATGCGTCCAATATGTATGCAAATCCTAATGACACATATTATTTCTATATGAGTGCACAATCATTCACTCAAATGCGACATCCATATGATAACACATTAAGTTCAATTCATAAACAAATACATATATGTAAATGAAATATGAAGGCGTCTGAGCTGATCTAGTGCCTAATACGTGTGTATATGCATTCACGAGCAACCATTCGCAACCATCAGCCATAACATGTTTCAAATACATGTTTACATCCAAAAGGGTTTCTACCTAAGGATCGATGATACGTCCTAGAGGATATACCTTAAAAGCTAGAAATTAGTATGCATAGAACTCCTAAAAAAAGGAATCAAGGATGTACCCTTAAGAAAAAGGGTATGAGGCACGTATGCCTTATCTTCAATCTCCCATATCACGTCTTCTTGAGCTTTACTCAACTGTACCTTAACAGATTCAACTTCACGATTGCGAAGTTTCTTGACCTCCATTTCCAAAATAAACAAATGTCAACCATGATACTGAGTGTATATACTAGGATGATCATAGGTCTCTCCTCTTAGCTTATCCGTCATGCCATAACTATGAGGGTCAAAAGGTCACTACGTACTTTTTACCTCTCTTAAGCTTAGTCCTTCTCTATATAGAGCACACGCCACAACTATTCATCTCTCAAGCAAACCATCCTAGTCGAACTCGACATCCCTCAAGTACAAGCCCCAAAGGCCTAAACCAATATCAGACAGACACCCAAGGAATGTCTCTTCCGAATTTGGACGATCTACGTGAGATGATCTAAGCAAAAACAACCAAACACTTGAGCACTAGTTGGGATCTTTCACTGTACAAGTACTAAGGTGCAGAGACTCAACTATGGAAGTAAATATGAACAAATGCGAAGTGCTAAAACCAAAAGAAAGAGTACAAACAGAAAAGCTAGACACTTCCAACAGAACTTTACTACCTTTCTCCTAGGTACGCTTAGTGGTGAAATCATGTACTTGCCCTTCTGAAAATCTTATCCTTTGTTCTTAATTAAATGCCCTATTCTGCCATAGTAAAGATACTTCCTCTTGTCTTTGGTTTTATAATCCCTTCCTCCTTCGTGAGCCAAGTCTACATCCATGAATTCCTCATCCTTGGGTTGTGCTCCTTAGCCAAACTCCTCATCCTCTTTCGTGTGTAATCATGTTGACAAATCTCTCGAAAGCTGCCTCCATCATACAGAAAACCCTACTAATCTTGAAAGAAAACTAGCCGCAGGTGAAACTACTACGGTTATAGATGGAAGTCGGGCACTACTTCGCCCTTCGATGAGGTTACCTTCCAAAAAGCCAGGAGCCCCAGAGACTCAAGAAAGAAGGGGACAAGAATTCAAACAGAGAATCAGAAGATAGTGCATATGGCTTTTGGGGAATATGCCTTTAAAACAAAATTTTCTTTTGAAAATGCTTCTTTTAAAACAGTTTGAAAATAATAATTTTTTTCAAATCTTTTATCTGATCCGGTAACCTTCAGCTCTGATACCAAGTGTAACACCCCACACCCGTTAGTGTCACTCACAAAGGGAATGCACTAAGTTCTGTGGAGCATTATAGGTAAAAGATGCAGATAAATTACAAGACAGACAAATTTAAAACAGCGGAAAATAAAACTTTACTTTATTGATAAAGTAATTTGTACAACAATTGTTTTTCAATATCAGAGTATCTGTCTTACAAAAAAGGAAGAAGCATAAAATAACATTTATATTACCCAATGTAGCATGAGCCAGCCATAGCAAGAGAATCCAAGCAAATCTTCGACTAATCTTCAAGTTGGGAAAGAGTAACGGTCAATCTAATCTAAGCTATACTATTCCCTCCTTTACAACCTGGGGGGGAGACGGAAGAAAAGAAAGCGAAAGAAAACAGAGTCAGACATAAAGTCTGGTAAGTTCAGTAACTTTTAGCATGTGAACAGGGAAAAGCAACACGACATGAATTAACTGAATACAAGATAATACCGTGATGATAGGGCTAACAAGATAACATAAGATTAACGCAAGATATGCTAAGGCAAGATAATGTATGCTTCACTACTTTCTCTGTTATTCTGGTTTCTATATCTCTGCACCGTCTAACTAGTGTCTCAACTAGTAATCTGTATAAAATGATAACGTGATCCCAATCCCCGTAATCGTGGTTGCCTTTAGGTGTATATCTATTATTTATTACCTAGATCTAATCTAGGATTTTCTATCGAGTGCTTTCTAGATTTAACCAGGGTTTACACGACTTATCTAATACTTCTCGGATTCAGGATTTATGCCACCTAGGTCAAACTAGGGATTATGCTATATGTCGAACGATGCCCCTAATCTAGGACGCACTACCTAGATTGGTATATGTTCCTAGACTTTCCCCACGTATGTGTCGCGAATCGTTTATCGCTGTCAAGATGCACATGTCCTCTACATGTGCGGCCTGAGTCCCGTGGCAGGGCTAATCAAGAAACACGGAACTCGGTCGGGAGCTTTAAGTTGTCTGCCGATGCAGATGCTAAGGTCTGTTTTTCTAGTGGCTATGGTCCCACTCGACCCCTCCCTCAACTAATGAAAGGCCATCCTTGAAAAATGAGAACTATACGCAGGCCCCTCTATGCCCCCACTAACCTATGGCCATCTGCAACCATAACTAGATAGCAAGTATATGGTCTCTTGGAGTTCTCTGCCTTTCTGCTTCACGTGCCTCGACTGACTCAAGATGGTAGGTAGACGACGAGTTGCTATCACAGGGCTACTGGTCTCGCCGAATCACGCTGGTCCATCCTAGTCTTTAGGTTGCCTTAAATTGCAACCAAGGCATACCCTTGGTTCTCATAACGTAGACCTTAATCTCTGTGAGCCCAGGAGGATCATCTGCCACCTCACAGAGGGATACCAAGAGTACCCTCACGTCCCCTCGAAGCCTCGGGCTTCGTAACCCAATTCGTTGGAGCCTTCTCTAAGATCAGATGCTCGCTCCTCCTCGTGTTATACTAAGGATTACTACTTAGTTTTCCTAACTAAGGTTTACCACTTAGTCCATTTAACTAAGGTTTACTTACTTAGTTCGGTTTACCACTTAGTCCATTTAACTAAGGTTTACTTACTTAGTTCTCTTTCTCATCAAGTTGGATTGGCTAAGTGTCGTTAGTCAATTTAAGTTAACTTGACCCATTCATTTATCATGTTAAACTGGTTAAGTGTTATCAGTAATTCATGTTGACTTAACCCTACCACAAACCAAGTTATATTGGTTAAGTATTTTCTAATTACTTAACCCTACCCGTTCATCTTGTATTGGTTAAATGTTCCCTTTAACCTAACCTTGACCATCTGTTCTGACTGACATGTTTTAATGGTTAAGTGTTTCCTTAGCTAACTTAACCCTAACATCTGTAACACCCCACTCCCGCTATGATCACTCACTAAGGGAATGCCATAGCATCGGTGGAGTATTTTAGTGAATATAGAACAGAAAAATTACAACAAGACAGATATAAATAGTACTTGAAATTTTAAAACATCATCTCATAACAGCGGAAGTAAAACATGTCTGGTTACATCATAAAACCACAATAAAGGTCAAGTACAATATCCATCAAAATAAAGAAGTACATAATCCCACTCTCATACAATAGCCAAACAAAAGAAAAGATAACTGGATAACTGGAGCTTTACATCTATCCAAGCTCCTAAAGACTGGAACAGCAATCCGATCAAGCTCCACTACTGCTAGGATCCACCGTAGGACCTGAGGGTTGGGAAAAAGATAAAAACAACAGGGTCAGACATAAGTCTGAGCGAGTCCTATAACTTTAACAATACAATCGTTAAAGTAACCAGAGAAGACATAAACTGATATACGGTAACATATAGGGATGAATGGCTACCCTAAGCAGTCAACTAAACGAAGATAAAGGATAAAGACGCATCTACCCTCCCTAAGGTAAATTACTAAACTGCACCACACCAGTCGTTCCTAACTTAAAGGTTGATCCCACCCAAGGACTTATAAAATTTACTAATTAGTACCTGCGTACCCCTAGGTGACCAAGTAGGCGCCACGGGGCCCTACAATCCACTAGGTGTACACACTACTTCCCATTCGATCGGCTCCCTAACGTAGATACCCGTGCTGGCCCCACCGTGGGATGTATCATTCCCCAATGTGGCAACCTGATGGAACTAAAGGTGCACGGCTTATATCTACTCGATGCAACAACGGCTTACCTACCAGCCCGGGCCCACTCACGCATATGAAGCCCGTTGGACTTGCGTTGCCACCGCTAACCCGTTTGCCTCTTACAGTCAAGCCCAGTATGCGTGTCCCGTCCTCGACATGGGTCGAGCCCACAAAGATACGTATGGGTTACTGGTTGAAATGGGCCTCCACAAGCTACCCACCTAAGCTTGTCCCTTTTTCTAGTATATCCCACTTAACCCTTTAATCATGTTTTAATTACATGTTCCATTTTGGTTAAGTATTCTAATCGTATTTTCTATTGCCACCCAAGGCAACCACTAGATTTTCTCATGCCACCCGAGGCACCCACTTAACCCCTCATGTCCCTCTACATGCTAATATGGTTAAGTGTTTCTTAATTAATTAATTAAGAACGTAACCTTTGTAAAGACCTCTCACATTAGACTGTCTTTTATGACCGCTGGTTAAGCCGGTTGGGTCCGGGCAGCCTTATGTCATAACAGAGTCTAACCTCGTGTCTTTACATTAATTACGTATTTAGTTTGTGCCTAAGACCTCTCACATTGGGCTAACATTTGTAGCAACTGGTTAAGCCGGTTGGGTCCGGGCCGTTTTACGCTACAACTGAGTCCAACCTCGTGTCTTAGTCAATTAATTACACCTAATTAATCACCCTCATAATTTTATATTAATTATCCCTAATTAATCAAGTTTTCTTAACATGGGTAGACCTAACTTAATAGGTAAATTCCCATGGGGTAGACCTAACTCAATAGGTAAATTCCCAACACATAGTATGGGTACACCTAACCAAATAGGCAAATTCCCATACTATGTTTATTTATTTTGTGTTATGCATAATTATATTAATTTCACACAATCTTATTAACTTATGCATTTAATTACCCCATCGTTTCCACGTAATTTCGTTCATGATATAACACATATAAAAGGTGTCAACTTGCATATGAATGAACATGTTTCAAAGGTGCCATCTTGCATATTAACAAACACATAACTTGCATATGAACTTGCATAACATGTCACATAACTTGCATATAATATGTCACATAACTTACATATTCATTTTGCATAACAAACTTGCATATTAGCTTATAGACTTGCATAATGTGTCATCATGAACTTGCATATTAATAAACATGTAACTTGCATATTTACATACATGTAACTCGCATATTAACAAACATGTAACTTGCATATAAAGAAACATGTAACTTGCATATTTACATACATGTAACTTGCATATTAACAAACATGTAACTTGCATATTAACAAACATGTAACTTGCATATTTACATACATGTAACTTGCATATTAACAAACATGTAACTTGCATATTAACAAACATGTAACTTGCATAGCATATTACCATGAACTTGCATAACATGCATATGATTACATAGCCCACAACTTGCATATTTAGCATCATGCAAACATAACATACATCATATTAAACTTGCATAAGCTTACATACTCAACATGCATAAACATAAGATTAATGCTAACATCATATCATATGATTCAAAGCTCATTAACCCACATACAAAACCATAAATCTCATCACATCTCATCTAATTAGTTTACCAAAAGATCATCAAAGTGATAGAAACTCACAACTAGCAACTTTGAACACCAAATGAAGAAGATTAAGATGCTAAGAAGGGATTAGAAGTTGATTAGAGAGTGATTAGTATGCAACCCTCTTCATAAAATTAGTGGAGGCCATGAGAGCTAGCATTTTGCCATAGTTTAGTCACTAGGTTTAATTATGAATGAATTAGGGTAGGTTAGGGTCTTATTTATAGATTAGGCAAGTGTTTTAGGCCATAGGATTAACCCTAGATTCAATCCAAGCCATCAAAGCATGTCTTGGGGAAGAAGTCAAGTGTAGGAACCATCTAGGGCCTTTAGATTAAAGATGGACCATGAGAACCATTCAAATGCAAAATCTGCACTTGAGCGAATCGGCCCACGGGTTGACAGCCAAACACCCTGGATTAACCCCTAGTCGACCCAGCGGGCTCGGGTCGACTTCAAAAATCGGCCGGTTCGGTTATTCCCCTCTCCCAATTCGCTGTTTTGAGCATTTTTGCATATTTATTTATTAAATTTTCAATTATATATATATATATATCAATATATATATATATATATATATATCTACACAACCCATTTCACTTAATTAAGTATACTTTAATTTGGGAATTTTCGTGAAACTTCGCGAGGCCATATCTTGGTCATACGGACTCCGATTTTCGAAAACTCGGACTCTATTTCGCGTATTTTTCCGAGACGAACGCAATGGCATAGCCCGTTTCCCTTGATTCCCATTTTAGAATTAAATTCTGCCTCGATTTATGTTATTACAGGTTATTGAAAATACGGGTTGTTACATTCTCCCCTCCTTAAAGGATTTCGTCCCCGAAATCTTCAAGTTAGGAAGAACGTATCCTACCATCCAATCATCCATCTACTCAAAGCATCATCCACGAGCAATCATTGTCCTTACAAGATTCTAAATGCTGGATGGATATATGCAAAAGTGTGTGTATATGTACTTACCTAATGCGAAAATCAGGCGGTTACTGATACAGTAAACCTCCTTAATGCAAACCATGATAGTGTCATGCATCCAATATGTATGCGAAACCCTATTGACACATACAAATTTCTACATGCGTGCACAACCATACACAAAAATGCATCATCCATATGATAACACAGCCATGATACATCCATCAATCTAACTACCACATCCATTTATGCAATATGCAACATGAAGTGACTGAGCCGATCTAGTGCCTAATGTGTGTGTATATGCATCCACGAGCAACCACTAGCAAACAATTGCATCCATATGCATCCATCAACCATAACATGTTTCAAACACATGTTTCAACCATAGGTTTTACCCTATCTAAAGGTCATAGGTATTAGCGAGAGGATATACTAAAGATAAGATAAGTACTAGACAAGCAATAAAGGAGAAGTTAAAAGACATACTCTCAAAAAGAAATGGATACAAAGAACGCATCTTTGCTTCCGTCTCCCAAGTAGCATTGCTTTCGTCATCTCCCCATTGCACTTTAACTAGCTGAACTTCTCTGTTCCTCAACTTCCTAGTTTCTGACCCAAGGATGCGAGTAGGAGCTCGTCGAATCGTCGCATCACGCTCTACCTCTACATCTCTAAGCAAGCTCGGCTCTACCACCTCCGCGGTCTCATGTAAGCACTTCCTCAAATGTGATACATGGAATACATCATGAACACCACTAAGTCTGTCGGGCAACTCCACCCTATATGCCATCCGTCCAATCCTTTCCTTAATAGGAAACGGCCCAACAAATATCGGTGCTAACTTCCCTACGGACCCAAAGCGAACAACATTTCTCAATGGAGATACTTTGACAAAAACCATGTCCCCAACCTCAAACTCAAGATCCGTCCTTCTCCGATCCGCATAAGATTTCTGTCTATCTTGCGCTGCTTTCATCCTTTTTCGAATTAAATCAATCTTCTCTGAAGTCTCTCTAACCATATCCGGCCCAAGCAAGATCTTATCCGTAGATTCCCACCAACATGTAGGAGATCGACAAGGCCTTCCATAAAGAGCTTCGAAAGGAGCCATACCAATACTGGACTGAAAGCTGTTATTATATGCGAACTCCACCAAAGGAAGATGTTCTTCCCATGTACCTCCAAAATCCAAGATACAAAGCCTCAAAAGATCTTCTAAGATACGGTTCACCCTCTCGGTCTGACCGTCCGTCTGAGGATGATATGCGGTGCTCAAACACAACTGAGTCCCTACCGCCTCTTGCAAACTTCTCCAAAACTCACTAGTGAAAATAGGATCTCGATCACTCACAATGCTGGATGGTACGCCATGCAATCTAACAATCTCCCTAACATAGACTGAAGCAAGCCATGGAGCGGTCCTCTTACTCTTTACGGGTATAAAATGGGCACTCTTTGTAAGTCTGTCTACCACAACCCAAATTCCCGTATTGCCCTTCCTCGATCTCGGTAACCCGTCGATGAAATCCATCGAGACACTATCCCACTTCCACTGTGGAACTTCCAATGGGTGTAGCAACCCACCGGGTTTCCTTTGCTCCACTTTAACTTGTTGGCACACTAAGCATCTAGCCACATACTCGGCCACATCTTTCTTCATACCGGCCCAAAAGAAAACTCTCTTCATGTCTTGGTACATTTTGTCTCCACCGGGATGAATAGTCATTCTTGAACGATGTGCATCATCCAAAATAGCCTTCTTCAAACCCTCATCTTGCGGTACACAAAGTCTACCGTCTCTATGCAACCATCCCTTATCATCTATGGTGTATCTACCCAAATGGCTGGACGACTCCCCTCTTATAAGCTTCTCTACCAACACAACCAACTGTGGGTCGTCTCGCTGAGCCTCGCCAATCCGTCTCAAAAGAGTAGGTCTAACCTCCAAGGATGCCAACAAACCAGGTACAAAATCAACAGAAGGTCTGAAGTCAAACAAAGAAAGAAACTCCAAGCTTCGTCGTTCCACGAACAATGGACTCAAAGATAGCCTTTTTCTACTTAAGGCGTCTGCCACCACGTTACCCTTACCAGGGGTATACGCTATCTCGAAATCATAGGATGCTAAGAACTCCATCCACCTTTGCTGTCTTAAGTTTAAATCCTTCTGAGAGAATAAGTACTTCAATGATTTATGGTCGGTGAACAACTCGAATCTCTCACCAAGAAGATAATGGCGCCAAGACTTAAGTGCGAAAACAATCGCGGCCAACTCTAGATCATGGATAGGGTAATTCTTCTCATGCACTCTCAATTGTCTCCCTCCATAGGCTATTACCCTTCCCTCCTGCATCAAGACTGCGCCTAATCCTGTTCCACAAGCATCGGTATAAACAACAAACGGCTTACTCCCATCTGGAAGCACTAAAACTGGAGCGGTGGTCAAAGCTCTCTTTAACCGTCGGAAAGCATCATCACAATCTACATCCCATGAGAAAACCAGATTCTTCTTCGTCAAGCGGGTTAATGGGGCTGATATCTTCGCGAAGTCTTTGATGAACTTCCTATAATATCCTGCCAACCCCAAGAAACTTCTTACCTCGGTAGCATTTCTAGGAACTTTCCAATCCTGGATAGATACTATCTTTGCGGGATCCACAGCTATCCCTTCCTTAGAGACCACATGCCCTAAGAATCGCACTTCTCTTCTCCAAAAATGGCATTTAGAGAATTTAGCTTTAAGACTATGCGCTCGAAGAGTCTCCAACACTTCCTTGAGATGTAAGGCATGCTCTTCTTCATTCTTGGAAAAGACCAAGATGTCATCCACAAAAACTACTACAAACTTATTCAGATACTCTCTGAACACTCTACTCATGAGATCAACAAAGTATGCGGGGGCGTTTGTCAACCCAAATGGCATCACTAGCCACTCATAAAAACCATCCGGAGTCCGGAAAGCAGTCTTCTCTATACTGGCCTCCGCCACTCTTAACTGATGAAACCCTGTAGCTAAGTCCATCTGCGAAAATACTGACGCGCCAACCAACTGATCAAAGAGATCATCTATCCTCGGTAATGGGTGTCTATTCTTCTTCGTGAGCTTATTAAGTTCTCTATAATCCACACAAAGTCTGAGGGACCCATCCGCCTTCGTGGCAAACACTACTGGAGCTCCCCACTCCGATATACTTCGCCTTATGAACCCCTTCTCAAGCAACTCCCCTACTTGCTTATGAAGTTCTATTCTCTCACGAGGAGCCATGTGGCGTACTGGCAAAGACACTGGTTTGGCATTATCCACCAAATAAATTCGGAAATCTATCTCCCGCTTCGGAGGCAAACCCTTTACTTCTTCAAACACATCCGGATATTCCCGGACTACTCTGACAGAACACAAACTCTCGACCGAAGCATCGAGCGATTCAAGATAACTTAGCAAAACAGATTCCATGGGATTGCAAGAGATCTCGAGAGTGTTACCCAAGCGGGTCATGAGCCTGACAACTCTCCTTTCGCAATCAAGAACGGCACCATTACTGGATAACCAGTCCATGCCCAAGATCAACCCATAGCCCGTGAAGCCCAATACAAAAGCATCACATCTAAACTCAACGCTAAGTATAGAAATCTTCAAACCCAAACATATCATAGACAGATATATGGAGCCCCCAATTGGGTTTGAGACAACCAAGGGATCATCAACTAGACTGGTGTCTAAGTGCAGTGACTCAACTAACGATGATGAGATAAAAGAATGCGATGCGCCAGAGTCAAACAAAGTACGAACTGGATGATCAAACAGAAAAACCAGACTTTCAACGGAAATAGTTCTACCTCTCTGCTGAATCGGTGGAACTGAGAGAACCTGAACTTGCCCCCCTGACTGAGGTGGTGCTATAAGAGCTTGCACCTGGCCTCCTGAGGTAGACCCCGTCTTCTGCCCCTTCTTTGGGCAGTTTTTCACAAGATGCCCTGCTTCACCACAATGAAAGCAACCGGTCTTCTTCTTTTTGCGACAATCCTTACTGAGGTGTCCTGGTGTTCCACAATTGAAGCACTTCTTCTTCGTCTTCTTTTTGTCACCATTGCCTTTTCCGCCCTTGCCTTGTTGTTGCTGTTGCGGTTTCTTCTGATCCCCCTTTTTCTCTGGTGCCTTAGAATTCTTATCATCCTCATGCATAAGTGCCATGTAGACAAGCTTCTCAAAAGTGGCCCCCATAGGAATGTGAGTCATAGCTATTCCTTGCAATGGTTCGTTCAAGCCTCTAACGAACCTCAAAGCCTTCTTCTCCGGTGTATTCACCAACTCTATGCCAAACCTTGCTAATTGATTGAATTTGTTGACATATTCTTTCACCGTGAGATTCCCTTGCTTCAAATTCAAGAACTTCTCCATAAACAGATTCTCTTCCGCCCTTGAGAGAAACTTAGCCCCAAACCTTTGCTTAAAATCTGCCCAAGAGTCAACAGGGCGTTCTCCATTAGTGACCTCCCACCAGAATGAGGCCTCTCCCTTCATTAACCAAGCCGCCAACTTGACTTTCTTTCCCTCTTCCACTTCAAAGATATCTAGCAACTCTTCCACTTCCTTAAGCCAATCTCTAGCCTCTACGAAAGTCTCTGAACCAAGAAAAGGTTTTCCTCCTATAGCCTTGAACTCCTTGCAAACCTTAGCAAAATTATCCACTCTAGGCTGAGGAGGAGGAGCGGTTGTCTCTGGTGTAGTAGCATTGGCCGGACCCGCAGCCGCGGCCCTAGCCTCTTGCAACCTCCTATACCATAGTGGTATAACTAAACCCTCCGGGATGTTAAGATCTTCAGCCATGCTGAAACGAAAGAGGAAAGATTCAAAAAGGAGATTCCGAAAGATAAAGATATGGCTATTGGGGATTATGCTTTTCTTTTTCAAAAACTTTTTCTCTTAGAAGACATGCTTTTAAAAATACTTTCTTCGAAAATACTCTTAGAAAGTAGTTTTTCTCAAAAATTTTATCTGTTCTGGTAACCTTAAGCTCTGATACCACGTGTAACACCCCACTCCCGCTATGATCACTCACTAAGGGAATGCCATAGCATCGGTGGAGTATTTTAGTGAATATAGAACAGAAAAATTACAACAAGACAGATATAAATAGTACTTGAAATTTTAAAACATCATCTCATAACAGCGGAAGTAAAACATGTCTGGTTACATCATAAAACCACAATAAAGGTCAAGTACAATATCCATCAAAATAAAGAAGTACATAATCCCACTCTCATACAATAGCCAAACAAAAGAAAAGATAACTGGATAACTGGAGCTTTACATCTATCCAAGCTCCTAAAGACTGGAACAGCAATCCGATCAAGCTCCACTACTGCTAGGATCCACCGTAGGACCTGAGGGTTGGGAAAAAGATAAAAACAACAGGGTCAGACATAAGTCTGAGCGAGTCCTATAACTTTAACAATACAATCGTTAAAGTAACCAGAGAAGACATAAACTGATATACGGTAACATATAGGGATGAATGGCTACCCTAAGCAGTCAACTAAACGAAGATAAAGGATAAAGACGCATCTACCCTCCCTAAGGTAAATTACTAAACTGCACCACACCAGTCGTTCCTAACTTAAAGGTTGATCCCACCCAAGGACTTATAAAATTTACTAATTAGTACCTGCGTACCCCTAGGTGACCAAGTAGGCGCCACGGGGCCCTACAATCCACTAGGTGTACACACTACTTCCCATTCGATCGGCTCCCTAACGTAGATACCCGTGCTGGCCCCACCGTGGGATGTATCATTCCCCAATGTGGCAACCTGATGGAACTAAAGGTGCACGGCTTATATCTACTCGATGCAACAACGGCTTACCTACCAGCCCGGGCCCACTCACGCATATGAAGCCCGTTGGACTTGCGTTGCCACCGCTAACCCGTTTGCCTCTTACAGTCAAGCCCAGTATGCGTGTCCCGTCCTCGACATGGGTCGAGCCCACAAAGATACGTATGGGTTACTGGTTGAAATGGGCCTCCACAAGCTACCCACCTAAGCTTGTCCCTTTTTCTAGTATATCCCACTTAACCCTTTAATCATGTTTTAATTACATGTTCCATTTTGGTTAAGTATTCTAATCGTATTTTCTATTGCCACCCAAGGCAACCACTAGATTTTCTCATGCCACCCGAGGCACCCACTTAACCCCTCATGTCCCTCTACATGCTAATATGGTTAAGTGTTTCTTAATTAATTAATTAAGAACGTAACCTTTGTAAAGACCTCTCACATTAGACTGTCTTTTATGACCGCTGGTTAAGCCGGTTGGGTCCGGGCAGCCTTATGTCATAACAGAGTCTAACCTCGTGTCTTTACATTAATTACGTATTTAGTTTGTGCCTAAGACCTCTCACATTGGGCTAACATTTGTAGCAACTGGTTAAGCCGGTTGGGTCCGGGCCGTTTTACGCTACAACTGAGTCCAACCTCGTGTCTTAGTCAATTAATTACACCTAATTAATCACCCTCATAATTTTATATTAATTATCCCTAATTAATCAAGTTTTCTTAACATGGGTAGACCTAACTTAATAGGTAAATTCTCATGGGGTAGACCTAACTCAATAGGTAAATTCCCAACACATAGTATGGGTACACCTAACCAAATAGGCAAATTCCCATACTATGTTTATTTATTTTGTGTTATGCATAATTATATTAATTTCACACAATCTTATTAACTTATGCATTTAATTACCCCATCGTTTCCACGTAATTTCGTTCATGATATAACACATATAAAAGGTGTCAACTTGCATATGAATGAACATGTTTCAAAGGTGCCATCTTGCATATTAACAAACACATAACTTGCATATGAACTTGCATAACATGTCACATAACTTGCATATAATATGTCACATAACTTACATATTCATTTTGCATAACAAACTTGCATATTAGCTTATAGACTTGCATAATGTGTCATCATGAACTTGCATATTAATAAACATGTAACTTGCATATTTACATACATGTAACTCGCATATTAACAAACATGTAACTTGCATATAAAGAAACATGTAACTTGCATATTTACATACATGTAACTTGCATATTAACAAACATGTAACTTGCATATTAACAAACATGTAACTTGCATATTTACATACATGTAACTTGCATATTAACAAACATGTAACTTGCATATTAACAAACATGTAACTTGCATAGCATATTACCATGAACTTGCATAACATGCATATGATTACATAGCCCACAACTTGCATATTTAGCATCATGCAAACATAACATACATCATATTAAACTTGCATAAGCTTACATACTCAACATGCATAAACATAAGATTAATGCTAACATCATATCATATGATTCAAAGCTCATTAACCCACATACAAAACCATAAATCTCATCACATCTCATCTAATTAGTTTACCAAAAGATCATCAAAGTGATAGAAACTCACAACTAGCAACTTTGAACACCAAATGAAGAAGATTAAGATGCTAAGAAGGGATTAGAAGTTGATTAGAGAGTGATTAGTATGCAACCCTCTTCATAAAATTAGTGGAGGCCATGAGAGCTAGCATTTTGCCATAGTTTAGTCACTAGGTTTAATTATGAATGAATTAGGGTAGGTTAGGGTCTTATTTATAGATTAGGCAAGTGTTTTAGGCCATAGGATTAACCCTAGATTCAATCCAAGCCATCAAAGCATGTCTTGGGGAAGAAGTCAAGTGTAGGAACCATCTAGGGCCTTTAGATTAAAGATGGACCATGAGAACCATTCAAATGCAAAATCTGCACTTGAGCGAATCGGCCCACGGGTTGACAGCCAAACACCCTGGATTAACCCCTAGTCGACCCAGCGGGCTCGGGTCGACTTCAAAAATCGGCCGGTTCGGTTATTCCCCTCTCCCAATTCGCTGTTTTGAGCATTTTTGCATATTTATTTATTAAATTTTCAATTATATATATATATATATATCAATATATATATATATATATATATATCTACACAACCCATTTCACTTAATTAAGTATACTTTAATTTGGGAATTTTCGTGAAACTTCGCGAGGCCATATCTTGGTCATACGGACTCCGATTTTCGAAAACTCGGACTCTATTTCGCGTATTTTTCCGAGACGAACGCAATGGCATAGCCCGTTTCCCTTGATTCCCATTTTAGAATTAAATTCTGCCTCGATTTATGTTATTACAGGTTATTGAAAATACGGGTTGTTACAACATCTGTTTAGCTAACATGTTCTAATGGTTAAGTATTATCCCTTCATGTTTAACTTAACCCTCATTCATTTATCACATTATGATGGTTAAGTGTTCAAGTTTACTTAACCCTACGTTCTAGTCCCATTAACATACTAAATTGGCTAAGTGTACTTACTAACCCCACCTTCTAGTCTGGTTACCATGTTAAATTGGCTAAGTGTATTAAACTTACTTTACCCCTCCTTCTAGTCTGGTTAACATGTTAAATTGGCTAAGTGTTTTCCTTAATTACTTAACCCTACAAATCTTGTCTTACAACCATGTTAAGTTGGTTAAGTATTCCTATGGACTTAACCCTCCCACTCTAGCTTAAGTTGGTTAAGTGTTCCTATGAACTTAAACCTCCCATTCTAGCTTAACTGTGTTAAGTTGGTTTAGTGTTCTTATGAACTTAACCCTCCCATTCTAGCTTAGCTTTAATTGTCTTATTAAAGCACCGACCACTCACATTAGACAGGTATTGTTGTGGCTACCGGTATGCCGGTTGGGTCCGGGCAGTCTTACGCTACAACTCAGTCTAACCTCGGGCCTTTATTGGGCTCAATGCCTTAACCTCCCACATTGGATAAGTATTGTTGTGATTACTGGACAGCCGGGCGGGTCCGGGCAGGTTCACATCACAACTCAATCCAACCTCAGGTTAAACATATTCGTATTGTCTAAATTTACATTTCTCATTTAGGATGAATCCTATAAGTAAATTACTCCTAATTTACTTATTCCATAATTACTCTTTTAATGCACATTTATCCATATTTATTATTATGGCCCATTTCCCCTATAAATCAGTTATTCTTATATCATTTTTGTCCAAGCCTAATGTTCATGTCAATTACTCACAATTATGACTAAATTCAAAATTGTGCTAATATACTCATTATGCAAAATTAACTTAATTTAGCTAATCCAATCCTGATTTAATTTTCTAATTTCAATTCATGTCAAACTAGACTTATTTTCTAGTTTACAGTTTATTTAAAAACTAGATTTACAAGCCAATACTGGATTCAAAATATACATCCTATAATTCATGTCAAAATTACCCAATTTGCATTTAATAGACATGCTATAATACATGTCCTAAATTATGCCAATCACAATTATGTTCATGTTCCAAATTATGCCAATTTTCAAGTTTACAAATACGTTTTAGTCAATTTCATGTTTTCCCAAATCGTGTTCCCACCGTTCGTATAATCGTGATTCATCCTAGATTATAAATAAATCTAGATTCATGGATAAAAGGGAAAGAACCAAAATGCCATGAAAAGATAGACATAATAACTGGCATAAGATGATAATTCACTAATTTCAGATCTAATAAATTACACTGAATAAATTGATTTAAAGCTTCGAAGGCCTATAGATCTGATAATATTATGACATGAAAAGGGTTGAATAAATAACATTGGTTCATGTATATGGGTAGATCTAACTTAATAGATAAATTCCCATAATCAAGAACCAAGGATAATTAAGAATAGACTGGAATAAATAATCAAGTTTAGATCCAATTTCACAGTCATGATCTTAGGCAGTAATATCATGTTCATGAATCATAGGTAATTATCCACTATTGTCCTTGTCATAGTCATAGGCATTGGTTTATGCTCCTAGTCAAAGGCTTATGTTCATAGTCAAAGGCTTATGTTCATAGTCAAAGGCATATGGTTTCAAAGGCCACAGTTCCATAGTCATAATCTTAAGCATTGGCAATTTAGTCACAATGTGTTCTAGGCCATAATCAAGAATCAGATCCAAAGTCATAAACAAGCACAGATTCAATGAAATGATAAGGCATATTTCTTATATTCTTTTAATTTCATGTCACAAATAGAAAAAGGCGTTCAAATCTAAAAAGTAATCGACTTACATTGGTTGGATCTAGAAACGAATAGAAAGATAGCATTGCTTGAAGCCGTTGAATCTTTACTTGAATCCTAACTTGTTTTGAATCTTCTCTTGAAAGACTTGAGCAGCATATCCTCGTCTTGATTTATATTTTATTTTAATCTATTTATTTAGATTTAGAGGAAGGAGAAGAAGCCATGTCCATCATGAATTTGTGCAGCATAAGGTTAGAGAAGAATGGTGCAAAGAGAAGGAGACTAGGGGGCTGTTTATATAGGATTGCAAGTTAATTTGAGCCGTCGATGAAGCCAAGGTTAATCAAAGCCATCCGTTCTAAAGAGAAGCCAATTATGTTCACAATTACTTTCTTAATGTACATTATTAACGTTTATTATTAAATTTGTATGCACATTAGATACATCCCCCCTTTACACATTTATTATTAAATTTGTATGCACATTAGATACATCTTCCCTTTACACATTTATTATTAAATTTGTATGCACATTAGATACATCTCCCCTTTACACATTTATTATTAAATTTGTATGCGCATTAGATACATCTCCCCTTTACACATTTATTATTAAATTTTTTTGCATATTCGATACATCTCCCCTTTACACATTTATTATATTAAGCATTGATTATTCTTAAATTAGTAACTTTAGTGTTAACAGAAATACGGAGTGTTACAGAAACCAAAAAAAAAACCATCCATTCATGGCAATCATAAGTAACCAAGCATTAGCAATCATAGCAACCAAATTATATACCTCATGCAAACCATCCTAATCGAGCTTAAAATCCCTCAAGCATAAGCCCCATAGGCCTAAACCAATATCAGACCAACACCCAAGAAACATTCCCTTCGACGTCAAATAATCTACGTGAGACGGTACAAACAAAAATCCAAATATCCAACATTTATGACTGACTCTGGCTATCATTGCCAATCCTGCTTTAAAACCGTCATTAATAGTATGACGGCCATGTCAAAGGCTAATGGTAAACTTGTAACACCCCAAACCCGCTAAGGTCACTCACTAAGGGAATGCCTTAACTTCGATGGAGCATTTTAGGTGAATATAGAACAGAAAAATTACACAAGACAGATATAAATACTTGAAATTCTAAAACATCATTTCATTGCAGCAGAAGGTAAACATGTTTAGTTACAACACCATAAAGAGTCAAGTACTAAATATCCATCCTGATAAAAACATAAGTACATAATCCCACTACATAAACAATAGCCATAAAAGAAAAGATAAGCTGGGCTTTACATCACGGTCCAAGCTCCAGAAGATAGATAAAGAAATCTGATCAAAGCCCACTAGTGCTAGGCCCAACCTGAGGATCTGAGGGGGAAAAAGATAAAAACAACGGGGTCAGACATAAGTCTGAGTGAGCCCTATAACTTTAACAACACAATCATTAAAGTAATTAGGGTATGATATAAACTGTAACAACCCGTATTTCTGATAACCTATTATAACGTAAATCGAGGCAGAATTTAATTTATAAATCTGAATCAAGGGAAACGGGCTATGCCATTGCGTTCAAAATTCGAAAAAGGGTCAGATTGGGCCAGGCGGGAAAATTCCCACCAGAGCACCCAAGTCGACAGCCCTGTCGACTTGGGAGTCGACTTGGTTGGACCCAAGTCGACAGCCCTGTCGACTTGGCTGTCGACTTGGTTCAGCCGGGTTGTTTTGCCTGGTGCACCATTTTGGAGTTGTGTTGAGTTTGGGGGCCAGATTCGGTTTTGAGGGCTGAGATTGGAACTAGGGTTTAATCCTAAGGCTAAAACTAATCCTAATCTCTATAAATAAGCCCCTAACCTAACCCTAAATCATCATTATTCATTCAAGTAACTAAACTATGGCAAAATCATTCCTCTCATGGCCTCCACTCTCTTCATAAAATTTCTAAGTTATTTCTATGAGGGATTTTCCATGCATACAAGTGTTTTCAAGCTTGTATGAGTGTCATTAGCTTGCATTCAAGTCAAGTTTCCATATTTACATCATAAAGCAAGGGTTTTGATCATTTTGGCTCAAGGGTTTTTCTATTGGAGCTTGCATTTTGGGTTTATTTGATTGCATAAGGGCTTTGTCTCAATCTATATATATTTTTGTGTCTTCATAAGCATTGTAAGCCCTTTTCTACTTTCATATTTAAACTCTAAAGTTAAATGAATGATGCAAGTTGTGTTTGATCATTATGATATGCAAGTTTATCATGTTATGAATGCAAGTATGCCAAGTTATGATATGCAAGTTTATCATGTTATGTTATGCAAGTATGCCATGTTATGATATGCAAGTTTATCATGTTATGTTATGCAAGTTTGTCATGTTATGATATGCAAGTTTATCATGTTATGTTATGCAAGTTTGCTATGTTATGATATGCAAGTTTTCCATATGATATGCAAGTTATGTTATGCAAGTTTGGGTTGATCATTTTGCTCATTTTATCATGTTATGCAAGCTTATCTTGGGTTTATGAGCTTAAAGCTTCAAGCTTTATGCTAAGGTTGCATTTTGGCAACATGTAAGTTATCATATCCCTTATGATAACTTGCATGTGAGGCTAAATGCGAACTTATGGCAACTTCTACATGTCATTTATCACCATGTATCACCAATATGCTAAGTTTGGTTTTATGCATGCTTTTGAGGCCTAAAAATGTAATATGCAAGTATATGAACATATGTACATTTCATATGCCACCATGATTAAACTTGTGGCTTCAACACCTTTATGTCATGATTATGCCAAGTTCCCTCTTTCTATCCTTTATGTGCTATTGCGATATGTAAGCGATGGGATTGCGTTTGGGGTTGGGTAAACTTAAAGGACATAAAAACATAAGAGTGGGAATTTACCTATTAAGTTAGGTCTACCCATTGGGAATTTACCTATTAAGTTAGGTCTACCCAAATGCTTGAAAACTTGTAATATGTTTTGGAAACATAATGGACATGACACTTAGAAAATATAAGTGTGACCAACTCGAGGTTGGGTTGAGTTTGCAGCGTAAAACTACCCGGAACCGACCGGCTTAACTAGTTGCTACAAACAATAGGACCCAATGTGAGAAGTTGGTCATGTTGTACCTTGAACCCGAGGTTAGACCAAGTTGTGGTGTAAAGCTACCCGGAACCGACCGGCTTAACTAGTAACCGCAACAAAGTATAATGTGAGAGGTTAAGGCACATTAATTAATTAAAGCCTCATGATTAGGGTTAAGTCATGGTCCACTTAATACTTAACCAATTTGGACTTGGTGGATTAATCGGGGTTAAGTCGTGAACCCATCGTTACACTTAACCAAGTTAATCCATGATTAGTAAAAGGGTTAAGTTAACCTACACTTAGCCAATCTGAACTCGGTAATTTAACGGGGTTAAGTTAAACTATACTTAACCAATCCAACTTAGTAATTTGATAAGGCTGAGTACCGATTTGATACCTGGTCTGGATAAACTAACTTGATTGATAAATTAAACGAACCTGTTTAGCGGATCTGTAGGACCCACACCAAGTTAGGCAAGTTTGTAAATCTGTTATCTGATCCATTAGTCTGAAAACTGATCGTCTGAACTTTGTATGTCTGAACTCTGTTAATAAGTTAATCTGAATCTGATAGTCTGGGGACACAAGGGGGAATACTTGTGTCATTTGTTGTTTGGGACCCATATTAGTCAGTAACCCTTTCTGGTATCAAAACTTTGACTCAACTGTAGGTAGGGTCCGGGCACGCTTACTGAACTAATTATAAGTGGTTCATTCTGATAATGGCGATGGGTGTTGATGGTGCGTTCCAACCGGGCCATGTGCGTGCATGGATCCCGGTCTGCCTCTGAGGATGTAAGACGCCGTGACATCTGTAAATATGCATGTACCAATTGGTTGCCACTTTAGGGAGTGATACACCCTATCGTGGGGCCGACATATGGTATTTATGTATTAGGGAGCCGATCGCTTGGGTAGGATTTAGGGTACACTTAGCTCTGTCTGATTCTGTTGGTACCGTCTGTTTTGTTGGGTGGTAACACTCGTCTGTTTCTGCGTGGTACCGTTCTGTTAGGGTGGTAAAGGCCCATTATTGTTAGCATTCTGTTTCTGTACTTTATCTGTTAGGGTGGTAAAAGCCCATTTTCCCCAAACTCTATCTCTGTATGGACCATTCTGTTCCGTCCTGTTTCGATGTAAACATTGGGGTAACACCTAATCCTGTTATACTAGAATTGGTACCAAGAAGTTGGATCTTGATTTAAGTCAAACACCTGATACTGGGCCAAGTTTAGGCCAAGGGATAAATTCTTGTTTATACATGACATGTTAGAATGTTGGTACACCTGTGGTGAAAAACTTCACCTTGATTATGTGATGACTCCTTTGAACTATCTGTTAGATATTCACCATGCTAGTATGTAATTATCCTTATGTTCATCCCTGCTTCTCATGCCAGTTAACTTTATCAGTTTACATTGATTGTAGTAGGGCTTACTCAGTCTTTTTGACTGACCTGTTTTCTTTCGCCTCTTTTCTTCCGTTCCCCCCCCCCCCCCCAGGTTCTCAGGGAGGGAATATTGGAGCTTAGCTTGGATTTCTGATCGCTTGCTTGTGGGATTTTAGCTCATGTACGGTCTTGACATGAAGCTAGCTAGGGTTATCACTTATTTTGGGGATAGTACTTATGTATTTCAGTTTTTCAGTAATGTTGTTTTTATCTAGACTTGTGTATTTGGAAAATTGACATTATGTTGTACCAGACTCGTTTTGAAATAGTTTGAAATCTTCCGCTGTTTTACTTATCTTATTTACTCTGTTTACATATATACATATGTTCTTGTTCTGCCTTGATATATCATTATGCATGTTTACCTGATTCAAACACCCCTCCAAAGTCAGAGTGCTTGCATGAGCCACCCTGGCGGAGGTGGGGTGTTACATTTGGTATCAGAGCATATGGTTTGCGAGAAGGAACAAAAAGGTTTTTGAAACTTTTGGAAAACTATTTTCAAAACCAAGTATAAAGTATTTTCCAAAGAAAAGTCTAGCTTATTTTAAAGGCTATTCCCCAAAAAGCCATTAGCAAAATTCCTTCGTTTTTCTCCATTCTGAATCTGCCTTTTTCTTCGTTTTCAGTATGGCCGATAACTTTGTTATCCCAGAGGGAGTGCAAGTTCCTGTTTGGTATAAGAGACTTATGGAGGCTAGGGCGACCGAAGCCGGCCCCGCAAATGTTACTCCTCCTCCGGTGGTTAATGTTCCTCCTCCTCCTGTCGCTGAGGTTCCTCCTCCTCCTCCCCCTCAGCATCCTCCAGTAGAGTTCACAAAGATTTGCAAGGACTTCAAAGCAATGGGTGGCAAGAACTTTCTAGGTACCGAGACTTTTGTAGAGGCCCGGAATTGGTTGAAAGAGACCGAGGATTTATTCGCTATCTTTGGATTAGATGATCAGAGAAAGATCTTGTTGGCAGTTTGGCTTATGAAGGATGAAGCCGCTTATTGGTGGGAGATCACCACCGTGACTAGGCCCGTTGAGACTTGGGCCGATTTCAGGACAAGATTCGGGCTTAAGTTTCTGTCTTCTGCTGAAGAGAATTTGCAAATGGAGAGGTTTATTGCTTTGAAGCAAGGAGACATGTCTGTCAAAGAATATGTGAACAAGTTCAATCAGTTAGCTCGTTTTGGCTTGGATATGGTGAGTACTACTCAGAAGAAGGCTCTTCGTTTTGCTAGAGGATTGAATGAGCCGTTACAGGAGTTAGCTATGTCTCATGTGCCCATGGGGGCCATGTTTGAGAATTTGGTAGATATGGCTCTACTCAATGAAGAGAACAAGAGTGCAAAGAAGGAGGTCAAGGTGAATGAGTCTCAAAACAAGAAAACGGGGCCCAAAAAGGTAATGCAAAAGAAGGAGGAGAAGTCTGAAGACAAGAAGGAAAAGAAGTGCTTTACTTGTGGAAGCTCAACTCATCTAAACAAGGATTGCAGAAAGAGGAAGGGCACTTGCTTTAACTGTGGAGAGATGGGACACTTCACTAGGGACTGCCCGAAGAAAAAAGGGACTACATCGGAAGGAACGGTGAATACTCGCATGGCGAGTGAATAAATTAGGGCTAGAATAATTGGTCTGTAGGATGTTTAATTTTCCTTGTCTGATTTTCAGTTTGAAACTCTTTTTCTGGTATTTTGATTCTGTAATGGAAACTCAGTACTTTAGTGCTAGTCTTGCTTCTGATCTGGTAATAGTCTCAAACTCCCTGAGAGTTATAACTCATCTGTTTGTGATAAATTGGGGTTGCTTAGTTTCCTAAGAATCATTTGGGAAAATCTGATCTGTACTAGTAGTCTGTAAGTATATGTACCAAGTTTTTGTTTTATCTATACTCGCTTCCATCACTCGACTGTATCTGGTTGAGATAGGAATCATATGGATGTAAACATGTGTTTGAGACATGTTATGTTTGATGGTTGCAAGTGGATGCAAGTGGTTGCTAGTGGTTGCTCGGGGATGCATAAACACACACTAGGCACTAGATCGGCTTGAAATACACTCTCATATTGCATATGGACGTGTGTACATTTTCAATTCTTATGGTTGCAAGATGGTTAATTCAGCACATGGATGTTGCATATGGACGAATGTTTGTGCACACATATAGTATTATGTGATTAGGACTATTTGCATACATAATGGATTCATTTCACTAACATACTTTGCATTGATGATCTTTGCATTAGATAAGAACATATACACACACCTTTTGCATATGTTCATACCGCATTAGAATCTTTAAGGACAATGATTGCTCGTGAATGATGATTTGAGTAGATGGATGATGGATGGTAGGATGCGTTCTTCCTAACTTGAAGATTTCGAGGACGAAATCCTTTAAGGAGGGGAGAATGTAACAACCCGTATTTCTGATAACCTGTTATAACGTAAATCGAGGCAGAATTTAATTTATAAATCTGAATCAAGGGAAACGAGCTATGCCATTGCGTTCGTCTCGGAAAAATACGTGAAATAGAGTCCGAGTTTTCGAAAATCGGAGTCCGTATGACCCGATTAAGGCCCAATGAAGTTTTCAGAAAATTTCAAGTTCAAAACAGATTTCGAATTTCGGTTTCAAAATTCGAAAAAGGGTCAGATTGGGCCAGGCGGGAAAATTCCCACCAGAGCACCCAAGTCGACAGCCCTGTCGACTTGGGAGTCGACTTGGTTGGACCCAAGTCGACAGCCCTGTCGACTTGGCTGTCGACTTGGTTCAGCCGGGTTGTTTTGCCTGGTGCACCATTTTGGAGTTGTGTTGAGTTTGGGGGCCAGATTCGGTTTTGAGGGCTGAGATTGGAACTAGGGTTTAATCCTAAGGCTAAAACTAATCCTAATCTCTATAAATAAGCCCCTAACCTAACCCTAAATCATCATTATTCATTCAAGTAACTAAACTATGGCAAAATCATTCCTCTCATGGCCTCCACTCTCTTCATAAAATTTCTAAGTTATTTCTATGAGGGATTTTCCATGCATACAAGTGTTTTCAAGCTTGTATGAGTGTCATTAGCTTGCATTCAAGTCAAGTTTCCATATTTACATCATAAAGCAAGGGTTTTGATCATTTTGGCTCAAGGGTTTTTCTATTGGAGCTTGCATTTTGGGTTTATTTGATTGCATAAGGGCTTTGTCTCAATCTATATATATTTTTGTGTCTTCATAAGCATTGTAAGCCCTTTTCTACTTTCATATTTAAACTCTAAAGTTAAATGAATGATGCAAGTTGTGTTTGATCATTATGATATGCAAGTTTATCATGTTATGATTGCAAGTATGCCATGTTATGATATGCAAGTTTATCATGTTATGTTATGCAAGTATGCCATGTTATGATATGCAAGTTTATCATATTATGTTATGCAAGTTTGGCATGTTATGATATGCAAGTTTATCATGTTATGTTATGCAAGTTTGCTATGTTATGATATGCAAGTTTGCCATATGATATGCAAGTTATGTTATGCAAGTTTGGGTTGATCATTTTGCTCATGTTATCATGTTATGCAAGCTTATCTTGGGTTTATGAGCTTAAAGCTTCAAGCTTTATGCTAAGGTTGCATTTTGACAACATGTAAGTTATCATATCCCTTATGATAACTTGCATGTGAGGCTAAATGCGAACTTATGGCAACTTCTACATGTCATTTATCACCATGTATCACCAATATGCTAAGTTTGGTTTTATGCATGCTTTTGAGGCCTAAAAATGTAATATGCAAGTATATGAACATATGTACATTTCATATGCCACCATGATTAAACTTGTGGCTTCAACACCTTTATGTCATGATTATGCCAAGTTCCCTCTTTCTATCCTTTATGCGCTATTGCGATATGTAAGCGATGGGATTGCGTTTGGGGTTGGGTAAACTTAAAGGACATAAAAACATAAGAGTGGGAATTTACCTATTAAGTTAGGTCTACCCATTGGGAATTTACCTATTAAGTTAGGTCTACCCAAATGCTTGAAAACTTGTAATATGTTTTGGAAACATAATGGACATGACACTTAGAAAATATAAGTGTGACCAACTCGAGGTTGGGTTGAGTTTGCAGCGTAAAACTACCCGGAACCGACCGGCTTAACTAGTTGCTACAAACAATAGGACCCAATGTGAGAAGTTGGTCATGTTGTACCTTGAACCCGAGGTTAGACCAAGTTGTGGTGTAAAGCTACCCGGAACCGACCGTCTTAACTAGTAACCGCAACAAAGTCTAATGTGAGAGGTTAAGGCACATTAATTAATTAATGCCTCATGATTAGGGTTAAGTCATGGTCCACTTAATACTTAACCAATTTGGACTTGGTGGATTAATCGGGGTTAAGTCGTGAACCCATCGTTACACTTAACCAAGTTAATCCATGATTAGTGAAAGGGTTAAGTTAACCTACACTTAGCCAATCTGAACTCGGTAATTTAACGGGGTTAAGTTGAACTATACTTAACCAATCCAACTCAGTAATTTGATAAGGCTGAGAAACGATTTGATACCTGGTCTGGATAAACTAACTGGATTGATAAATTAAACGAACCTGTTTTGCGGATCTGTAGGACCCACACCAAGTTAGGCAAGTTTGTAAATCTGTTATCTGATCCGTTAGTCTGAAAACTGATCGTCTGAACTTTGTATGTCTGAACTCTGTTAATAAGTTAATCTGAATCTGATAGTCTGAGGACACAAGGGGGAATACTTGTGTCATTTGTTGTTTGGGACCCATATTAGTCAGTAACCCTTTCTGGTATCAAAACTTTGACCCAACTGTAGGTAGGGTCCGGGCACGCTTACTGAACTAATTATAAGTGGTTCATTCTGATAATGGCGATGGGTGTTGATGGTGCGTTCCAACTGGGTCATGTGCGTGCATGGATCCCGGTCTGCCTCTGAGGATGTAAGACGCCGTGACATCTGTAAATATGCATGTGCCAATTGGTTGCCACTTTAGGGAGTGATACACCCTATCGTGGGGCCGACATAGGGTATTTATGTATTAGGGAGTCGATCGCTTGGGTAGGATTTAGGGTACACTTAGCTCTGTCTGATTCTGTTGGTACCGTCTGTTTTGTTGGGTGGTAACACCCGTCTGTTTCTGCGTGGTACCGTTCTGTTAGGGTGGTAAAGGCCCATTATTGTTAGCATTCCGTTTCTGTACTTTATCTGTTAGGGTGGTAAAAGCCCATTTTTCCCAAACTCTATCTCTGTATGGACCATTCTGTTCTGTCCTGTTTTGATGTAAACATTGGGGTAACACCTAATCCTGTTATACTATAATTTGTACCAAGAAGTTGGATCTTGATTTAAGTCAAACACCTGATACTGGGCCAAGTTTAGGCCAAGGGATAAATTCTTGTTTATACATGACATGTTAGAATGCTGGTATACCTGTGGTGAAAAACTTCACCTTGATTATGTGATGACTCCTTTGAACTATCTGTTAGATATTCACCATGCTAGTATGTAATTATCCTTATGTTCATCCCTGCTTCTCATGCCAGTTAACTTTATCAGTTTACATTGATTGTAGTAGGGCTTACTCAGTCTTTTTGACTGACCTGTTTTCTTTCGCCTCTTTTCTTCCGTTTCCCCCCCCCCCCTCCCCCAGGTTCTCAGGGAGGGAATATTGGAGCTTAGCTTGGATTTCTGATCGCTTGCTTGTGGGATTTTAGCTCATGTACGGTCTTGACATGAAGCTAGCTAGGGTTATCACTTATTTTGGGGATAGTACTTATGTATTTCAGTTTTTCAGTAATGTTGTTTTTATCTAGACTTGTGTATTTGGAAAATTGACATTATGTTGTACCAGACTCGTTTTGAAATAGTTTGAAATCTTCCGTTGTTTTACTTATCTTATTTACTCTGTTTACATATATACATATGTTCTTGTTCTGCCTTGATATATCATTATGCATGTTTACCTGATTCAAACACCCCTCCAAAGTCAGAGTGCTTGCAAGAGCCACCCTGGCGGAGGTGGGGTGTTACATAAACTTGGCACGGGATGACTGGGGATAAATGACTACACTAAGTAGCCCACTAGACATAGGATAAACTAAGATAACGGTAAAGACGCATCTACCCACCCAAGGGTAATTACTAACTGCACCACACCAGTCATTCCTACTTAAAGGTTGATCCCTCCCAAGGACTTAGAAAATTTTACCCAGTAGTTTCGTGTACCCTTAGCTGACTACATAGGTGTCGTCTGCCCCTATCTCCACTAGGTGTACCCACTACTCCCAAGCAATCGGCTCCCTACCATAGATACCCGTGCTGGCCCCACAATGGGGTGTATCACTCCCCAAAGTGGCAACCCGATAAAACAAATGGTGCACGACTTATACCTACACGATGCAACAACGTCTTACCTACCAGCCCGGGTCCACACACGCATATGAAACCCGTTGGACTTGCGTTGCCACCGCTAACCCGTTTTGGCCTCTTATAATCAAGCCCAGTACGCGTGTCCCGTCCTCGACATCGAGCCCAATAAGATACATATGGGTTACTGGTTGAAATGGGCCCCCACAAGCTACCACCTAAGCTTGTCAATTTATCTAGTGCATCCCACTTAACCCTTTAATCTTGTTTAATTACATGTTCCCACTTGGTTAAGTCTTCTAATCGTATTTTCTATTGCCACCCAAGGCAACCCACTAGGTTTCCTCATGCCACCCAAGGCACTTACTTGATTTCTACATGCCACCCAAGGCACCCACTTAACCTCTCATGCCCACTACATGCTTATCTGGTTAAGTGTTTCTTAATTGATTAAGAACGTAACCGTTGTAAAGACCTCTCACATTAGACTATCTTTTATGGCAGCTGGATTTGCCGGTTGGGTCCGGGCAGCCTTACGCCATAACCGAGTCTAACCTCGTGTATTTTCACTTGTCACATATGTAGTTTGTGCCTAAGACCTCTCACATTGGGCCAATCATTTGTAGCGGCTGGATTTGCCGGTCGGTTCCGGGCAGTCTTATGCTACAAAAGGGTCCAACCTCGTGTCTTAGTCGATTAATTACACCTAATTAATCACCCCCGAATTAATTTTCCCTAATTAATTCCAATTTTAACGATGTACATAATTGACTCAATTATGTCCATCCACTTTATGGTATGCATAATCATACCAACTTCACACCATTTCATTAACATGTATATTAACCCCATCGTTCCCCACGTAATTTGCTAACATGACATAAAAGGGAAGATTCATCACAAATATAATGGGTTCAACTTGCATAACCTTAACATAGGTTTTAAAGGTGTCAACATGCATATAGCATCAACCCAACTAGCATAAATAATCAACCCAAACTTGCATGAATCACATATGTCATAAAGAGGTTAACTTGCATAAGTTATTTATGTCATACATAGGGGTAAACTTGCATATGCATGTGTAACAACCCGTATTTTCAAATAACCTGTTATAACGTAAATTGAGACAGAATTTAATTATAAAATGTGAATCAAGGGAAACGGGCTATGCCATTGCGTTCGTCTCGGAAAAATACGCGAAATAGAGTCCGAGTTTTCGGAAATCGGAGTCCGTATGACCCAGTTAAAGCCCATTGAAGTTTGCAGAAAATTCCTAAGTAAAAACAGATTTAAATTTTAAATTTAAAACATGGATTAGGGCAAACTGGGCAGGCGGGAAAAATTCCCGCCCAGGACCCCATGTCGACAGGCCTGTCGACAGGGGTCTTAGCATGTCGACTGCCCTATCGACAGCCCTGTCGACAGGGGGTGCCCGGCTGTTTAGCCTGGTGCACCATTTCTGATTAGGGTTGGGTCTTGTGGCCTGTTTCTAGAGAGTTCCGAGATCTAATGGACCTAATTGAATCTAGGGTTAATCCTATGGTCCAAATCACTAGCCTAATCTATAAATAAGACCCTAACCTACCCTAAATCACTCATTATTCATTCTAGCAACAAAACTATGGCAAAATCCAAACTCTCATGGCCTCCACTATCTTCATACAATTCCTAAAATAATTCCTAAGTGATTTTCCTTGCATACAAGTGTATTTAGGCTTGTATGATCCTCCTTAGCTTGCATAAAAGGCTTGTTTCTCTATTGGCATCATAAAGGAGGAGTCTTGGTCAAGTTTGCTTGCATTTGGGGGTTTTAATTAGTTGCATAAGGGGTTCCTTACAATTGCTATACTCATTTGAGTCCGCATAAGCATTGTAAGCCCTCTTACCTTCATTTTAGAAACTCTAAAGTTAATATGTGATGAAAGTTGGGATCTTTGCAAGTTTAGTTAGTTATGTATGTTTATGCAAGTTCATTATGCCATATTGTGCATGTTTAATAAGTTATGCATGTTTATGCAAGTTTACCAAGCCATGATTTGCAAGTTAAATGAGTTATGCATGTTTATGCGAGTCCACTATGCCATGATTTGCAAGTTAAATGAGTTATGCATGTTTATGCAAGTTTACCAAGCCATGATTTGCAAGTTAAATGAGTTATGCATGTTTATGCGAGTCCACTATGCCATGATTTGCAAGTTAAATGAGTTATGCATGTTTATGCGAGTCCACTATGCCATGATTTGCAAGTTAAATGAGTTATGCATGTTCATGCAAGTTCATTATGCCATGTTATGCATGTTTAATAAGTTATGCATGCTTATGCAAGTTTAAAATGACAAGTTGTGCATGTTTGACAAGTTGTGCATGCTTATGCAAGTTTAAAATGACAAGTTGTGCATGTTTGATAAGTTATGCATGCTTATGCAAGTTTAAAAATGACAAGTTGTGCATGTTTGACAAGTTGTGCATGCTTATGCAAGTTTAAAAATGACAAGTTGTGCATGTTTGACAAGTTATGCATGTTTATGGTAATATGCAAGTTCACTATGCTAAGTTGTACAAGTCTAACATGTTATGCATGATTGTTGTGCAAGTTTATCATGTATGTTGTGCCAAGTTCCCTCTTCCTATCCTTTATGCGTTATTACGAATATGTAGGCGATAGAATGGCGTTGGGGGTTTTGGGTAAACTTAAAATACATGAAATATAAGATTGGGAATTTACCTATTAAGTTAGGTCTACCCCTTGGGAATTTACCTATTAAGTTAGGTCTACCCAAGCATTTGTTGACTTGTAATTATGTTTTGAAATAAAGTGGACATGACACTTAGAAAACATAAGTGTGGCCAACTCGAGGTTGGGTTGAGTTTGTAGCGTAATTCTACCCAGAACCGACCGACTTAACTAGTGGCTACAAACAATAGGACCCAATGTGAGAAGTTGGTCATGTGGTGCCAAAACCCGAGGTTAGACTAAGTTGTGGTGTAAACCTACCCGGACCCGCCCGGCCTAACTAGTAACCACAACAAAGGTCTAATGTGAGAGGTTAAGGTGCATTAAGTTAATTAATGCCTCATGATTAGGGTTAAGTCAGGGTCCACTAATACTTAACCAATTTGGGGATTCGAGGGATTGAAATGGGGTTAAGTTGTGAACTGTCAGTTACGCTTAACCAATTAATCCATGATTAGAGAAGGGTTAAATCACACTTAACCCTCTTAGAAACCCTAGCAGCGTGGTCTGTTCCGGCAGTAATCCCAGTTGGGTATCATTCACAACCCTAGAGGACTAGGCTAGGGCGGGGCACGATTACTGGACGGATGTAAGCGACCAAAAAGGCGATGGCTGAGTGGTACAGCGGTGCGGGTCCAGGCGGGCTACGGACGTGCACGTAGTCCGGTGTTGGACAAACTCGAGGCACGGGTACCAGTAGGTTAGGGCTGTGCATTATTGCTTAAGTGTCTGGGGTTGACACCCGAGGGCTTGATACACCCAAAGGTGGACCCAGCACAGTCTAACTACAACCATATGTGGGCCATATGGACACCAACACTTGACGTGTTAGGTTTATAGGGAGCCGATCGACTAGACCGTTGGGCTGGACCTTATATTCACTTCATGTTATTGGGTCAAAGCTTGGGCCAAGGGATCAATACCTGTTATGTTGGTTTGCTAGTACACCGTGGTGCAAAAACTTAACCTTGTTTATGCGATGACACCTCTATCTGTCTTGTAGTTAATTTATCATGCCAGTATGTTGTTATCTATGATCATCTCAGTTTCCATCATGTTGTTAACTTTATTAGTTTATAGACTGATCGTAGCAGGGCTTACTCGGTCTTTTTGACTGACCTGTTTTCTTTTGCCTCTTTTCTTCCGTTCCCCCTCCCCCCCCCAGGTTCTCAGGGAGGGAATACAGGAGCCTAGCTTGGATCTTAGCTGCTTTCTTGGATAGCTCATGTATGCTTTGGACTTGAGCTCGCTATGGTTTTGCCACTTTGGGGATAGCTTCTTTTATGTTTTCTTTTTCAGTTTCAGATGATGTTATTTCATGTATTAGACTTGTTTATTTGGGAAATTGACATTTTGATGTACCAGACTTGTGTTTTGAAATGGTTTAAAAATCTTCCGCTGTTTTACCTACTTACTCTGTTTATTTACATATATATATATATATATGTCATGTCCTGCCTTGCTATATCATTATGCATGTTTACCTTGTTTTAAAACGCCCCACCAAAGTCAGAGTTGCTCGAAAGAGCCACCCTGGCGGAGGTGGGGTGTTACATTTGGTATCAGAGCATATGGTTTACGAGAAGGGATAAAAAGGTTTTTAAAACTTTTGAAAAACTATTTTCAAAACCAAGTATAAAGTATTTTCCAAAGAAAAGTCTAGTTTATTTTAAAGGCTATTCCCCAAAAAGCCATTAGCAAAATTCCTTCGTTTTTCTCCATTCTGAATCTATCTTTTTCTTCGTTTCCAGTATGGCCGACAACTTTGCCATTCCGGAGGGAGTACACGTACCTATTTGGTATAGGAGACTTTTGGAGGCTAGGGCGACCGAAGCCGGCCCCGCAAATATTACTCCTCCTCCGGTAGTTGATGTTCCTCTTCCTCCTTCCCCTCAGCATCCTCAAACTGACTTCGCAGAGATTTTCCAAGATTTTAAGGCGATGGGTTGCAAGAATTTCTTTGGAACCGAGACTTTAGTAGAGGCAAGGAATTGGTTGAAAGAGACCGAAGATCTTTTAGCCACCTTTGATATAGGTGACCGCAGGAAGGTTTTATTGGCAGTATGGTTGCTAAAGGAAGAAGCTGCACGTTGGTGGGTAGTCACCACCGCTACTAGGCCAATCGAGACTTGGGATGACTTTAGAGGAAGGTTTGGACTGAGGTTCTTATCACTGAAGCAAGGGGACATGACTATTAGGGAATACATAGATAAGTTTAATCAACTGACTCGTGTCGATTTAGACTTGGTTAATACAGCTCAGAAGAAGGCCCTACACTTTGCTCTAGGATTAAACGAGCCATTACATGGTTTGGCCATGTCTCATATACCCTTGGGGGCGACTTTCGAGAATTTGGTGAATATGGCCCTACTTCAAGAAGAAGATAACAATGACAAGAAAGAGGTCAAGGCGAATGAGTCTCAAGGCAAGAGAGTAAATTCCGGGAAACGGGGCAAGAATAACAACAACCGCAAGGACAAGCCAAGAGAGAATATAAAATGTAACTTCTGTGGTAAGGTTGGACATATAGCCAGGGAATGTAGGAAGAAGGAGAAGAGAAAGCGGGGCGAATGCTTTCATTGTGGTGAGTTTGGACATCTCAACAAGGATTGCCCGAGGAAACAAGGGCAAGGTCAGACTCAGTGCGCAGGACTATCTGGAGGGCGAGTTCATCCCCTCAACACCGTTCTTCCAGCTTATGATAGAGGTAGTGTTTCTGTTGAAGATCTTGTTTACATTTTCTGATTTTCCCTGTTTGAACTTTGTTTGATTCTGGCACATCGCATAGTTTTATTTCATCTGATCTAGTTGAAAGTTTTGCACCTAAGTACTAGTCTGGTTGATGATCCCGTATATGTTTCAAATCCAATTGGGGGGTTCTGCCCGTTTGTCTGTGGTCTGAGTGGATTTGAAAATTTCTATCTTGAGTATAGAATTCTCGTGGAATGTTTATATTCTCGGTTTCCGGGGATATGGGTTGGTTTTGGGCAAGGAATGGTTGTCCTGTTTTGGAGCCATTCTGGGTTTTTGTATATAGGGTTGTGAGGCTCATGACTCGCCTCGGTAATACCCTAGAAATTTCTAGCAACCCTACGGGTCCCGTCATGTTATGTTATCTTGAATCCCTCAACTCGTCTATCGATAGTTTGCAATCTGTGAGGGTGGTCCGAGAATATCCTGATATCTTGGGGGAAGTGAAGGGGTTACCCTTAGACATAGGATAGATTTCCGCATTATCTGGTTGGTAATACCAAGCCAGTTTCGTGGCCGGTTAGGCACATGACCTCACGAGATGAGAGTTAAGAAAGTAAGTCAAGGAGTTGCTTGAGAAGAACTTCCTGAGACGAAGCATTTTCGAGTAGGGTGCTCCAGTAGTATTCATTACTAATGTGGACAGTTTGCTTCGCTTATGTGTTGATTATCGTGAAAAGAATAGACAACCGTTACCAAGGATCGATGATTTGTTTGATCAGCTTGTAGGAGCATCTGTTTTCTTTTGATCTAGCTACCGGATTCCATCAGCTTAGGATGGCTGAGGATGGAATTGACAAGACTGCGTTTAGGACTCTAGATGGATTTTAGAATGGCTAGTCATACTATTTGGTTTGACTAATGCACCCGCATATTACGTAAACTGGATGGGTAGGGTGTTTAGGGAGTCCTTGAACAAGTTTGTCATGGTCGTCATAGACGATATTTTGATCTCCTCAAAAGAACGAGGAAGAACATGCTATACATCTCAAGGAGGAGATGGATACGCTTGGAGCCACCAGTTGAAGGTCAAGTTCTCCAAATATCACTTTGGAGGAAAGAAGTTGGATTTCTTGGGCACATAGTTCCTAAGTAAGGCTTAGCGGTGGATTCCGCTAAAGTGGTTGCGGTTAAAGACCGAAAAACTCTGAGGAGGGCAATTGAAGTAAGAAGTTTTCTCCGTTTGGCTAGTTAGTTAGCATTCCCTGAGCTTAGACTTCCTCTTCAGGATCAAGAAGGGGGTTTCACAGGAAGAAAGACCTGCAGTTAGTCAAGAACATGGACCAGTTAATTCGAGGCGAGATGTTAAGTCACCTCGCTAGATATATTATAGATGACAGGGGATGACTAAGGCGCGATGAGAGATTATGTGTTCCTCAAGTAAAAGACCTGGTAAAGAAGGTTCTTGAAAATGCACATCACTCGAGGAGGTGGCCGAGTTGGTCTCAGGATGCATGTTGTGCCACCAGGTTAAGGCCAAGTCATAGAAGCCCAGTGGTCCATTACCTCTATTGGGAGGTTTCGCAAGGGAAGTGTGAAAACATCTCGATAGATTATGTGGATGGACTACCTAGATCAAAGAAAGGGAATACGAGTATGTGGGTCATAATAGGTAGACTCACGAAGAGTGCTCATTTCAGTCCGGTGAAGATCAAGAGGACTGCATCATGGTCAGCAACGGTTTACCCTCAAGAAGTTGGCCAGTTTTAAAATAGCCTACAGAAAGCCGTGGGTAGGCAACTGAATCTAGGTATGGCCTATCACTCATAGGCGGATGGTTCATTTCGATTAAGCATAAGATATAGAAAATCACGTTTATAAGGGCAATTGGCAACGTGGATTGGTATTTTCAAGAAAAGTTCTGTTGCATGGAATACTTTATAGTGAGTAGACGAGATCCAGGATTCACTAGTGAATTTTGGAGAGCTTGCACGGATCATGAGGTTATAGTATGTTTAAGCCAAGTATACAGAAGGAAGAATAAGTGGAAAAGAAAGACGAGAGGCGATAATGAAATGAGTTCCAACTCGAATTTGGGAAATAGGAGTTAGGAAGCCAAGGAATCATGAAGTGAAAGATAGTCAAAGCACAGTGGAGTTAAGCTCAAGGAAACGTGACTAAGAAGAGTGAAGACTAGATACGCGCATCATATCTCTTTTTAAGAGTGCATCCTTGATCCTTGTTTTCCTGTGGAGCTTGCTTGCAAGTTATCTTTTGTATGTATCCTCTCGGTCCCATTCTCGATCTTATTTCTGTTGTAAACTCCATAAGGGGGTTAAGACTCATCGGTTAGTACTACATGTCAAAGTTTGAATGGATTTCTTGTAATCCAAAAAAAAAAGAGTTTATCTAGTTTATCTAGCTTATCGTGTCTATCTTGTCATGAGAACCTTAGGTAGAAACCCTTTGGATGAAACATGTATTTGAAACATGTTATGCTTGATGTTTGCAAGTGGTTACTCGTGGATGCATTATACACATTAGGCACTAGATCGGCTCACACACTCTTCATGTTGCATATGCATGAGTGTTTATGCTTATTCATGATTGAAACTTGTTGTGCCACCACATGGATGTTGCATATGGATGAATGTTATGTGCACTCATATAGATACTATGAATTTAGGAATTTGCATACATATGGATTCATTTCACTGACATACATATACATTAAGGAGGTTTACTGTATCAGTAACCGCCTGATTTACATACATATGCATTAAGGAGGTTTACTGTATCAGTAACCGCCTGATTTTTGCATTAGGTAAGTACATATACACACACTTTTGCATATGTTCATCCAGCATTTAGAATCTTGTAAGGACAATGATTGCTCGTGGATGATGCTTTGAGTAGATGGATGATTGGATGGTAGGATACGTTCTTCCTAACTTGAAGATTTCGGAGACGAAATCCTTTAAGGAGGGGAGAATGTAACAACCCGTATTTTCAAATAACCTGTTATAACGTAAATTGAGACAGAATTTAATTATAGAATGTGAATCAAGGGAAACGGGCTATGCCATTGCGTTCGTCTCGGAAAAATACGCGAAATAGAGTCCGAGTTTTCGGAAATCGGAGTCCGTATGACCCAGTTAAAGCCCATTGAAGTTTGCAGAAAATTCCTAAGTAAAAACAGATTTAAATTTTAAATTTAAAACATGGATTAGGGCAAACTGGGCAGGCGGGAAAAATTCCCGCCCAGGACCCCATGTCGACAGGCCTGTCGACAGGGGTCTTAGCATGTCGACTGCCCTGTCGACAGCCCTGTCGACAGGGGGTGCCCGGCTGTTTAGCCTGGTGCACCATTTCTGATTAGGGTTGGGTCTTGTGGCCTGTTTCTAGAGAGTTCCGAGATCTAATGGACCTAATTGAATCTAGGGTTAATCCTATGGTCCAAATCACTAGCCTAATCTATAAATAAGACCCTAATCTACCCTAAATCACTCATTATTCATTCTAGCAACAAAACTATGGCAAAATCCAAACTCTCATGGCCTCCACTATCTTCATACAATTCCTAAAATAATTCCTAAGTGATTTTCCTTGCATACAAGTGCATTTAGGCTTGTATGATCCTCCTTAGCTTGCATAAAAGGCTTGTTTCTCTATTGGCATCATAAAGGAGGAGTCTTGGTCAAGTTTGCTTGCATTTGGGGGTTTTAATTAGTTGCATAAGGGGTTCCTTACAATTGCTATACTCATTTGAGTCCGCATAAGCATTGTAAGCCCTCTTACCTTCATTTTAGAAACTCTAAAGTTAATATGTGATGAAAGTTGGGATCTTTGCAAGTTTATTTAGTTATGTATGTTTATGCAAGTTCATTATGCCATATTGTGCATGTTTAATAAGTTATGCATGTTTATGCAAGTTTACCAAGCCATGATTTGCAAGTTAAATGAGTTATGCATGTTTATGCGAGTCCACTATGCCATGATTTGCAAGTTAAATGAGTTATGCATGTTTATGCAAGTTTACCAAGCCATGATTTGCAAGTTAAATGAGTTATGCATGTTTATGCGAGTCCACTATGCCATGATTTGCAAGTTAAATGAGTTATGCATGTTTATGCGAGTCCACTATGCCATGATTTGCAAGTTAAATGAGTTATGCATGTTCATGCAAGTTCATTATGCCATGTTATGCATGTTTAATAAGTTATGCATGCTTATGCAAGTTTAAAATGACAAGTTGTGCATGTTTGACATGTTGTGCATGCTTATGCAAGTTTAAAATGACAAGTTGTGCATGTTTGATAAGTTATGCATGCTTATGCAAGTTTAAAAATGACAAGTTGTGCATGCTTATGCAAGTTTAAAAATGACAAGTTGTGCATGTTTGACAAGTTATGCATGTTTATGGTAATATGCAAGTTCACTATGCTAAGTTGTACAAGTCTAACATGTTATGCATGATTGTTGTGCAAGTTTATCATGTATGTTGTGCCAAGTTCCCTCTTCCTATCCTTTATGCGTTATTACGAATATGTAGGCGATAGAATGGCGTTGGGGGTTTTGGGTAAACTTAAAATACATGAAATATAAGATTGGGAATTTACCTATTAAGTTAGGTCTACCCCTTGGGAATTTACCTATTAAGTTAGGTCTACCCAAGCATTTGTTGACTTGTAATTATGTTTTGAAATAAAGTGGACATGACACTTAGAAAACATAAGTGTGGCCAACTCGAGGTTGGGTTGAGTTTGTAGCGTAATTCTACCCGGAACCGACCGACTTAACTAGTGGCTACAAACAATAGGACCCAATGTGAGAAGTTGGTCATGTGGTGCCAAAACCCGAGGTTAGACTAAGTTGTGGTGTAAACCTACCCGGACCCGCCCGGCCTAACTAGTAACCACAACAAAGGTCTAATGTGAGAGGTTAAGGTGCATTAAGTTAATTAATGCCTCATGATTAGGGTTAAGTCAGGGTCCACTAATACTTAACCAATTTGGGGATTCGAGGGATTGAAATGGGGTTAAGTTGTGAACTGTCAGTTACGCTTAACCAATTAATCCATGATTAGAGAAGGGTTAAATCACACTTAACCCTCTTAGAAACCCTAGCAGCGTGGTCTGTTCCGGCAGTAATCCCAGTTGGGTATCATTCACAACCCTAGAGGACTAGGCTAGGGCGGGGCACGATTACTGGACGGATGTAAGCGACCAAAAAGGCGATGGCTGAGTGGTACAGCGGTGCGGGTCCAGGCGGGCTACGGACGTGCACGTAGTCCGGTGTTGGACAAACTCGAGGCACGGGTACCAGTAGGTTAGGGCTGTGCATTATTGCTTAAGTGTCTGGGGTTGACACCCGAGGGCTTGATACACCCAAAGGTGGACCCAGCACAGTCTAACTACAACCATATGTGGGCCATATGGACACCAACACTTGACGTGTTAGGTTTATAGGGAGCCGATCGACTAGACCGTTGGGCTGGACCTTATATTCACTTCATGTTATTGGGTCAAAGCTTGGGCCAAGGGATCAATACCTGTTATGTTGGTTTGCTAGTACACCGTGGTGCAAAAACTTAACCTTGTTTATGCGATGACACCTCTATCTGTCTTGTAGTTAATTTATCATGCCAGTATGTTGTTATCTATGATCATCTCAGTTTCCATCATGCTGTTAACTTTATTAGTTTATAGACTGATCGTAGCAGGGCTTACTCAGTCTTTTTGACTGACCTGTTTTCTTTTGCCTCTTTTCTTCCGTTTCCCCCCCCCCCCCCCCCCAGGTTCTCAGGGAGGGAATACAGGAGCCTAGCTTGGATCTTAGCTGCTTTCTTGGATAGCTCATGTATGCTTTGGACTTGAGCTCGCTATGGTTTTGCCACTTTGGGGATAGCTTCTTTTATGTTTTCTTTTTCAGTTTCAGATGATGTTATTTCATGTATTAGACTTGTTTATTTGGGAAATTGACATTTTGATGTACCAGACTTGTGTTTTGAAATGGTTTAAAAATCTTCCGCTGTTTTACCTACTTACTCTGTTTATTTACATATATATATATATATGTCATGTCCTGCCTTGCTATATCATTATGCATGTTTACCTTGTTTTAAAACGCCCCACCAAAGTCAGAGTTGCTCGAAAGAGCCACCCTGGCGGAGGTGGGGTGTTACATTTGGTATCAGAGCATATGGTTTACGAGAAGGGATAAAAAGGTTTTTAAAACTTTTGAAAAACTATTTTCAAAACCAAGTATAAAGTATTTTCCAAAGAAAAGTCTAGTTTATTTTAAAGGCTATTCCCCAAAAAGCCATTAGCAAAATTCCTTCGTTTTTCTCCATTCTGAATCTATCTTTTTCTTCGTTTCCAGTATGGCCGACAACTTTGCCATTCCGGAGGGAGTACACGTACCTGTTTGGTATAGGAGACTTTTGGAGGCTAGGGCGACCGAAGCCGGCCCCGCAAATATTACTCCTCCTCCGGTAGTTGATGTTCCTCTTCCTCCTTCCCCTCAGCATCCTCAAACTGACTTCGCAGAGATTTTCCAAGATTTTAAGGCGATGGGTTGCAAGAATTTCTTTGGAACCGAGACTTTAGTAGAGGCAAGGAATTGGTTGAAAGAGACCGAAGATCTTTTAGCCACCTTTGATATAGGTGACCGCAGGAAGGTTTTATTGGCAGTATGGTTGCTAAAGGAAGAAGCTGCACGTTGGTGGGTAGTCACCACCGCTACTAGGCCAATCGAGACTTGGGATGACTTTAGAGGAAGGTTTGGACTGAGGTTCTTATCACTGAAGCAAGGGGACATGACTATTAGGGAATACATAGATAAGTTTAATCAACTGACTCGTGTCGATTTAGACTTGGTTAATACAGCTCAGAAGAAGGCCCTACACTTTGCTCTAGGATTAAACGAGCCATTACATGGTTTGGCCATGTCTCATATACCCTTGGGGGCGACTTTCGAGAATTTGGTGAATATGGCCCTACTTCAAGAAGAAGATAACAATGACAAGAAAGAGGTCAAGGCGAATGAGTCTCAAGACAAGAGAGTAAATTCCGGGAAACGGGGCAAGAATAACAACAACCGCAAGGACAAGCCAAGAGAGAATATAAAATGTAACTTCTGTGGTAAGGTTGGACATATAGCCAGGGAATGTAGGAAGAAGGAGAAGAGAAAGCGGGGCGAATTCTTTCATTGTGGTGAGTTTGGACATCTCAACAAGGATTGCCCGAGGAAACAAGGGCAAGGTCAGACTCAGTGCGCAGGACTATCTGGAGGGCGAGTTCATCCCCTCAACACCGTTCTTCCAGCTTATGATAGAGGTAGTGTTTCTGTTGAAGATCTTGTTTACATTTTCTGATTTTCCCTGTTTGAACTTTGTTTGATTCTGGCACATCGCATAGTTTTATTTCATCTGATCTAGTTGAAAGTTTTGCACCTAAGTACTAGTCTGGTTGATGATCCCGTATATGTTTCAAATCCAATTGGGGGGTTCTGCCCGTTTGTCTGTGGTCTGAGTGGATTTGAAAATTTCTATCTTGAGTATAGAATTCTCGTGGAATGTTTATATTCTCGGTTTCCGGGGATATGGGTTGGTTTTGGGCAAGGAATGGTTGTCCTGTTTTGGAGCCATTCTGGGTTTTTGTATATAGGGTTGTGAGTTTCATGACTCGCCTCGGTAATACCCTAGAAATTTCTAGCAACCCTACGGGTCCCGTCATGTTATGTTATCTTGAATCCCTCAACTCGTCTATCGATAGTTTGCAATCTGTGAGGGTGGTCCGAGAATATCCTGATATCTTGGGGGAAGTGAAGGGGTTACCCTTAGACATAGGATAGATTTCCGCATTATCTGGTTGGTAATACCAAGCCAGTTTCGTGGCCGGTTAGGCACATGACCTCACGAGATGAGAGTTAAGAAAGTAAGTCAAGGAGTTGCTTGAGAAGAACTTCCTGAGACGAAGCATTTTCGAGTAGGGTGCTCCAGTAGTATTCATTACTAATGTGGACAGTTTGCTTCGCTTATGTGTTGATTATTGTGAAAAGAATAGACAACCGTTACCAAGGATCGATGATTTGTTTGATCAGCTTGTAGGAGCATCTGTTTTCTTTTGATCTAGCTACCGGATTCCATCAGCTTAGGATGGCTGAGGATGGAATTGACAAGACTGCGTTTAGGACTCTAGATGGATTTTAGAATGGCTAGTCATACTATTTGGTTTGACTAATGCACCCGCATATTACGTAAACTGGATGGGTAGGGTGTTTAGGGAGTCCTTGAACAAGTTTGTCATGGTCGTCATAGACGATATTTTGATCTCCTCAAAAGAACGAGGAAGAACATGCTATACATCTCAAGGAGGAGATGGATACGCTTGGAGCCACCAGTTGAAGGTCAAGTTCTCCAAATATCACTTTGGAGGAAAGAAGTTGGATTTCTTGGGCACATAGTTCCTAAGTAAGGCTTAGCGGTGGATTCCGCTAAAGTGGTTGCGGTTAAAGACCGAAAAACTCTGAGGAGGGCAATTGAAGTAAGAAGTTTTCTCCGTTTGGCTAGTTAGTTAGCATTCCCTGAGCTTAGACTTCCTCTTCAGGATCAAGAAGGGGGTTTCACAGGAAGAAAGACCTGCAGTTAGTCAAGAACATGGACCAGTTAATTCGAGGCGAGATGTTAAGTCACCTCGCTAGATATATTATAGATGACAGGGGATGACTAAGGCGCAATGAGAGATTATGTGTTCCTCAAGTAAAAGACCTGGTAAAGAAGGTTCTTGAAAATGCACATCACTCGAGGAGGTGGCCGAGTTGGTCTCAGGATGCATGTTGTGCCACCAGGTTAAGGCCAAGTCATAGAAGCCCAGTGGGCCATTACCTCTATTGGGAGGTTTCGCAAGGGAAGTGTGAAAACATCTCGATAGATTATGTGGATGGACTACCTAGATCAAAGAAAGGGAATACGAGTATGTGGGTCATAATAGGTAGACTCACGAAGAGTGCTCATTTCAGTCCGGTGAAGAGCAAGAGGACTGCATCATGGTCAGCAACGGTTTACCCTTAAGAAGTTGGCCAGTTTTAAAATAGCCTACAGAAAGCCGTGGGTAGGCAACTGAATCTAGGTATGGCCTATCACTCATAGGCGGATGGTTCATTTCGATTAAGCATAAGATATAGAAAATCACGTTTATAAGGGCAATTGGCAACGTGGATTGGTATTTTCAAGAAAAGTTCTGTTGCATGGAATACTTTATAGTGAGTAGACGAGATCCAGGATTCACTAGTGAATTTTGGAGAGCTTGCACGGATCATGAGGTTATAGTATGTTTAAGCCAAGTATACAGAAGGAAGAATAAGTGGAAAAGAAAGACGAGAGGCGATAATGAAATGAGTTCCAACTCGAATTTGGGAAATAGGAGTTAGGAAGCCAAGGAATCATGAAGTGAAAGATAGTCAAAGCACAGTGGAGTTAAGCTCAAGGAAACGTGACTAAGAAGAGTGAAGACTAGATACGCGCATCATATCTCTTTTTAAGAGTGCATCCTTGATCCTTGTTTTCCTGTGGAGCTTGCTTGCAAGTTATCTTTTGTATGTATCCTCTCGGTCCCATTCTCAATCTTATTTCTGTTTTAAACTCCATAAGGGGGTTAAGACTCATCGGTTAGTACTATATGTCAAAGTTTGAATGGATTTCTTGTAATCCAAAAAAAAAGAGTTTATCTAGTTTATCTAGCTTATCGTGTCTATCTTGTCATGAGAACCTTACGTAGAAACCCTTTGGATGAAACATGTATTTGAAACATGTTATGCTTGATGTTTGCAAGTGGTTACTCGTGGATGCATTATACACATTAGGCACTAGATCGGCTCACACACTCTTCATGTTGCATATGCATGAGTGTTTATGCTTATTCATGATTGAAACTTGTTGTGCCACCACATGGATGTTGCATATGGATGAATGTTATGTGCACTCATATAGATACTATGAATTTAGGAATTTGCATACATATGGATTCATTTCACTGACATACATATACATTAAGGAGGTTTACTGTATCAGTAACCGCCTGATTTACATACATATGCATTAAGGAGGTTTACTGTATCAGTAACCGCCTGATTTTTGCATTAGGTAAGTACATATACACACACTTTTGCATATGTTCATCCAGCATTTAGAATCTTGTAAGGACAATGATTGCTCGTGGATGATGCTTTGAGTAGATGGATGATTGGATGGTAGGATACATTCTTCCTAACTTGAAGATTTCGGGGACGAAATCCTTTAAGGAGGGGAGAATGTAACAACCCGTATTTTCAAATAACCTGTTATAACGTAAATTGAGACAGAATTTAATTATACAATGTGAATCAAGGGAAACGGGCTATGCCATTGCGTTCGTCTCGGAAAAATACGCGAAATAGAGTCCGAGTTTTCGGAAATCGGAGTCCGTATGACCCAGTTAAAGCCCATTGAAGTTTGCAGAAAATTCCTAAGTAAAAACAGATTTAAATTTTAAATTTAAAACATGGATTAGGGCAAACTGGGCAGGCGGGAAAAATTCCCGCCCAGGACCCCATGTCGACAGGCCTGTCGACAGGGGTCTTAGCATGTCGACTGCCCTGTCGACAGCCCTATCGACAGGGGGTGCCCGGCTGTTTAGCCTGGTGCACCATTTCTGATTAGGGTTGGGTCTTGTGGCCTGTTTCTAGAGAGTTCCGAGATCTAATGGACCTAATTGAATCTAGGGTTAATCCTATGGTCCAAATCACTAGCCTAATCTATAAATAAGACCCTAATCTACCCTAAATCACTCATTATTCATTCTAGCAACAAAACTATGGCAAAATCCAAACTCTCATGGCCTCCACTATCTTCATACAATTCCTAAAATAATTCCTAAGTGATTTTCCTTGCATACAAGTGTATTTAGGCTTGTATGATCCTCCTTAGCTTGCATAAAAGGCTTGTTTCTCTATTGGCATCATAAAGGAGGAGTCTTGGTCAAGTTTGCTTGCATTTGGGGGTTTTAATTAGTTGCATAAGGGGTTCCTTACAATTGCTATACTCATTTGAGTCCGCATAAGCATTGTAAGCCCTCTTACCTTCATTTTAGAAACTCTAAAGTTAATATGTGATGAAAGTTGGGATCTTTGCAAGTTTATTTAGTTATGTATGTTTATGCAAGTTCATTATGCCATATTGTGCATGTTTAATAAGTTATGCATGTTTATGCAAGTTTACCAAGCCATGATTTGCAAGTTAAATGAGTTATGCATGTTTATGCGAGTCCACTATGCCATGATTTGCAAGTTAAATGAGTTATGCATGTTTATGCAAGTTTACCAAGCCATGATTTGCAAGTTAAATGAGTTATGCATGTTTATGCGAGTCCACTATGCCATGATTTGCAAGTTAAATGACTTATGCATGTTTATGCGAGTCCACTATGCCATGATTTGCAAGTTAAATGAGTTATGCATGTTCATGCAAGTTCATTATGCCATGTTATGCATGTTTAATAAGTTATGCATGCTTATGCAAGTTTAAAATGACAAGTTGTGCATGTTTGACAAGTTGTGCATGCTTATGCAAGTTTAAAATGACAAGTTGTGCATGTTTGATAAGTTATGCATGCTTATGAAAGTTTAAAAATGACAAGTTGTGCATGTTTGACAAGTTGTGCATGCTTATGCAAGTTTAAAAATGACAAGTTGTGCATGTTTGACAAGTTATGCATGTTTATGGTAATATGCAAGTTCACTATGCTAAGTTGTACAAGTCTAACATGTTATGCATGATTGTTGTGCAAGTTTATCATGTATGTTGTGCCAAGTTCCCTCTTCCTATCCTTTATGCGTTATTACGAATATGTAGGCGATAGAATGGCGTTGGGGGTTTTGGGTAAACTTAAAATACATGAAATATAAGATTGGGAATTTACCTATTAAGTTAGGTCTACCCCTTGGGAATTTACCTATTAAGTTAGGTCTACCCAAGCATTTGTTGACTTGTAATTATGTTTTGAAATAAAGTGGACATGACACTTAGAAAACATAAGTGTGGCCAACTCGAGGTTGGGTTGAGTTTGTAGCGTAATTCTACCCGGAACCGACCGGCTTAACTAGTGGCTACAAACAATAGGACCCAATGTGAGAAGTTGGTCATGTGGTGCCAAAACCCGAGGTTAGACTAAGTTGTGGTGTAAACCTACCCGGACCCGCCCGGCCTAACTAGTAACCACAACAAAGGTCTAATGTGAGAGGTTAAGGTGCATTAAGTTAATTAATGCCTCATGATTAGGGTTAAGTCAGGGTCCACTAATACTTAACCAATTTGGGGATTCGAGGGATTGAAATGGGGTTAAGTTGTGAACTGTCAGTTACGCTTAACCAATTAATCCATGATTAGAGAAGGGTTAAATCACACTTAACCCTCTTAGAAACCCTAGCAGCGTGGTCTGTTCCGGCAGTAATCCCAGTTGGGTATCATTCACAACCCTAGAGGACTAGGCTAGGGCGGGGCACGATTACTGGACGGATGTAAGCGACCAAAAAGGCGATGGCTGAGTGGTACAGCGGTGCGGGTCCAGGCGGGCTACGAACGTGCACGTAGTCCGGTGTTGGACAAACTCGAGGCACGGGTACCAGTAGGTTAGGGCTGTGCATTATTGCTTAAGTGTCTGGGGTTGACACCCGAGGGCTTGATACACCCAAAGGTGGACCCAGCACAGTCTAACTACAACCATATGTGGGCCATATGGACACCAACACTTGACGTGTTAGGTTTATAGGGAGCCGATCGACTAGACCGTTGGGCTGGACCTTATATTCACTTCATGTTATTGGGTCAAAGCTTGGGCCAAGGGATCAATACCTGTTATGTTGGTTTGCTAGTACACCGTGGTGCAAAAACTTAACCTTGTTTATGCGATGACACCTCTATCTGTCTTGTAGTTAATTTATCATGCCAGTATGTTGTTATCTATGATCATCTCAGTTTCCATCATGCTGTTAACTTTATTAGTTTATAGACTGATCGTAGCAGGGCTTACTCAGTCTTTTTGACTGACCTATTTTCTTTCGCCTCTTTTCTTCCGTTCCCCCCCCCCCCCCAGGTTCTCAGGGAGGGAATACAGGAGCCTAGCTTGGATCTTAGCTGCTTTCTTGGATAGCTCATGTATGCTTTGGACTTGAGCTCGCTATGGTTTTGCCACTTTGGGGATAGCTACTTTTATGTTTTCTTTTTCAGTTTCAGATGATGTTATTTCATGTATTAGACTTGTTTATTTGGGAAATTGACATTTTGATGTACCAGACTTGTGTTTTGAAATGGTTTAAAAATCTTCCGCTGTTTTACCTACTTACTCTGTTTATTTACATATATATATATATATATGTCATGTCCTGCCTTGCTATATCATTATGCATGTTTACCTTGTTTTAAAACGCCCCACCAAAGTCAGAGTTGCTCGAAAGAGCCACCCTGGCGGAGGTGGGGTGTTACAGCATGTATGACATAGAAAGGGGTTAACTTGCATATGTATGCATATCATACAAAGGTGTAAACTTGCACATGTTACTTGCATATAATCAAACACCATACTTGCATAACATGTCATATGTGAACTTGCATATAATCATACACCAAACTTGCATACATATCATAGATGAACTTGCATATAATCATACACTAAACTTGCATAATCATGGTGTCATAATGGATCAATGTTTCTCATATGACTTGCATATCTTGCATAACATCATAAACACATAGCATATGACTTGCATAACTTGCATAACATCACAAACACATAGCATATGACTTGCATAACTTGCATAACATCATAATCACATAGCATATGACTTGCATAACTTGCATAACATCATGAACATGTAGCATATGACTTGCATAACTTGCATAACATCATGAACATATAGCACATAACTTGCATAACATGCATAACATCATTAACACATAGCATATAACTTGCATAACATGCATAGCATCATTAACACATAGCATATAACTTGCATAACATGCATTGATCAACATTCATAGCCATAACCTCATTATATCCTATCATAATCATTTCAACAATTGGTCATTAAGGCTATAGAAAACTCACAACTTGTTGATTAGCACTCCTAAGAAGAAGATTAAGTTGATAGATTTGATTAGTGATTGATTTGAGATGCTATCTTCTTCTACAAATTGATGGAGGCTCCTTCAAGTTGCATTTTGACGGCATGACGGCATTGTATCTATTTTTAGTATGAATTAGGGTAGTCTTAGGATGTATTTATAGAGTAGTTAGGTGTTTTAGGCCATTAGATTAACCCTAAATCAGATTAGAGCCGTCAGATCTCGTCCTAGCCACTAAAACACAGCCCAAAAGACAAGCTGGTGCACCCAGGTCACCTGGGCTCGACCAGGGAGGTCGACCCTAGGGTCGACTCCCCAGTCGACCTGGTGGGCAGGTCGACTCCCCAGTCGACCCCCAGGTCGACCCCTGGGTCTGGCGGGATTTTTCCCGCCACTTCTGAAAATTGAAATTTTTGTTTTAAAATCTGTTTTTAAATTTCTGCAAACTTCTTTGGGCCTTATCGGGGTCATACGGACTCCGATTTTCGAAAACTCGGACTCTATTTCACGTATTTTTCCGAGACGAATGTAATGGCATAGCCCGTTTCCCCTGATTCAGATTTTTAAATTTAATTCTGCCCTGTTTTATATTATAGCTAGTTATTCAACATACGGGGTGTTACACTCTCCCCTGCTTAAAGGATTTCGTGCCCGAAATCTCTAAGTCAAGAAGAACGTATCCTACCATCCAAACAACCATCTACTCAAACCATCAAACACTGGCATCCATTGTCCTTAGAGTTTCTAATGCTGTATGAACATATGCAAAGAGTGTGTGTATATGTTCCCTGTCTAATGCAAAATCAGGCGGTCTACTGATTCAGTTGACCTCCTTAATGCAAACCATGATAGTGCCATGCATCCAACATGTATGCGAAAGAACCTTATCGACACATACTATTACTACATGCGTGCACAACCATTCATCAAAATGCATCATCCATATGATAGCACAACAATTATACATCCATTAATATAGCTACCTACACACAATTTTATGCAATATGCAATATGAAGTGATTGAGCCAATCTAGTGCCTAGAGTGTGTGTATATGCATCCACGAGCAACCACTAGCAAACACTTGCATCCACACGCATCCATCAAACATAACATGTCTCAAACACATGTTTCAACCATAGGTTTTACCCTATCTAAAGGTCAAAGGTACTAATGAGAGGACATACTAAAGATAAGATAAGTACTAGACAAACGATAAAGGAGAAGTTAAAAGACATACCCTCAAAAAGGAATGGGTATAATGAACGCATCTTCGCTTCTGTCTCCCAAGTAGCATTGCTCTCATCTTCTCCCCATTGCACTTTGACTAGCCGCACCTCTCTGTTCCTCAACTTCCTAATCTCTGACCCAAGGATGCGGGTAGGAGCTCGTCGAATAGTTGCATCATGCTCTACCTCCACTTCTTTTAGCAAGCTCGGCTCTACCACCTCTACGGTCTCATGTAGGCACTTCCTCAAATGTGACACATGGAATACGTCATGTACCCCACTGAGTCTCTCGGGTAAATCCACTCTATATGCCATCCATCCAATCCTTTCCTTAATAGGAAACGGCCTAATAAATCTTGGAGCTAACTTCCCAACGGACCCAAAGCGAACTACATTCCGTAATGGAGATACTTTGACAAAGACCATGTCCCCAATCTCAAACTCCAGATCCGTCCTCCTCTTGTCCGCATAAGATTTTTGCCTATCCTGCGCTGCTTTCATCCTTCTTCGAATCAAATCAATCTTTTCCGTAGTCTCTCTAACCATATCGGGCCCAAGCAAGATCTTATCCGTAGATTCCCACAAACATGTAGGTGATCGACAAGGCCTTCCATAAAGAGCTTCGAAAGGAGCCATACCAATACTGGACTGAAAGCTGTTATTATATGCGAACTCCACCAATGGAAGATGCTCTTCCCATGTACCTCCAAAATCTAGGATACAAAGCCTCAAAAGGTCTTCCAGAACACGATTCACCCTCTCGGTCTAGCCGTCCGTCTGAGGATGATATGCGGTGCTCAGACACAACTGAGTCCCCACTGCTTCTTGCAAACTCTTCCAAAACTCGCTAGTGAAGATAGGATCTCGATCACTCACTATGCTAGAGGGTACCCCATGCAATCGAACTATCTCTCGAAGATAAACTGAAGCTAGCCATGGAGCAGTCGTCTTGCTCTTCACAGGTATGAAATGGGCGCTTTTAGTAAGTCTGTCTACCACAACCCAAATTCCCGTATTACCCTTTCTCGATCTGGGTAACCCGTCAATAAAATCCATCGAGACGCTATCCCACTTCCATTGCGGAACTTCCAATAGGTGAAGCAACCCACCTGGTTTCTTTTGCTCCGCTTTCACCTGTTGGCACACCAAGCATCTAGCGACATACTCGGCCACATCTTTCTTCATACTGGCCCAAAAGAAAACTCGCTTCATGTCTTGGTACATCTTGTCCCCACCGGGATGAATGGTCATCCTAGAACGGTGTGCATCATCAAGAATAGCCTTCCTCAAACCCTCATCTTGCGGTACACAAAGTCTACCGTCTCTACGCAAGCACCCCCTATCGTCTAGGGTGTACCTACTCAAATGGCTGGACGACTCCCCCCTTATGAGCTTCTCTACCAACTCAACCAACTGTGGGTCGTCCCTCTGTGCCTCGCCAATCCGCCCTAAAAGAGTAGGTCTGACCTCCAAGGATGCTAGCAAACTGGGTACATAATCAACGAAAGATCTGAAATCAAACATCGAGATAAATTCCAAGCTTCGTCGTTCCACGAACAATGGACTCAAGGACAACCTTTTTCTACTCAAGGCGTCCGCCACTACGTTACCCTTGCCAGGGGTATACGCTATCTCGAAATCATAGGATGCTAAGAACTCCATCCACCTTTGCTGTCTCAAGTTCAAATCCTTCTGAGAAAACAAGTACTTCAATGATTTGTGGTCAGTGAACAATTCGAATCTCTCACCAAGAAGATAATGGCGCCAAATCTTAAGCGCAAAAACAATAGCGGCCAACTCTAAATCATGGGTAGGGTAATTTTTCTCATGCTTTCTCAACTGCCTTCCACCATAGGCTATTACCCTTTCCTCTTGCATTAAGACTGCGTCCAGTCCTGTCCCACAAGCATCGGTATAGACAACAAATGGCTTACTCCCATCTGGCAACACTAAGACTGGAGCTGTGGTTAAAGCTCTCTTTAACCGTCGGAACGCATCATCACAATCTACGTCCCATGCGAAGACTAGATTCTTCTTCGTCAAGCGAATTAATGGGGCTGATATCTTCGCGAAGTCCTTGATAAACTTCCTATAGTAGCCAGCCAACCCCAAGAAACTCCTCACCTCGGTAGCATTCTTTGGAACCTTCCAATCTTGAATAGATACTACCTTCGCGGGATCCACAGCTATCCCCTCCTTGGAGACCACGTGCCCCAAGAATCGCACTTCCTTCCTCCAGAAGTGACATTTAGAAAATTTAGCCTTAAGACTATGCGCTCGAAGAGTCTCCAACACTTCCCTAAGATGTAGGGCATGCTCCTCTTCACTCTTAGAAAATACTAAGATATCATCCACAAAGACCACCACGAACTTATTAAGGAACTCCCTGAACACCCTACTCATCAAGTCAACAAAATATGCAGGGGCATTCGTCAAACCAAATGGCATCACCAGCCACTCATAGAAACCATCCGGAGTCCTAAAGGCAGTCTTGTCTATGTTATCCTCAGCCACTCTCAACTGATGAAACCCCGTGGCCAAGTCCAACTGCGAAAATACTGAAGCGCCTACCAACTGATCAAAAAGATCATCAATCCTCGGCAATGGGTGTCTATTCTTCTTTGTGAGCTTGTTGAGTTCTCTATAGTCTACACAAAGTCTGAGGGACCCATCCGCCTTCGTAGCAAAAACTACTGGAGCACCCCACTCCGATATACTTCGTCTTATGAACCCCTTCTCAAGCAACTCCCCTACTTGCTTATGGAGTTCCCTCCTCTCACGAGGAGCCATGTGGCGCACGGGTAAAGATACTGGTTTAGCATTATCCACCAGATATATTCTAAAGTCAATCTCCCGCTTCGTAGGTAAGCCCTTCACCTCCTCAAACACATCCGGGTACTCCCGGACCACTCTAACAGATCGCAAACTATCGACCGAAGCGTCAAGTGATTCAAGATAACTTAGCATAACAGATTCCATGGGATTACAAGAGATCTCGAGAGTGTTCCCCAAACGGGTCATAAGCCTAACAACTCTCCTTTCACAATCAAGAACGGCACCATTACTGGATAACCAGTCCATGCCCAAAATCAACCCATAGCCCGTGAAGCCCAAAACAAAAGCATCACATCTAAACTCAATGCTATGTATAGAAATCTTCAAACCCAAACATATCATGGACAAATAAGTGGAGCCCCCAATTGGGTTTGAAACAACCAAGGGATCATCTACTAGACTGGTGTCTAAGTGCAGTGACTCAACTAATGATGATGAGATAAACGAATGTGATGCTCCAGAGTCAAACAATGTACGGACAGGATGATCAAATAGAAAAACCAGACTTTCAACGGAAATAGTTCTACCTCTTTCCTGAGTTGGTGGAACTGCGAGAGCCTGAACTTGCCCCCTTGCCTGACCCGGTGCCATAAGAGCTTGCACCTGTCCTCCTGAGGTAGATCCCGTCCTTTGCCCCTTCTTAGGGCAGTCCTTCACTAGATGCCCTGCTTCACCACAGTGGTAGCAGCCAGTCTTCTTCTTCTTCCGACAATCTTTGCTTAGGTGGCCTGGTATCCCGCAATTGAAGCATTTCTTCTTCCCCTTGCCAACGTTGCCTTTCCCACCTTTGTTTTGTTGTTGCTGTTGAGGTCTCTTTTGATCTCCCTTCTTCTCGGGTTCCTTATTAGCATTGGGACCCTTCTCTTCCTCATGCATGAGTGCCATGTCAACTAGCTTCTCAAAGGTGGCCCCCATAGGGATATGAGTCATAGCCAATCCATGCATCGGTTCATTCAAGCCTTTAACGAACCTCAAAGCCTTCTTCTCCGGTGTATTCACCATATCTATGCCAAACCTTGCCAATTGATTAAACTTGTTGACATATTCCTTCACCGAGAGGTTTCCTTGCTTTAGAGTCAAGAACCTTTCCATATACAAGTTTTCCTCCGCCCTTGAGAGAAACTTTGCCACAAATCTTTGCCTGAAATCCGCCCAAGAGTCAACGGGGCGCTCTCCATTAGTGAACTCCCACCAGAATGAGGCCTCTCCCTTCATTAACCAAGCAGCTAACTTGACTTTCTTTCCTTCTTCCATCTCAAAGATATCTATCAACTCTTCCACCTCCTTAAGCCAATCTCTAGCCTCCACAAAAGTTTCTGATCCTTGAAAAGGTTCCCTCACATAGCTTTAAATTCCTTGCAAGTCTTAGCAAAAGTATCCGTACGAGGAGGAGGAGGGGGAGGAGGAAGATCGGGTGTTACGGTTGGTGGAGGAACATTTGCTGGACCCGCAGTGGCGGCCCTAGCCTCCATCAATCTCCTATACCATACTGGTATCGTCACACCCTCCGGAAAGTTAAGATCTTCAGCTACGCTGAAACGAAAAAGGAAAGATTCAAAACGGAGAATTCGAAAGATAAAGATATGGCTATTGGGGATTATGCTTTTCTTTCAAAAACTTTTCTCTTTAAAGACATGTTTTTGAAAATACTTCTTCCAAAAATGTTTTTAGAAAAATAGTTTTCTAAAAGTTTTATCTGTTCTGGTAACCTTCGCTCTGATACCACGTGTAACACCCCACACCCGCTAAGGTCACTCACTAAGGGAATGCCTTAACTTCGGTGGAGCATTTTAAGTGAATATAGAACAGAAAAATTACACAAGACAGATATAAATACTTGAAATTCTAAAACATCATTTCATTGCAGCAGAAGATAAACATGTTTAGTTACAACACCATAAAGAGTCAAGTACTAAATATCCATCCTGATAAAAACATAAGTACATAATCCCACTACATAAACAATAGCCATAAAAGAAAAGATAAGCTGGGCTTTACATCACGGTCCAAGCTCCAGAAGATAGATAAAGAAATCTGATCAAAGCCCACTAGTGCTAGGCCCAACCTGAGGACCTGAGGGGGAAAAAGATAAAAACAACGGGGTCAGACATAAGTCTGAGTGAGCCCTATAACTTTAACAACACAATCATTAAAGTAATTAGGGTATGATATAAACTTGGCACGGGATGACTGGGGATAAATGACTACACTAAGTAGCCCACTAGACATAGGATAAACTAAGATAACGGTAAAGACGCATCTACCCACCCAAGGGTAATTACTAACTGCACCGCACCAGACATTCCTACTTAAAGGTTGATCCCTCCCAAGGACTTAGAAAATTTTACCCAGTAGTTTCGTGTACCCCTAGCTGACTACATAGGTGTCGTCTGCCCTTATCTCCACTAGGTGTACCCACTACTCCCAAGCGATCGCCTCCCTAACGTAGATACCCGTGCTGGCCCCACAATGGGGTGTATCACTCCCCAAAGTGGCCACCTGATACAACAAATGGTGCACGGCCTACACCTACACGATGCAACAACGTCTTACCTACCAGCCCAGGTCCACACACGCATATGAAACCCGTTGGACTTGCGTTGCCACCGCTGACCCGTTTTGGCCTCTTATAATCAAGCCCAATACGCGTGTCCCGTCCTCGACATGGGTCGAGCCCAATAATATACATATGGGTTACTGGTTGAAATGGGCCCCCACAAGCTACCACCTAAGCTTGTCAATTTATCCAGTGCATCCCACTTAACCCTTTAATCATGTTTAATTACATGTTCCCACTTGGTTAAGTCTTCTAATCGTATTTTCTATTGCCACCCAAGGCAACCCACTAGGTTTCCTCATGCCACCCAAGGCACTTACTTGATTTCTACATGCCACCCAAGGCACCCACTTAACCCCTCATGCCCACTACATGCTTATCTGGTTAAGTGTTTCTTAATTGATTAAGAACGTGACCGTTGTAAAGACCTCTCACATTAGACTATCTTTTATGGCAGCTGGATTTGCCGGTTGGGTCCGGGCAGCCTTATGCCATAACCGAGTATAACCTCGTGTCTTTACACTAGTCACGTATGTAGTTTGTGCCTAAGACCTCTCACATTGGGCCAATCATTTGTAGCCGCTGGATTTGCCGGTCGGTTCTAGGCAGTCTTATGCTACAAAAGGGTCCAACCTCGTGTCTTAGTCGATTAATTACACCTAATTAATCACCCCCGAATTAATTTTCCCTAATTAATTCCAATTTTAACGATGTACATAATTGACTCAATTATGTCCATCCACTTTATGGTATGCATAATCATACCAACTTCACACCATTTCATTAACATGTATATTAACCCCATCGTTCCCCACGTAATTCGCTAACATGACATAAAAGGGAAGATTCATCACAAATATAATGGGTTCAACTTGCATAACCTTAACATGGGTTTTAAAGGTGTCAACATGCATATAGCATCAACCCAACTAGCATAAATAATCAACCCAAACTTGCATGAATCACATATGTCATAAAGAGGTTAACTTGCATAAGTTATTTATGTCATACATATGGGTAAACTTGCATATGCATGTATGACATAGAAAGGGGTTAACTTGCATATGTATGCATATCATACAAAGGTGTAAACTTGCACATGTTACTTGCATATAATCAAACACCATACTTGCATAACATGTCATATGTGAACTTGCATATAATCATACACCAAACTTGCATACATATCATAGATGAACTTGCATATAATCATACACCAAACTTGCATAATCATGGTGTCATAATGGATCAATGTTTCTCATATAACTTGCATATCTTGCATAACATCATAAACACATAGCATATGACTTGCATAACTTGCATAACATCACAAACACATAGCATATGACTTGCATAACTTGCATAACATCATAATCACATAGCATATGACTTGCATAACTTGCATAACATCATGAACATGTAGCATATGACTTGCATAACTTGCATAACATCATGAACATATAGCACATAACTTGCATAACATGCATAACATCATTAACACATAGCATATAACTTGCATAACATGCATAGCATCATTAACACATAGCATATAACTTGCATAACATGCATTGATCCACATTCATAGCCATAACCTCATTATATCCTATCATAATCATTTCAACAATTGGTCATTAAGGCTATAGAAAACTCACAACTTGTTGATTAGCACTCCTAAGAAGAAGATTAAGTTGCTAGAGTTTATTAGAGATTGATTTGAGATGCTATCTTCTTCTACAAATTGATGGAGGCTCCTTCAAGTTGCATTTTGACGGCATGACGGCATTGTATCTATTTTTAGTATGAATTAGGGTAGTCTTATGGTGTATTTATAGAGTAGTTAGGTGTTTTAGGCCATTAGATTAACCCTAAATCAGATTAGAGCCGTCAGATCTCGTCCTAGCCACTAAAACATAGCCCAAAAGACAAGCTGGTGCACCCAGGTCACCTGGGCTCGACCAGGGAGGTCAACCCCCAGGTCGACCCTAGGGTCGACTCCCTAGTCGACCTGGTGGGCAGGTCGACTCCCTAGTCGACCCCCTGGGTCTGGCAGGATTTTTCCCGCCACTTCTGAAAATTGAAATTTTTGTTTTAAAATCTGTTTTTAAATTTCTGCAAACTTCTTTGGGCCTTATCGGGGTCATACGGACTCCGATTTTCGAAAACTCAGACTCTATTTCGCGTATTTTTCCGAGACGAATGCAATGGCTAGCCCGTTTCCCCTGATTCAGATTTTTAAATTTAATTCTGCCCTGTTTTATGTAGCTCGTTATTCAACATACGGGGTGTTACAAAACCCCGATTTTAGCAAAAACTCCATACACCTTCACGACTTGTATGTTTGTCTTCTCAAAACTCGACAATTAGGCCCTTCACGACTGCCCAAGGTACGAGGCCCTTCACAACTGCCCAAAGTACCCCTGCTTTGAGTCCGCTAGAACTTACAAGAATGAAAATCTCTCAGCCTCTGCATATCTAGTCATCATCACCAGTGACTATTCACAACTAAAGTCCCCCTTGAATAACCATTATCCACAACTCAACACCCTAGAGTCGTTTTCACATTCATTTCTTTACAGCGATCAACGAACACATCACATCACTTCGAACATTCCACCTTGAACTCGTGTCGATTCTAGAACCAACGCCGAGCCAATAAAAATAAACAACATTTGCTCATATACTTATTGGATCAATATCAGTCCATTCCGATGGACCACTACCAATGGACCACTAACCATGGACCACTACCGATGGACCATTGTAGATGGACCACTGCCGATCGACCACTGCTGATGGACCACTACCAATGGCCGATTGACCACTGCCGATGGACCACTACCGATGGACCACTACTGATGGACCACTACCGATGGATCCTTTCTTATGCAACTATCCGAGCATCCAATTCGTTTAAAACTCTTCACCATTGATCCATCTTCGATCGCGCCCGATCCATGACCTTTGACCACGATCCATGAGCTTTAACCACGATCCATGAGCTTGATCTTCCTCTTCTTGGCTGATCTACCTTGTCTTGTTCTCCAAGAAATGGTCCATCCTCCTTTTCCATGTCATCACTGCAATCTACCATTTCCTACCCAGAACAAGTAGATCCAAATTCGAATTTCAAGTCGATCCATATAACATGATCCCACGCCATAACTCTACTACATCCATACTTGAACTTTACTCGATTTGATGCCCGAATCCAACTCGATTTCAACACGTTTGCAATCATCAATTAACCCATAATCCAACAACAAATCACACAGACAATCAATAATCATCAAAACAACAATTATCATTGAAATCGCATAGAAAACTTACCGATTTAAGTTGCTAATTAGATCTTATTGTGATTTGAGTTAAATCATACTTACCCCGACTAGATCTATGCAAAAACAACTCGAAATGATGAACAAGTAATCAAACAACTCGTATACTTGATTGAATCCGGGCGAGAGATGCCAACCACTCAACAAATCTTCAAAATAACACAAAAATGATGAATCTCGATTCCGGACAGTTAATAATGTTCTCCAAATCTTCCAATTTCAATCTTCACTCGATGTAGATCTAGCTTCAAAAGATGTAGATCTTCGATTCACTTATGCAGATCTAGAATTTTAAAGGTGGAAAGGTGTATTTGTTTGAGCAAAGATCAATCACAAGCTCAACCAAATCAGAGAATGAAGAAAGTAACCGTCTCTCCATAACTCTAACCCCCTATTTATAACCTCCCACCACTCCACTAATGGGCCTCTCCAAATTAGCCCATTAAGGCTCCAAAAACTTGAACATCAAACTGTGAAACACTAAAAAAGTGATTCCTCCCAAACCGCTGAACCAAATCTTGAATGTTACCACTCTACGAAATGGAAAACATCATTTTCTTTCCAATGAGACCAATCTCATCACCTTATTCAATCTGAGTCAAAAGTTATACCCTATACAAGACTGATAAGGGCAAAATAGTCACAAACAAAATTGGTAAAAATTATGGACATATCTCACATCCCCATAAAGAACACATTAAAATATGAGAATGATCCAACCGTCAGAGAATTAAATAAAAATATTTTACGATCCACCGATATGTAAAATAAGGGTTGTTACACTAAGGTAAAACCAAAACTAAAAAGAGAACCAACAAACAGAAACCACAAAAAGAAAACAAGCAACGCAATGCACAACCCATCTCGAAAAGCGGCCTAGGAGTAGATCATAGAAACCACTGACGATGAAGCAAAGCAAAAAAATCTTAACAGCCTCCTAAAGAAACCAGACCAAACAACAACAAATTATAGCATTCGACCATTGACATTCTCCTGGAAAGCCAACCATCCTATGATGCTCCAAAAACTTAAGCTTTACCACCATCTCCATTGGGACACTATCCTTCCTAATGTTGCTAATTTCCACTACGGCCCAAAATTCAGTGTAAGTAGTTAAAAACAGGGACAAGCTAAAGAAAAAGAAGGAGGTCAGAGGCTGCCTCTGAAGGGGATACCTTATTGCACACCAGCTTGGGGATGCAATCCCTTGGTAACTGAGAAGGTAAAAGCCAAGGAAAAAAGAATGAAGATAGAGGTTTCTCCGAAAGATCTTCCACTAAACGCGAAAAATACATCGTCAGAAACTTTACGGATGACCGAAAGTGGCATCATGAGGGATTCATTGAAAATCTCCTTGTTCTTGGAACACCAAAGATGCTTGCAGATGAGACAAGGGATCAGTTTGAAAAGAACCAGCCTTAGATCTTTTCCAATCCCCCTTGCCCACCAACCACGAAAACGAATACCAGAGTAGATATCCCCTTAGAGACTTACCTTGTGTCTAAAGTAAGACATACTGCTTTTGCACACTCACATTCTAAGAATAAGTGTGCCATTGACTCAAGCAACCCAAAGTGGATAAACCAGCAGCAAGAAACAAGAGGGTTGTCAATCCTCATAAGATTGTCATATAGTGGAAGTCTCTTGTGAAGGATTTTCCACGTAAGAATGGATATCTTAGGAGGAATGTGGTCGTCCCAAATGGAAGAGAAATCCCTAATTCTAGGTACTAAAATTCTAGCCGAATTCCAAGCTTCCCTCAGGGTGAAAGGACCATCATTCCAGCCAAATCCCCACCTACGGGAGTCGGTAAAGGCCTTGACCGATTGAATCCGTTTCCACATCTCACTTGAATAAGAAGAGGACCGACGAAGTCCACATACATCTCTTAGCACGAAGAAACAATGTCTAAAGAGAGATTAGGTTGAAATCTAACACAGAGATTACAAGCACAAGCCTTGCATACATCTCTTGGATTTTGCAAGCCAAGTCCACTCTCATGCCTGGGATGACAGATGTTGTCCAAGGATACCAAATGATACCTCTTCGCATTATTTCCCTCCCCCCCCCCCCCCGCCCTCAAAAAATGACCATGGCAAAGATTGATCGAAATGAAAAAAATGATGATGTAGGCATCATGAAAAAAAATACACGAGACCCTACAGAATCAAGCACAGTTAGAACGAGTCAACCTGCTTGGGATATGAGAGTAGAATTCCATCTAAAAGTCTCCCCATTGCTTTGTTTGCCAAAGGATCGAAACTCGCATTGAGTTTACGGCTACGATACGGAACAATGCCGACGTGATTCAGAGGAAAAGAACTGTCCTGGAACCCTGAAGGATTTGTTCCACATGATCCTTCTAGGGTTTATATACTTGGTGAGAACGAAATAGCTCTTCGATGAATTTATCAATTGCCCCAAACACTATTTATGAAGATGGAGAAAAGATAGAAGTCATTGAATCGATCAAGATTTCCATTCGAGAAGATAATAATGTCATCTGGAAAACACATTGAGGAAATCATGGGGCATCCAATCGAGATACCGAAGTGGTGAATTTGCCCTGTAATTGCAAGGGATTGCACCCCTCAGACGATGGCCTCAGCAGCAACGGAAAAAAGCAAAAGGAGAGAGGATCCTCCTGACGAAGCCCCATTCCCGACAAAAAAAAAACTCTGGCCACTCCATTGACAATAACTGAAACTAGAAGTTCGAAATGAGCCTCCAAATAAAATCAATAGAAGGCTCAGGAAAACCAAAAGATCTGATGATGAAAAACTAGGACATGTGGTCATAAGTTTTTCCATATTAAACTTATTAGCCACATTAGAACCTATAATATTTTGATCAATTTGAGAGATTAGTTCTTGGGCAAGAAGCACATTGTCATTGATAAGGCATTCTTTGACAAATACAGCCCGGGAGAAGGATATAATCCGGTCTAGGATAGGATCTAGCCTACAATACACAATCATGGAAATGGCCTTGTACGAGAAGTTACAGAGACTAATCGGTTAGAAATCCGAGCAAGATTGGGGATTCATTTAGGGATGAGCGCAAGAGTGGTAGAAGTCTACCCTTGGGCAGTTCCCCACATGAGAACAAAAATTGAATCACTTGCGAGAATTCATGCCTAATGATCAGCTAGACACTATGGTTAAATAACCCATTGAAGCCGTTCAGGCCATTCGAACTATCCTTGCCAAGTGAAAAGACACATGAGCGAAACTCCTCCTCGGAAGGTGGAAACCATAAAGAAGGGGCCTCACCAAGAAGCACCAGGCTAGGAACAATGAATAAGAGAACCGGATCAGACTCTTCGACAGAAGAGCTCTTTAGAAAGGAAATGAAATGGGAAAGGATTGTCTCTTCAACTGAAGAAGGGGATAAGACCATAGAACGGTCTAGCCAAAGGATCTGATGATTCGATAGGATATTATTCTTCTTTCTAATAGAAGAATGGAAGAATTTCGAGTTGGAGTCGCCATCCACTACCCAAATAATACAAGCTTTCTGTCAAAGGAAAGTATGGACACCAAAAAAGTGGCAAAATACCCAAAAAGAAAGAATATAGATAAATAAATGAAGAAATATGAATGAAAATGAGAAAAAATGCAATCACCCACAAATTTATAGTGGTTCGGCGTTAACTAGCCTACATCCACTTTATAATCTCTTGATTATATATAAACTTTGAGTACAAATGACAATTTTATGGTAAAACTAGATTACAATGCTGTAATAATAATAAAATGACAAGAGATTGGCCAAAAGTCCCTTTTCTGAAGCTTTAAAGGGTTATTTAAAGGTGCTACAGTCTTCGGGTTGACTAGCACATGTGAAGCCCATCCCGAGTTTGTAGAAAAGGCGGGAGAAGCATTCTTCTTGTATAGGGAGGCCCAACCCGGCTATATATAGACAGTTGGCAACAGATCCATTGTCGTAGGAACATTAGAAGCAGTCATAATGGAACATGGGCTTGTCTTAAGGGAGATATTTTAAGTGCAGAAATGGGCTCGGCTCGATCTGATCGAACCGAGATTCAGTTAGACTGGAGAAGTCCTGGAATTCTGGATCTTGATTCATGCATAGTTTTATTTCCGCGTCGACTTAGGTTTTGGTCGATCCGGACATCCTTCGAGATGAGTTTCATTGGGAATCTGTCATTTATCTACTACGGTAACATTTCAGGTTGGTCGCTACTAGTCGACCCGAACATTCTTCGATATTGGCATTCCCCTATGCTAGATCCTACAATATTGCGGGTCGATATGAACCCTAACCGAGCCGGATGTTTATCGAGTCAGTCCGATGATCTCCAACTGTTGATATAGTATGGTTTCCTGGATGTGTATGATCTTTGATGGCCTTGCAAAAAGGCTGGTTAACACTTTGACCCCCAAAGTACGTTGCGTTTTAAATGGGAAGTACTTTGTAATCCTTTGAGTAGCAACTCCAAAGAATCTATTTTGTCATGCCCAATCATTGGCCTCCATATGTGAAATAACATATGTATGTTGTAAAGCCTTCTGGTTCAACATCGACTTGAGAAAAGGAAATTCCCAGTTAAGGTCGATGTGCCCCGGTTTGTCAACGTTCTGGTTCGATGATTACTTCGAATTAATGCAACTAGCCATCTATTCATGAAACATAACTTTATAGGAACACGAAGAGACTCTTCTGTTTTACTATATAAAGCTAGCTCGCTCCTCATTATTTTACTTTCTTATTTTACTTTTGACTACGCCTTCCGAGTCAAACCAAATCCATGAACTCGAAAATTACTAAATCAAACGAAAATTAGTGAACCCTTTTCCAGAATCTAATATAGGTAGACTTTGATTGATTTTCTAGCAGTTAAACCATAATTTCATACAATTTTACCCACGAATCTGATCCCTTTCCTTTCCTTTGCAAGTTAAACTGAGTTTGAGGAGACTTCGCTGGAGTTGGAAGCAAGAAGACAAAGCAATGTCGGTGGACGATGCTCGTGGAGGAGCGATGGCAGCGGAGCATCCAGGGGACCATGTCATGGAACACAAGGCGGATTCATATGGATCTCGGGTTTGAAGTGGAAGAAGGAGGATTGATGAGGCTGCGGAGATAGGGAAGATGATGATGAGTCAAGCCTTTTTGGTGATTCTACATGGATGAATGGAAGGGGAACGAATCTCGAGTTGATGTGTGGAAAGAGGAAACTACCGGGTTGAAGAGGCGGATAGTCGACCCCAAAGTCCGGATACAGGCAGAAGGATGGAAGTGACAGGTGGAGTTAAAATCATAATTTGGGTCGGTCGAATAGGAAGGTCGATCCAGAAGCTTCTTTGACTAAAGCGTTGTTTTGGACCGATGTAAAGGGAAAGTCGATTCCACGAGAATCAATCCAAAGTGTCAACATCTACCATGAGCAACAAATGTAAGAGGGTGGATGTAAGCAAGTCCCGGGTCGAGCATACTGACCCAAAATACATCGACCCGAAATGATTTGATCCGGCTGTTGAGATTTTCGCATGCTAGAGTAAATCATAGTGAGACCAGAGACATCGACTCGAAGGAGGTCGAACCAAAGTTGTTCGACCCAAACCCTTAAGATGAAAAAGACCATTTTATTGCGCCTATCCAAAAGTTCTCATGCACACTAATGACCAATGGATTAATCTCAATTTACAAATCTGGACAGTTAAGGTAATGCCTTGGACATACGAAGTTAAGATTGTATATGAACTCATCCAAACATGAGCGTTTTTCTGGTTTTACTGTTGTCATTTCTGCAATTTTTCTTGCGCATTATCACTTCACTCAAATGCACTAAGCACACACATTGGGGGTGTTGATTTTAATTTACTAGCCAATGACCTTTCGTGAATAGCATATTTAACCATGACCAGAAGATACGAAACAAGACAACCTGGAGTGGGGAGAAGAAAAGTACTTCCTCCCAATCAAGATTTGAACAAGATTCTTCAACAAACACAGATCCTAACCCAAATTTCGTGGTTCAACCCCACAATCAGGAAGCTCATGCGTCGTCCTCTGAGGAAAAGGAAGTTGCAGAGGTAGGAGCTGGTAGAGAGAAAGCTCCTGATGTTCTTCCAGATGCAAGAATTATGACTGACCTTATAGACTCCTGGCCTTACACCATGGATAAGGTGAAACTTAAAAGGTTAAGCTTTAAGCATGGAATCTCATGGAGAGAAATTCGGATTTTTGCAGTAATGGAACTCCCCCCACAATACTCTGAGGGTTTTATTGCGGTAACCCGACAAATATGCACTATCGCAATCATTCCTCCCTTCTATTCGTTCATTATTGGATTCCTCAAGCAAATAAGACATGCGCTAATGCAGCTCCACCCCATGGCTTACACTAATCTTTTATCCCTCTACATATTGTATACGGAGTACATCTATCAGGCTATAACCTTCGAGGATATAGTTTCATTTTTTAGTTTCAAGCACAGAGAAGTCCTGACTCCTCTGTTTCTCTTCTTCGAGGCATCTTATGGTAAGAAAATCATTGAAGATATACCAAGCAAGATAGGTGACATCAGAGACAATTAGTTTTACACTCCCAACAACTAGGGTGTGCCTTCTGATAGCATCAATGCAGTGAGTGTCAAATCTTGATTTATTGTCATACAAATCGTCTGGTACCTAATCCTGACAGCTATTGCTTCTTTCAAGTAAGAACCCAGCTAAACCCATTAGCAAAGTGTATGAGGAGCGCTTGTAGATTCTTTTAAACGCCCCAAAAGATGATCGGAGTGTTAAGAAACTCCTCATATATGCATGCCTTTATCGCCATCACCTCCTCGAAGTCAACAGAATGTTAGGAGGTGAGGGGTCATATTCCTCTGGCCGTTGTACCTCCACGAGTTGCACGCCTGGTCGAGGAGTCCTCAACTCTAGCTACATTTACTAATGTTCTGCTAATTGGGAGGTCTTCAGTTATGGTTGCTAAGGTGCCCCTAGTCGGGGGCAAGTAAGTCAGTCCTCAATTAGGGGGTCTGCATTTGTCGTGGCCCGATCTCTTGCTAAACGGAAGAAAGCTGCAAACGAGAGGAGAAAGCTTGTCTGGGGGATTGACCTTATTCAACAAAGAGTATATCCCATCATAGAGAAAAAAGGTGCACCTACAAAAAAGCCACAGGATCCCCGACCGAAGGAGTCTATTATACCCTAGGAATATGTTCCTACCCAAGGGGTTCGAATCAAAGAAGTAAATTCTCCTTTTTGACATTTGCAAAATTTGGACATCCCGAAGTCTTTTCTTTATTCCGAAAATCTGGAATCCGGGTCGTTCTTTCCAAAGTCCAAGGATGAAGCAACTCCAGTTAAAGCCAAGGACACAATGGTCACAAGCCAAACACCAGGCTCTGGCCTGTTACCGTTGGGAAAACACTAGGACACACACAAACACTGCATGTCACAGCACCTTCTTTCTCTGTGTATATCAAATGCTGCTTTACTCCTCTTTTTAATTGCAAATATCATGAAGTAAGGAGGTCAATACTACAACAAATTTGGCTTTTTTTGTGTAAAGGTGGTCCATCTACTCTGATTTATTCCAAAGAGAAACGAGATCGTGATCGTGATGATAAGCAGGACTAAGAGAGAAAGCAAAGGCAACGTGGTCATGAGAGGTGGGAAAAAGAAGATCAGGATAATAGGAGAAGGAGAGGGATAATATTCCCGAGAAAAAGAAAAGGAAAAAGATGCAGAGAAGAGTATCTCCACTTCTCGTTCTCATGATAAGACTTCTCGGGGTGAGGGCAAAACTGCCGGTGATCATTCTCAAACCAGGATTCCCCATCTCAGACATCCAGTTGACCCCCCTAAGAAATCACACTCCATGGCTTCTAGGGGTCAAAATCCACTTGCTCTTTCTAAACGTCCTGAAAAAAGTCCTCAATTATCTTCCTTGGCTACACAAGAGAAAACCCCCGTTGAGATGGTTAAGGATCTTGAGAAAACCTTTCCCCAACACCACTTCTCCAATGTAAAATTCATTTTGAACCTAGTGCCCTTTCAAAAGAACTTTGGCAATTGCATTAGGTCAGACGTTGACTTTTATGTAACTCAATATAATGAAATATATGTATACTCACGGAGATTGTCTGAAGTTATCAGGGAGATGGAGGTTGATATTGAAGGAATGAAGCTGGAGTGGAAATTAGACACAAGTTGTAACAACCCGCACCTCCGTTCATGCAAGATATTGTCCCCAACTTAGCCACCGTATAGGTGTGGGGTTTTATTCGTCAAAAGGCCTCGGCGTTAGTAAGAGATTGACTCTACTATATAAGTACCCACTTCACATAGGCTTCCACGGTGTGGGACTTAAGGGTGTTACACAAGTACTCTGGAATGTAACAAGAAAGAATTAGCTAAAAAGAAACCGAGCTAGTTACTCTCATAGAGAATTATGATAAGGTCAAGGATGAGGCCAAGAGTTATCGCGTTTGATTTCAAAAAGAACTGGATCATTGGTCACTCCTTACCTTGGCTGCTCAAGATGATGCAAAGTTAGTGGTTTTCCAGAATGAATCTCTTAACGCTGAAAATGAGAGCCTAAGGAGTTCTAAATGGGAGTTGGAGATTTTTAAGAAGGAATTGGATCTGGAAGTTTAGGACCTTAATGCTCGGCTTGTCACCGCAGAACTGGTCAGGAAGGAGGCAGAAGATAACACTAATGTGGTCCTAGAAAATGTTTCTAATACCCTGCTCCAACATGAATTATAGATTCAAACCCTTAAGGCTGGTCATGTGGGGAAGATGGAGGAAATGCGCCAAGAATTTGGCTGTAATATGCTCATGTTTTACGCTCGAGTCCTTCTCCATCGGAACGTTTTTTGGGTTGGAAATTATCCACGAACTCTGGTGAACACTTGGGCAATGTTTATGGATGAGGAAAGGAAGGTCGTTGTTGGGCATCCCGTAGACGAAGAAGCTTTGATGAACCAATTCTTGAGAGGCAATGAGCCAGAGGTTTTAGCCGAGGGGAGGAAATTTCTTCAAGAAGAGGAGGATGTTGAGCGATATAGACATAAAAGAAAAGCAACAAGGGAAGGGGAACCTAGTGTTGTCAAGCATAATGCGTCCCCTATTCAATCTGTTAATGAGTCTGCTCTAGCTACGGATCCTCCTACAAACCAAATAGCCATTCCGCTGCCTCCAGTCCAATCTTCCAGCTCTAAAGAGAAATATCATCAAGATTAGCCTCTCCTAAAACTGTCCCAACCTATTACTCCAATCCAAGAGATTGGAATTACTACCACTCTTAGAGACGCATCAATTTGGGTTATATCTCTTTTTTCTACTCAGTTCCGGAAAATGACTTCATCTGATTGTCCAGTAGCTATGCCTCCATTAGAGAGGCCAGTTATCCCACCAGGACTGATCATTTCTCTTCTTGTATTAAGTACACCTATCGAAAAAATCACCCCCAAGTGTGAGGGGAAAAACCAACCGAAGAGTAACAGGTGCCTCCGACTGCGGTTCCGGGGAAGGATGAAGAAATTATAGATGCCTTAAAAGGCCTGGATACTAAGAGTGATCAGCCTGAGGAAGAGGATGTGATATGTACTGGGGAGACTGGCAATACTGGGCCCTTCGTGCCTGCAGAGATAAAGGCTAGGAATGAGGGTAAGCTTCTTCTTCTCAAATTTGAATCGAGCTCTGGGCCTCTTCTGGTCAAACCTCTTCAAGTCATTGGTCCTTCTAACGCAGATTTGCCAGCTAGGAAAATCGTTCTCCTCCTGATACTGCTGAGGTCAAGGAAAAGCGCGACATTCCTAAGTCAGGAACCTCCGGCTCCTCTGGTAGCAAGCTCAAGATAAAGAATCTGATGAAAGTTGTGGAGATTATGGAGTTTGCAACGCAGAGGGAGGAAAAGGCTAAGAAGGGGAAGAAGGAAGATAAGGCATGTCAGGCTTAATTGTCTTGTTTTTTATGTTGCTTCTTAGGCTCTTTGGATGTTGTCACGAGTGTGTCCCTCGCGTTTTTGCTTGTAAATTTGCATGAACCTGCTCCTTTATATTTATCGTACCATTTTCACTGCAAATCATATATATTGCTTTCCTTCTAGTGTGCTCGCAATTTAGATATTACCAAGTCAAGTAAGTAGGTGTGCTAACACTTAGGGTTACGTTAACACTTGAAGGTGTAGTGTATGCGCCCTTAATTAAATTTGATTCATGACTCACACTCAGATTGGGTTCAAATTTTATTTAACGGTTTATACTTATATGTGCAGTGTTTTAAGTCAATTCAGATATCCGGTCCTTAGACGTTCATACTCTTGCCCCCAATCACGGGGGTGATAGAGTAAGGTTAGACGTCATTGAATTGTCATTTATACTCTCCCATTGTTGGCTCGGGTTGGAGACAAGAGTTGATTTTTCATTAGTCTCGGTGCACCTATCGCACTCATCCTTAGTTTATACCCCGCTCCAAGCTCTAAGGAATGGAGTTAGTCGGGTAAGAGGTCAAATCACACTTGCCTAGGCATCATCCCTCTTCCCCTGCGTCAAGGGAAAAGGTCTCCATTAGGGATGGTCGGATCACATCCCTATCGTTTATACTCGTCCTGTCAAAACATGGGAAAGAGTTGAATTCTGCATTTTGGCGTTTTTTCCCTCACTTTGGTTTGCAAAGGGGGGTTTGTCATGTTAAGCGTCGATGTATAGCTCAAACTTGACACCCCCAAGTCCGGTTGGTAACAGATCTAGGTAGTATTGTCAGGGCCGAACCGACGAACGTTTTTGGAGAGGTTTTCTTTTTTCCCTTTGTTCGATTTTTAGCACAGGTTAGTTGAATCACAATACACAACCAAGGTAAATAAACATGGGAATGGAGCATGGAGAAGAGCATTTATTTATAGGCAACGAGCAGTAAAATACGCCTTATTACAATACTATGAATAAATGAAATAAACATGACAAAAGCTTTAAGACAGATAGCATCACAGATGTTCGGCGTTCCATGTTCTTGGTAATAGGTCGCCATCAATAGTCGTTAGCTTGAAAGTTCCATTATCAAGCTTCTGTTGAATGACGTATGCCTCTTCCCATTTTTGGCCCATTGTACCGGGGTTGGAAAGACTCATTTTAGGACGAGATCGCCAATGTTTTTGAGTCAAACCCTCTTGTTGTTGTAGCGTATGATTCATTACCTATGCAACTCAATGTGCAAATTAGCTTTTTCTCTCTTTTCATCAATCATGTCTGAGGATTCTAAGAGAAGCGCTTTGTCAGTTAAGGTGGTATAATACATCATTCGATGAGAGGGGACTACTAGTTCTACCAGGATAACTGCCTCAAAACCGTAAACTAGGTGAAGGGAGTATGTCCAGTTGCAGACCTATGAGTTGCCCAAAGGCCTAAAGGTAGTTCATCGACCCATTTGCCTTTGGCTCGCTTCAAACTCTTCTTTAGGATGAACTTGATGATATTGTTTGCTGCTTCAATCTGTCCTTCGACTGTGGGTGTGCAACTACGGTGTACTTTTTTTCAATGTGGTATCATTGACAGAAATCTTTAAATTTTGAACTATCGAATCGTGTCCTATTATCTGTTATGATTGTCCTGGGAATCCCGAAGTGGCATATCATGTTTTGGACGATAAAGTTGATAACCCGTTTTGTCGTGATTGTAGTCAATTGTTCTGCTTCGGCCCATTTTGTAAAGTAATCCATAGCCACAATTGCATACTTTGCTCCGTTCTTGGAAATTGGAAGGCTTCCAATGATGTCTACCCCCATATAGCGAATGGCCATAGACTAACCATTTGGGTGAGTTGAGTTGGTGGAGCTCTCAAATCTGGACAAACCTTTGGCACTTGTCGCAACGATTGGAATAACAGGCTATATCTCGGGTAATATAGGCCAGAAAGAGTCGTATCGCAGCACCTTCTTAGCCAAGGTATGTCCTCTGGTGTGGGTGCCACATTCACCTACATGTGTTTCTCTCAACACTCGTTTAGCATTATCATCGGCTACACACCGGAGCATAAGAACTGAAAATCCTCTTTGATAGAGGGTATTTTGCTTCAATAATGTATCTTGAAGCTTTACATAGTATAGCTCATTTCTCATTCTTCCATTCTGGTAGGCTTCAATTTTGAAGAAATTTCTTGATTGAGGTCATCCACGATTCCTTTTTAGGCTCGATCTCCATTACTTCCATTCGGTCACATCTCATTTTCAACTTGAGTGTCTGAGCTAGCTAATTTAGCTAGTTTATCAGCCATTTGATTTTCTTCTCTCGGAATACATAAGATGTAACATAGTCAAATCCACCCAGTAAACTTTCTACCTATTTGAGATAGGCAGTAAGTCGTGCCTCCTTGGTTTGATACTCCTTCCGAACCTGAAATACGATAAGTTGTGAATCGCAGAAAATGTTCAATGCTACTACACCCAAATCTTTTTCAAGTTTTAGCCCACCAATCAGGGCCTCGTATTAGGAATCGTTGTTGGTAGCCGAAAAATCCAACCTTAGGGAATAATAAATCGATCATCCTTCAGGGGTTAATAGTACAATTCTGGTGTCGAAATGTTGCTCACAGCGGGCTCCGTGTGTATATAGTTTCCACGCATCCCTCCTAGGTCTAGCATCAGGAAGATCGGAGAAATTCTCTGGAATATCATCCTCAATCGGCTATGAATTCTGCTAATGCTTGTCCTCTAATTGACTTTCGAGGAAGGAAAGTGAGGTCGAACTGACTAAACTCGATGTTCCGCTTGAGCAACCTTCTAAATGCCTCGGGTTATTGAAGGACCAGTCGTAGCGGCTGGTCGGTGTATATTTTGATGGTATGAGCCTGAAAGTAAGGATAAAGCTTTCTTGATGCAATCAACAAGCTATAAGCCAATTTTTTGATTTTTGGATAGTTACGCTCTACTCTTGTTAACTTCTTGTTTACATAATACACTGACCGCTGTACTCGGTCCTCTTCACAGACTAAGGCTGAACTAATAGCATGAACAGATACAGCTAGGTATATGAACAAGTCCTCGTAATACACTGGCTTGATAGTATCGGGGGTCTGTCCAACTGATTAAACATGTTTTAGAACGCTTCAACACAATCATGTGTCCAAACGAAGTTGCGCTTCACTCACTTTATTAGTTCAAAGAAAGGAATGCACTTGTCAATAGCCTTAGAGATAAATCGGCCCAGAGCTGCAACCTTCCCTGCCAGACACTGCAGTCTTTAATCTTTCGCGGCTCTTGGATCATTTTGATTACTTCAATTTGTACGGGATTAATCTTTATTCCTCAAGAACCGACGATGAAGCCCAAGAACTTTCCTAACACCATGTCAAAAGAGAATATCAAAGGATCAAGCTTCATCCCATATCTATGGATTATACCGAACATCCTCACTATGTCTCGGACATGATCCATTATTTGTTTAGATTTTACGATCATATAGTCTACATATACTTCCATTGTCTTCCCAATCTTATCATGGAACATGCTCTTGACTAGGCGTTGATATATTGCCCTCGCATTTTTTAGTCTGAAAGGCATGACTATGTAACTATACAGTCCTAGATCTGTGATGAAACTGGTATGTTCTTGGTCTGGGACATGCATCGCGATTTAGTTATACCCGTATGTGTCCATGAATGACAGAAGCTTATGTCCGGCTATTGAATCGACAAGCTGATTGATCCTAGGAAGAGGAAAGATATCATTTGGACAAGCTTTATTCAGGGCGGAAAAATCAATGCATGTTCGCCATTTGTCGTTTGCCTTATTTACAAGCACCGGATTACTATCTATTTAGGGTTCGTTACATCCCGGAGGAATCCATTATCCTTCAACTTTTCAACTTCTTCCTTCAAGGCGGCCAACCTCTCCGGGATGAGTATATGCCTCTTCTGTTTCACAGGGACATGCTTTGGATCAATGTTCAACGAATGGGTCATAATGGATGGAGATATCCCACACATGTCAGCATGGGAACATGGAAATACATCCAGATTTGCGTGAAGAAAATCAATAAACTCCCTCGTTCAAAGGGGGTCTAGGTGGGATCCAATTTTCAAGACCTTAGTCAGGTCGTCGTTCTCAATTGGAATCTCCACCGTAGTTTCATTTGGAGTCTCCTTCCTACATCCCAGATCCTTGTCCTCTCTTAGATCAATATCCTCAAGATGGCGACTGGACGACCCCGGCTAGGATGTCTTCTTAATTGTTATGCTTCTGCCTCCTTTGCAGGAGGGGGATTATCTTCGGACTCCACGTTTTCCTTCTCACAAACTTTATTCCATTCAATTGATTAGCACGCTCGTCCTGCTACTTGGTCTCCCTGTACTATGCCTACTCCAACTTTAGTCTTATGTTCACAGTCATAGTCTTAGGCCATTAACAATAGTTTTTCAACGTCATAGGCATAGGCACAGTCCCATCGGTAATTAATCACAATAGTTCTTAATTAGATCCAAATGCATATACAAGCACAGATTCAAATGAGAGGATCAAGCATATTCTTATATCCATTTAATTACATGACACAAATAGATCTAGACGTTCAAATCTAAAAAGTAACTGACTTACATTAATCGGTTTTAGAAAAGGATAATCAATTAGCGTTGGTGATTTGCTATGACTCGCGTGACGTTGCTCGAAGTCGTTAAATTAGCCCCTTGCTTCCCTTCTTGAAGCTTTAACTTTATTTGAATCTCCAATATGCAATTCCTAGCCGTAGTCTTTAAGAATAGTCTTCATGTTTTATTTTAATTTATTTATTTCAATTATTCCATAGGTAGCATAAGGAGAGAATAAAATGGTGTAAAGAGCACGGGGCTAGGGGCTGTTTATATAGGATTAGGCGGACAAATCTAGACTGAAAACGAGACCAGAAACATCAGAATGAATCCAGGCTCAAAACTGGGCTTCAGCACCAGGTCGACCCCCAGGTCGACCATAGGGTCGACCTGGTCCCTGGGAGGTCGACCATAGTGTCGACCCCAGGTCGACCTGGTCCTGGGCAGGAAAATTCCCGCCCAGTCTGTGTTGGGGTTTGAATTCGAATTTCGAATTCGAGCTGTTTTTCTATTCTGAAAATCCTTGAAACTTCGGAGGGTCATATCTCCCTCATACGGACTCCGTTTCTCGAAAACTCGGATCGTTTTCAAGCAGAATTTCGAGACGAACGCAATGGCGCAACCCGTTTCCCTTGATTCTTATTTTAAAATTTAATTATACTTTAATTTGCGAAACTTAATACTACAGAATTACGGGGTGTTACACTCCGATATACCGAGGGTGCACTTCGAAAAGGCCTCGCCTTGAAAATTTTACATGGGCTTAATTTCACGAAAACATCACCAACTAGAAATAACCAATGACGAACGATGGAATCAAAGTCCCACGACAACGAAACGCTAAATAGCACAGAACTGGAGCTTAGTTCACACATTGGGAAATCCATATCCAAGGCAGTCGACAAAGCCATCACAATCGTATCGACAGAGGGGATAAACCTACAAAATTACCAACAGCTAGAAACCCTACCTCGCACTCATCTGACACCATCGAGCCCAATAACTCCGCTGCAACACGCAACAATGTGTTTAGACAAATAAAAGAGATCCTCACAGCAGAGTAACAGAATAATCACAAATAGAAAGGAGCAATCCGAGAAAATAAAAGCGAGAACGAGAAATCGCTTTAATTAGGTAAATGGCCAAAAACTCTAGAAATAGCCTTTGTTGTGATTTTGGTTATAATTACTTGTATGTCGACCAATATTTTAAATAATTGCATTTATTTCTACAAGTATTACTGAAGCTTTCTGTTTTTGCTTTCTTTCATTTTGATCTATTTTTTCTTATATCAATATGAAGATAAATATAAGTTGACATAAAATTTAAAGTTTAGAACTGGTTTATGGTTTTTTTTTTTTTTTTTGAAAAAAACAAAAAACTTAATTTGCATACTTTTTTTGTGAGAAAAATGTTTTTGTTTTTTGAAATATGTTTTTGTTTTTTATGAATATGTGTGTGCACGCGTGAACATACATAAACACATATGATTTTTTTTCAAAAAAAAAAAAAAAAAAAAAAAATACTTAATTTGCATACTTTTTTAATCAAGAAAATGTTTTTGTTTTATGAAACATAATAAAGACTATTGTCAAGCTGTCCCTATAAATATTTCAGTGGGTGCAAATCCTTCTATCCTGGTCTCATCCAATAAATATGTTTTTAATGAATTTGCACGGCCTTTTCATTTAAATAGGGTTCCATTACTTTAGTACATCTCAGTTGTAGGTCTTCATCCACGGTTTGTCTTCATCCTATTGGTTACTGTGTATACTATTACCTACCCTTTTTTTTGTAATATTTTGTGTTTTATTTTACTTAAAAACAATAATAATAAAAAAAAAAAAAAAAACAATTAAGTTTTTTCAACTGAAAATGCGTTAGTTATTTTCTACGAAAGAAAGCTGGATGCTTGCGCTGTTTTCTCTCGTGAATTTGCTTGTTGTCCATTTCCAGATCCGAACATATTCATCGTTTTTCTTTCGATCGTTCTAGCATTACAAAAAAAAAAAAAAAAAATCTACTACCTCAGTTAACGCAAATGACTATGTTTAAGATATTCATGACTTAGTTGTATTTTAGTGAACTACCCGAGGCATAACATCTTAGCATCTGCGTACTTTGAATAATGCAACGATGTAACTTAAATTATTGTCACGTTCTTTACATTATTATTTAAATATAGCTTTATTGAACTCCGTCCTTAAAGTTTGGACAATAGCGCTGTAATTATGTGCAACAAAATAATTGACGTTGTATGAAATCTCAACAAACCGATTGTGTTCTGAACTGTTCACTAGAAATAATGGACTCCACTCTACGTCGTTTTCTTTGCATTGTTGTGCATCTAGTAGAATCCAAGATTGATTAATCATTTGGCGCGAGCAATCACCACAGCACACAAAGCCCGAACTTGCCTTTTTCCAGCAACAAATAACCTTTTTCCCGATATTCATTTAATTCTCTCCATAATTGTCTTCTTAGCTTTCTTTAATTTCTAATATTCTCTATTCATTATCTTTTGATGTTGAACTAAAATAAATTTATTCAATCTAATTCACTTAATTCTCTCCATGTTTGTCTTCTTACATTTCTCTAATTTTAAACATTCTTTAGGCGTTATCTTTTAATGTTCAGCTAAGATTAATTAAAAAAAAGTAGTTCTTTTTTTAAGAAAAATGTGCAATCCAATGGTCGGTTCCCAACCGTTATGCGGTTATACTAGTTAACAGATAATATAACTATTTGAAATTCAATTATATTTACATATACAAATATCTGATATTTGGAAATAAATTAGATGAAGAAAGATATATTAAGTAACAATAACACGATTCGAAACTTGAAATGACATGCTAAGAGACGCTATGATCAACCACCTATGTGGTATTCACGGACCAGACTAGATGCACTAGATTTGTTTTACGATTTCTACTGGATCAAATACTCCACGTTTCCATCGACCCAACCAATCACGATTTCCTGATTTGTCCATTTTGCAATTAAACCCACATTCTTTCGGAGATTTAAATGCAAAATGAAGAAAATCAGTGAGCTGTGATTGGTTGGGTCCATGGAAACACCGAAAATTCGGTTCAGCTGATCTCGTCCGTCATGAACGGGACCGAATCCTCTGGATCAAATACCACACGTTTTCATCCATCCAACCAATAATTGTTGTGAGATTCATGTTTACCTTTATTTGTAGGACTCCACGTACGTATTTCAGCTTAGACTTGGAACTTACCACTCTTGAACTATAAATTTTTTTCATTTCTTATCCTGACAAAATCATTCCTTCGAAGAAAATCATAATGTGGAAAGCTAATGCCACTCCTAAATCTAAAATTCATATGTGGCTAATTCCTTCCAAGAATATAATATCTCAAAAGCTTCAAAAGTCACGAGTGTTACTGCATAAGCGTTATTATGAAACATGTTTTACTTATGATCAACTATATATATAGAAACTGTGTATATGCTTAATATATTCAAAAGAAAATTATTTGCCCTAATATTTAGTTATATTTTATGTTAAAATCATGTGCATTTAGTTTGCATTTACGTTTTTAATTTGTAATGTCTATTCTTTTAGTAATTTTTATATGTATTTGTGTTGTTAATTAATAAAAGATAATCAATGTAAATAATGTTTACTTGTTAGACTATACAGAAAATGTAGTTTGAATTTATAGAAATGTTTAGTTATCAAATCCTATTTTAAAACTAAAGAATATTATTTAAAGGATATTTTTAATTAGAAACCCGTATTGTATTGTATCAAAAGTCTGTAGTTACAACTATTAATAAAGAAGAATGGATAAGGCTGATTTGTCCACGTTCCATTAATTAATTAAATGCGTTGCTCATATGCATGTGCACGCGCACGTCATTCGTGAAACAACACTATCGAAGTTGTTAATTGTCAATTTCTCGTTGTCTTTCGTAGGTAGCGTTTCATCTATGAACTGGCAACTTAATGTTCGCGTCTGCGTCCGACGCATTCACAATGTAACCCACACTTTTGTTCCTTCAAGACGAACGGTTAAAAAGATAACTCTCGCGTCAGACATGTTGAACGCACGTCGAACACGACGAAATTTCCAAAACAGCCGATTTCTTCCCCTCCATCCATTATTTGGCCCCCTCATTCTCCATTCCATCACCAAAAACAGCCACAACTCGAAAATAAAAGCTCCAATCACCGTCTACTCGCCGATCTTTTCAGGTTTTTGCTTTTATAGTTGTAATTTTTAGCTTTTTTATTTTCATATATATTTTACTCGTATTTTTTTGGGGTTTTTTCATAATGGCCGCAAGTCAGTCTTCGTTAACTCGTTCCATTGCCAAATGGAACAACGATACGACGAACGCTTTCATCGATGTGTGTATGCAACATCTCAGTTCTCTTGCACATAATGTTGGAGGATGGTACCAGGCGATCTCACAGACGTTCAATGAGTGGACCGGGTTGGACTACAACGCTGGTCAAATGAAGAACAAGTTTGACAACATGAAAAGAGATTGGACTCCGTAGAACAGACTTCTACAGTTTGGTGGAGGGGGATGGGACGAGCAATTGGATACCGTCACAGGAACGGATGATTGGTCTGCAATTTGTATTCTGCGTTTTACTATTCTGTTCAATAATAAACACACAAACACAAACAATTAAAAATAATATATACAAAAACAATAAAATAATAACTCTGCCCCTTCCAAAATGTCCCTTTCGTAAAAATAACACATTCCTCATTCTCAATGATTACCTTCCAAATGCCCCTTCCCGTTCAAAATCAAACGGACCCACAGTGTCATTGTAATTGCGTCGGTTCAAATATTCAGTAATGTGGATTTGCCATTTCATTCTTAGTTCACTCGGGAGCAAATCGTTTAGATCTAAAATCAACTGGTCCTCTGGGCGCAACCAATCAGATAATCTTGATATCAACCATTTCGCATTACACCTCAATGTAGATTTTAACTGAAAATTTTAAAATTAGAAGTTTTGATTAGTTGGATGCAACAGACCAATCACTTTTGAATTTAGGTGATTTCAACCCGACTCATGAAGATGTATAAGAACAAAAAACAAGGAAAATGAACGATGGGAGAGGCAATTACCAGTAATTGTTAACTAAATTACAAAGGGACTTTTCGTAAGTTTTCATAAACAATTACAATTGCGCCAAGGCATTTTTTAACGTAATGTAGATGTACACCCGGATTCCTCCTTAGGCACTGCTTAAACTCACGCATACACATCGATGGATACAAAATCTAATTTATTGGATTGTCTTTTGATTTTCATCCTCGTATAAGAACAAACTAATCGATTTTATGCTCAGTGATTTGTGTTGAATTTTTATGTTTAAATATATATATATATATATATATATATATATATATATATATATATATATATATATATATATATATATTGGAATTCAGGGGGAGATCTTGTGTCTAAATTTGTGTCACCATTTTGTGTCTAAATACACTTTCTTATATATATATATATATATATATATATATATATATATATATATATATATATATATATATATGTGGAATTCAGGGGGAGATCTTGTGGTTGAGATTGCTTGTGTCTAAATTTGTGTCACCATTTTGTGTCTAAATACACTTTCTTATATATATATATATATATATATATATATATATATATATATATATATATAAAAGAAAGTGTATTTAGACACCAAATGGTGACACAAAGATCTCCCCCTGAATTCCACCTCACACATAAAGGCAAACAAATCATACGGTCTAGATTTTATGTCTCTTATTTTGTGTTTAATTTTGTGTCCCAGTAGTCGCTCCATATATATATATATATATATATATATATATATATATATATATATATATATATATATATATATATATATATATAAACACACACACACACATGTGTGTGTGTGTGATTTTGAAATAATTAGTTCACTTTTTCTATTCTTTGGATCCTCTTTGCGTTTGTGAAAGAAGGTGCAACTGTCCATTGGCGTTACGTCCTTCAACATTCCGTTCTGTTCCATAATGCAACTTACATTATTTTCGAACTACTAATATTTCGGTATGTGTTTAATCGTTTATTATATTTTTCTAATACCAATACATGTTTTGGTGAAAGCATAGCATTTATAAACTAGCACATATACATATTTTGTGACAAAAATCCCGTCTTAAGTGGATTAGTAATTATTATTACTACTAATTACTAATACAACAAAATGATTGAAGTTGTTGAAGTGTCCATAAAATGTGCCTTTTTCCACTAAATGATGATGGTACATGCGAAGGGCGTTTGTCAATTATCTTTTGTCATCTTCTAAACATAGCTGACAACCAGCAATCATCATAAAGTATTTTAATACGTGAATGACAGTTTTATTCATTTGTTGATATAAGTACTTGTTATGGCTGTGGTTTTACTCGTTAAGGATTTACAACTGGTCCGTTCGTTTTGCACAAAAAACTGTTTATTTTATCGAATAGATTGCAATTCATGTCCCACACCAACAAATTTTTATTAGTATTTCACTATATACATACTAACACCACAAAGCAGCTTGTGTAACAAACGTAGCCTTTAACCATTGAATATCAAATGAATAAAATTTAATTAAACCAACATTCATAATCATACTTAGAATGGTTAAAAGCAACTTTTGTTATTTTTAGCGTATAATGTTTATTTCTGTTAACATATGTAGAAAAATGTAGTTTGAATTTATTAAAATGCTTAGTTGTTAGAGTGTAGGTAAAAACTAAAAATTATTTAAAAGGTGTTTTTCGAAATCCGTGATTGTATCAAAAGTTTGTATTTTAAACGACAACTTATAAAATGGAAGGAATGTTAAGCATAGTCGCTTGAGGGTGACCATGCAAAACACTCGTTGTCTAATTAGCTATTCAATTACTGCGAGATCCACATTCACTTACAAAAATAATTTAAAATCAAGACTGTCACATGTACATGAAAAATATACACATGCTGTTTTGAAAATGAACGAGGGAAGAGGTAATTATCCGTAATCATTAACCAAGTTAAAATTAGAAAGGAATTTTTTTTGTAAATTAAGTAATTAAGATCATATACCATTACTACAGCGTTAAAGGCGTGTGCGCGCGTAAAGTCATTGATTTGGGTAGAGTCACTTATTATGAAATCAATTTACATTTAGGATTCAACTAAAATCTTAGTATACTCCGAGATATCCAAAGTAGTTGAATTGTCGATAAAATGTGCGTACTTTTAATTGCTCATAACCAACACTGGACCATTCATACATCAATTATAGCCTCGTATACTCCGAGATATCCAAATCAATGAATTAACATGACGAATCAATATCATCACAGCTGCCTTTTCCACTAAATAATGATACACGCGAATAGCGTTTATTAATTATTTTTTGTCGTCATGTAATAATACACTCCATTGACAATCATTTAATATACTCCCTCCGGTTCAAAATATATAACGTTTTAGATTATTTGATTTAGTTCAAAATATAAGACGTTTTAGCTTGTTATTCCTATTATGCCATTGATTCATAATAAATGATTGGGATTAATTGATTGCTTCACGATTTTTTATGCATGAAAATAGAAGTGGTAGGTAGATTGCACATAAAATAAGAACTTAATTTGTGAGACCTACTTAATTTAAGTATGGACCAAAGTGTCAATTGATTTTTTCCTTAATTCATGTGCAAATTTATAAAACGTCTTATATTATGAACCGTATGGAGTACTACTCTCCACTATTGACAATAAGCAATCATTGACACACACGCCATTCTCATCCAATTTTTTAACAATTAAGTTTACGCTTTTTAAATGAGGTCTAATATGGTAATAATATCTTAATAATAATAAATTGTAATGCATTTTAGACGATGAATTTGTTAATTTAAATAATCCAAGGCCTGCGAATACCAGAAAAATAAAATAAACCTCAGATATGATTGAAAACACATTCTTTCGTACACACTTTAGATAGACTAAGCACAGAGCAGGATACAGAAAAATAGAATTAAGTAAATCAGTAAGAGGAGTAAACAAAGGACACAAATTTATAGTCCTTCAGATGTAAACAAAGCATATGTTCATTTTCCAAGTTTGTTTATTCTTCTTCCACCAATTGCAAGTTCTCATTACAATTACAATAAATCGAGTAAAGAAAAAGCACAAGTTTAACAACTCAGATTTTTATAACGGAAATATTTAATTATTAAATATTCAAAATGATTAATTTTAAGATTTATTATATGGGATTATATTTTAATAGAGATTTGGAATGTCAGATCAACTTAAATTTGAATTTTTGAGTTTCAGCACAACTTAAGTTATTTTGAAGCCATGGACAATCCTATTAAGATACGAGCGATAATAAGAAATTATTATCAATAAATTTGAATGTTTGAAAATCTGAATATTGGAATTCACGATTTAAGTATTAACTAATATGAATTAGATAATTTCAATTATCATAATTTAGTTAATCGATATTGATTTTAAATTCAGTTTGTAAATCCATAGACGATATTAAATATAGTTTGATTTAAATCGATATTTAAATCGTATTTTAAAATAATATTCAATATGAAAAACAGCCAATTTTAAAACGGTCTCAGAATTCGATGAAACTATAATTAACACCCCGCCTCCGCTAGGGTCACTCGCAAAGGAATGCACTAGCTTTAGAGGGGCATTATTGGTAAACATGCACAGAAATATCACAAGACAGAACATATAACATAGCGGAAGTAAAATCGAACTTTTATAAACATTAATAATTAAGGTCCAAAGCCTTTTACACCAGAGTACATCAAAACTTGTCTTGCAATAGTAAAGAAGCATAAAGACATTTTCATAAATTATTCCCCAAGTAAAAACAGTAAAGTAGCCATTAGCCAAGAAAAGTCCAAGCCATCCATGATGACCTTCAAGCAGAAGAAGTCCGAACTAAACAACAGTATTTCCTCCCTGTAACCTGGGGGGAAACGGAAGAAAAGAGGCGAAACAAAACGGGTCAGTCAAAAAGACTGAGTAAGCCCTATCTACTATTAGCATAAAAACTAGTAAAGTTAACTGACATGAGAAACTGAGATGAACATAAGCATGATGACAAGATAGATAAGCTAAATCAAAATAACAGGATGAACTACTGAACTCAGATAAACTAAGGTGTCATGATAAATTACGATGTCAAGATAAAACAAGGTATCACATCGTCAGGTTTCTATCAAGTATAATATCCCCAAGATATCTATCACGTATAACGTCCCACGGTATCTATCCTGTATATCTGCTCTGCACCTCTCGTACCAGTATCCCAACCCGCGTCATGTGTTAACCATGAATGTCCCTTGCCCAACGTCATGTAATGGTCCATGACAACCTAATATGTAGCATATGTAGGTTTTCCCAACTCGTATGCTTCTTTCCATGTATAAGTTCAGTCCTTTGCCGTAGGCCATACGGGCTTCCCCTGTAAACGTTTTATCCTTGAAGTTGTTTTGGACTGCAACCCTTGATCTAGTTGTGTTTCCTTACCATGAACTATCGTGCGTCCACTTAGGATTTATGCCACCTAGGGCCGCTAGGGATTATGCTACCTAATGAACGTTTCCGTGTCTCGGTATGGGTTTTGGCCACCTAGGACCACTAGGGATTACGTCACCCGTCAACCGCGCCCTTGATCCCACGTATGTATCGTGAATCGTTTTCCATGTCTAGATGCACATGTTCCCCAATGTGCCATCCGAGTTCCGTGCCAGGGCAAATCAAGAAATACGGAACTCGGTCGGGAGCTTTAAATCGTCTGCCGATGCAGATATCAAGGTCTGTTTTTGTACCCGTGGCTATGGTCCCACGTGACCCCTCCCTCAACTACTGAAAGGCAATCCAAGAAAAATCATGTATAAGAACCAATCCACGGCCCCACTATAGCCCACTTTCCTACGGGCCAACCTCACCCATGACTCGATAGCAAGCACATGGTCTGTTGGGGGTTCCCTGCCTTTCCGCACGTACACGATTGACTAAAGATGGTAGGTAGTCGGCGATGCGCTATCCAGGGCAAAAACAAGAATCGTCGACTCCACGCTAATCCATCCCAGTCTTTAGGTTGCTCGCATAGCAACCAAGGCATACTCTTGGTCCTTCTAACGTAGACCTTAACCTCTCATGGGCCTAGTATAATTACCTGGCAGCCCACAGAGGGATCCCAAGAATATCCTCACGTCCCCCGAAGCTTCCACTTCGGCACCCAGTGCGCTGGAGCTTTTATCCAAGTCAGATAGCTTGCTCGCCCTCGTATACTAAGCGATGACCTACCGTATCAGGTTACTCATCATTTTGAGAATTAGTCCTATGTCCTTAGCTAAGAATTATTACTTAGTTACCCTTAACTAAGGTTTACCACTTAGCTTCCTTTCCCGTTATCCTTGATTAATCACGGTTTTCTACCTAGTTCTTCTAGCTAGGGTTTGTCTGTTGGGTTAAGTGTTATCATTCAAGTCCATGACTTAACCCGCCCACGAATCACGTCAAAGATTGGCTAAGTATTTAAGTTCAAGACTTAGTCCCACAAGTTGGTTAAGTGTACCCAGAGGCTCATGACTTAACCTTATCAAGTCAAATTGGTCAAGTACTAGCTTACCTTAATCCTATCGGATTATCTTGCTAGATCGATTAAGCATAGATTGTCTTAATCCCATCAAATTATCGAGTCGGATTGGTTAAGTATAGGTTGGCTTAACCCCATCCTCTAATCGTACTATAATGGTTAAGTATATTCTAAAAAGGTCTTGTGACTTAACCTTATCAGGTCTTCGTATTAGATTGGTTAAGTGTAAGTTACTTAACCCCATCAAATCATCATGTATAATTGGTTAAGTATAAGTTGCTTAACCCCATTAAATTATCACGTTAAGTTGGTTAAGTATTGGTTACTTAACCTCATTGAATTACCGAGTTTAAATTGGTTAAGTGTTTAACTTAACCCCATCGAATTACCGTGTTTAGATTAGTTAAGTGTGGATTACTTAACCCCATCTAATTACCGTGTCGGATTAGTTAAGTGTAAATTACTTAACCCCATCCCCTAATCATCTTGTATGGTTAAGTGTCATTAAGAAAACTTACTTAACCTTGCCAAATTATCATGTTGGATTGATTAAGTGTTGGTTAACTTAATCCCCGTCCACTAGTCGTATAAAAATGGTTAAGCGTCATTAGGAAAATCAAATCACTTAACCTACCCAACCTTGTCATGTTTTGTTAAGTATCATTAGCCTAACCAATTTACTTAACCCATTTACCCATGTCATATTTGGTTAAGAGTCATTAATCAAATTAACTTAACCCTATCATGTGGCATTAATTACTTAATGCACCCCAACCTCTCACATTAGACTTTGTTGTGGTTACTAGTTAAGCCGGTCGGTTCCGGGTAGCTTTACACCACAACTTGGTCTAACCTCGGGTTCAAGCACAACATGACCAACTTCTCACATTGGGTCTTATTGTTTGCAACTACTAGTTAGGCCAGTCGGTTCCGGGTAGTTTTACGTTGCAAACTCAACCCAACCTCGAGTTGGCCACTTTCATGTTTAGTCTAGTGTCATGTTCATAGTCAAGTTTTCAAGCAATTGGGTAGACCTAACTTAATAGGTAAATTCCCAATGGGTAGACCTAACTTAATAGGTAAATTCCCAAGCTTATGTTTTTATGCATACTTACATGTCAACTTCCATGTTATATATTCAAGTCATGTTTTCAAGTATAAACACTTGTCATATTTAACGTTACATGTTGTCATGTTTATACCCATTTACCCAAGTCATATTCATGTCATTATGTTTCCCCATAATGTGACCCCAACGCTTTTTAAACTAGCATATACGTTCGCAACAACGTGATGGATTAAAAGAAGAGACTTGGCAAAGGAATGACAAAAATGGGTATTAAGCCATAAATTAATCATGGTGGAAAATGAGGCACAAATGTGTTCATTAGCTTGCATGTTACATTCTTAAGCCTCAAAAACATGCATAAACCCAAACTTGGTACATAAGCGAATCATGGTGACAAAAGACATGGAATGATGACTAGTAACTCGCATATATCATCATATAAGGGTTATGACTTCATATGCAAGTTGACATAAAGGTTATGAGGGTTCTCATGTTGCTAATGCAACATTTCAACATAAAGGTTGTAGCTTTTAGCTCACAAGATCAAGATAATGACTTCATAAACTTGCATGACATGATAGCATGTATCATACTCAATGATCAAACCCAAACTTGCAACATGAACATTTAACTTCATAGTTAATATCTAAGAGTAGGGAAAGGGCTTACATTGCTATGAAGGCCTAAATCGACTAATCTAAAGCTTGTGATGAAGCCTATGCATGCCATCACCCAAAAACCCAAAGATGAACACTCCAAATCAACAAAAATACCATCTTTATGAACAAAGATCAAAGCTTTTGCCTTGAAATCAACTTGAGAAGCTCTCATACTAACATAGGGACTCTCTAATACTCTCATGATCATGAAACCTCTCATAGAAATGAAGTGGAGGCTAGGATAGTTGAGTGGAGGCCATGAGAGTAGCAATTTTGCCATAGTTTAGTTGCATGAATGAATAATGAGGATTTAGGATAGGTTAGGGTCTTATTTATAGATTAGGCAAGTGTTTTAGGCCATAGGATTAAACCTAGATTCAATCCAAGCCATCAAAGCATGTCTTGGGGAAGAAGTCAAGTGTGGGAACCATCTAGGGCCTTTAGATTAAAGATGAACCATGAGAACCATCCAAATGCAAAATCTGCATTTGAGCGAATCGGCCCACGGGTTGACAGCCAAACACCCTGGATTAACCCCTAGTCGACCCAGCAGGCTCGGGTCGACCTCAAAAATCGGCCGGTTCGGTTATTCCCCTCTCCCAATTCGCTGTTTTGAACATTTTTGCATATTTATTTATTTAATTTTCAATTATATATATATATATATATATATCAATATATATATTTCTCTGCGCAACCCATTTCACTTAATTAAGTATACTTTAATTTGAGAATTTTTCGTGAAACTTCGCGAGGCCATATCTTGGTCATACGGACTCCGATTTTCGAAAACTCAGACTCTATTTCGCGTATTTTTCCGAGACGAACGCAATGGCATAGCCCGTTTTACTTGATTCAGAATTTAAAATTAAATTCTGCCTTGATTCTCGTCTTAACACGTTATCGAAAAATACGGGTTGTTACAAATCATCAGATCCGGAATGATAAATTATTTTAAGATTTCAATTTTCTTATCCATTGAGTTTAATTTGTGGTCGTACGCGACATAAATGCATAACGATAAACAACTTGAGTTTATAATATGATTTTAAAAATAAATGTTAAATATGATTGAATTAGCTTCCGAAACAAATTCCATTATTTTCGAAACATGAGTTATTAGCTATGAACAATGGTTAAAATGTCTCATTTCGAATAATTTTTAACCTCGATGAAAAGTGTTTTCCAGAGGCTATAAATATAAGGTAGCTGTAACAACCGTATTTTTTGGAACCAATTTAAAATTTATTTTTAAATGATTTCTGTTGTATATAACAGTGTTGTATACACAATTATATGATTTTTGTTTGATGATAACAATCAAATATATATTCTTTTAAATGTGTTTGTAATCGTACTGTTAAATATATACATCACTGACTGAAATATAATATTTATATTTAAATGGAATACGACAATACAGACATTGATATATTCATACTGTATTCTATTTAAATTTAAATATTCTATTTTAATAACACAACAGTACAAATCTTATAAACTCCACTATTTAAACACTCACAGAATATTTGTACTAATAAATAACAGAATGAAATAGACGAGTTTGTTTGACAAACAATAAAATATTATTTTATTTCAATCAAACTTGTGTATTACAAATTACAGTACAAACTTCAGATTCAAATTCACAAGGGTCGTGACACAAAACATGGCAAAATCGTTCCTTCTCAAATGCCCAGATTCATTGTGAAACATCAACAATATATGGAGGCAAAGTGGTGTTAATAGATACACACATGTGGCCACAAGATGGTGCAACAGAGTTTCAGCTCGCATGTAAATACAGCAGTTCATATATGGCAAAATCACAAGGCAGTACAGCTAGCTAAATGGTCGAACACAAGGTGTACATTCATAATCAAGACAGTTTACAATGGTGCTACAGTCAAAACTCAAGTGACATGTCAATAAGTCAACATTACATGGGAATGTAGCAAATACAAAGGACAGCGAACATGGTGTGGCAGGTTATTGAAGATCAAGAATACAACAATATGGTTCAGCTCAATCGTGCATGGCAGCAACAAATGGCCGAGCTCAAATACATGTCATATCAAGGTTCAGGAATTGATCACAAACAGCAATGCAAGGCAAAGTCACAAATGGAGTAGCATGTTAACTGAAATCATGGGACAGTGGTGTTCAAATATGATGCACAGCAAACAATGGTAAATGCAATTTCAAATGTAACAACATTGAAAAGTCAACGATCATCAAAACAACATGAACTACAATGGACAACACATGGAATTCAGTCCAGCAAGGTCAAGTACAAGAATCAGCTATATTCAGGGAAGTAATCAATTTCACAATACAAGTTTAGTAACCAGAAATCTCAGCAATAAATGGAAATGCACCATCAATATTTGGCAAGTGGAATCTCTCAGCATACAAGAATCTTAAAAGGCAATACTCATTCATTCGAAAATCAAAGGGGCCAAGATTTATTTTCAGAAAAATCTGCATGAGTGCTTTTAAGACAAGAAATCTTTTTCAGAAACCATGATTTATTTTGAGCATATTTTTAATCGGTTTAATATTGGTAAAAACAAATTTGGCAAGCTGTAAGTTTTTTTTTTTCATAAATAAACAATTCAGTCGAAGACAATTTCATATCTGTTTTTTTTTTAAAACCGATTATTCAAAGCCATTTTTATCACGGGAAAAATCAACGCAAATTATTTTCCTGAAGTGCCATATCAAAACCAAGGAATTCAATTCCATTCAAAGCCGGTGAATCAAAAAGAGGAAAGCAGCAAAAATCATCTGATGCCGATTTCAATCAAGGAAATCAAAGAGGGAAACCGCACAAATAAAGAAGCAAAATCCAGATCAAGCCATATGACGAAATCAGAGTAATTAGGATTTTTTATAATCCTATTTAACGCACATATCATCACAGGCAAACGAGCATCGAAACCAACAAACAACCCACAAGTTTTTCAAAGCAATAAAATTCAAAATTACTCACACAGTTTCGATCGAGGGAGAGAGTGAGCAAGGCCAAATCGGAGCATCAACAATCGACAATAGAACACATCAGACTCGAGCTTCAGAAATCATTCAATCCTTCAAGCAATCGATTTGGTTTTGGGAATATATCAGAAACCCTAGTTTATATCGACACCGCCATATATTTTCTCCAGAGTAAAAGCAAAGTGAACGGGACCAAATGAATTGGGTGCAACACAAATGAAAAGGGGCCAATTCTCATTTGGGCTTATTTACTTATGGGCTCAAGGGGAGTTTAGTTTTTTTTTTAAAACAAGGGTTTCTAGTGTTTTAAATCTATTTGTTTTTTATTTTCTTTTGTTGTATTTTCTTTTTCTTTTGTAAACAAATTTGATTCAGTTCATAGAGTCTGTAAAACTCTAGGGGAGTACCAGTCAGGGTGTTGACTGACCATTGACAGAGTCTGTAAAATCTAGATTACTGGTTACGGGGTTGTAATCAGGGGAAATCTGATCGAGGGGATATCGGTCAGTCTACGGTTTTGAGCGTAGGGTTAGAATAGGAGCAGGGTTTGCGAGTGTACATGGTCTTGTATGCGGGAGCTGTTCTATCACCTAGTAGAAACCTTAGAAATGCAGCAGTAGGCAGGGTTTTGCCGAAGCTGGGTATATCTGTGTGTGATTTATTTTCTGTATTTCTGTTTCTGCTATATTCTGTGATCTGTTTATTATTTTAATATCCTGTCAGTTTTTCAATTCTGTTTAAAAACTGTGAAAAACCCTATTCACCCCCCTCTAGGGTTATTCTAGATCCAACAGTGGTATCAGAGCCAGGTATTTTTGTTTAACTCTAGAGTAATGGGTAATCCTTGTTGTCAGATCGTTGAGAGTCAGTCCAGTCACATTCCAAATATTTTTGATGGTACAGATTTTTTAATTTGGAAATCAGAAATGGAATCCTATTTAAAATTTGTTAATTTAGAATATTGGAATATTATTGAAAATTTGGGAGACATGTTAGATAAGAGGAATAAAGTTTTTAATGCTCGTGTTATGCATATTATTTACTCTTTTCTTGGTAATGATCAATTAATATTTATCTCTCATTGTTTAACTGCGCAGGATATTTGGAAAACTCTCAGTACGTTGTATGGAAAGTCTGACGACTGCTCAAAACCCCAAAACGACAACTCAGCTTCAAATTTGTGCTTAACAAGCCATGCAGATGAAACTTCAGATGGAACATTAACAAGTGCTGAAACAGAAAATTTCTCATATGAAGATCTGGTTTACATGTGTCTTGATTTAACAAAATCTGTTGATACACTTCAACTAAAAAATAAGTCTCTGAAATCTAGGAATTCTGAGTTGATCAGCAAAATTGATTATTTGGAATCACAACTTGAACATTTTAAAAATTCTTCAAATTCAGATTGCAAAAATTGTTTGAAATTGAAAACCAATCTTGTTCATCTCAATAAAAATATCCAAAAGTTTGAAAAGGAAATTCTGATCTTAAAAGAGAACAAGATTGAGTTATCAAATTTGAATAACTTTTTACAAGAGGAATTTGAAATTTTTAAGACTGATATATATTCCAAATTTGAAATTGCTGAAAATGAAAATTTGGTGAAAATTGGTTTGATTTTGAAAGAAATTGAAAATGAGATTGAAAAATCCAAGAAGTTTGAGTCTGAAAAGCAAAAACGATTTGAACTTGAAGTTTCCGAATCCCAAGCCAAAATTAGATCGCTTGAAAATGAGAATTTAGTTTTGAAACAGACCAATGCTGAACAGATGATCGCTATAAATAATTGCTCAAATTTATTAAAAGAAAATAGCGATCTGAAATCTAAAATTCAACGATTAGAATCAACATTGTGTAAATTTTCCAATGGGGAAAAATCGTTGAATATGCTGTTACAAAACCAAGTTTATAATGGAAATAAATCTGGTCTTGGATTCGGGAAAAACGATGTTTTTAGAAATCAAAATTCTTGTGATTTTAAAAATCCCTCAAATCACTTTAGAAATGTTTGTTTTGAAAATTTTAACTATGAAAACTTCAAAGGATTTGTAAATCACAATCGAGATGATGATTTGTTTTATAACAAACCATTTAAACATTCTTGGATCTTAAATGGAAATAAAACAGGTTTTGTTAAATTCAAATCGATTTGGGTTCCTAAGGGTAGAAAAGTTAATTCTAATGGTTTGTTGTATAAGCAAGTCTGGGTACCAAAACGTATGAATACAACTGTGAGTGGTTTTACTAATTTTGTTAGACCACTTGATTCCTTGAACTGTTAGGTACCAGTGGAGGCTGAGGAACTGCCGTGCAAAAAGAAATGTGAAATCAAGTTGGTTTATACTTCTGTATCATTCACAGTTCCTCCAGCCATGATTTGTTGAGTTAGAGATTCTGCTTTACATTGGATTCTGGTATGATCTCTAAACTCACCTTTGTATATTCTCTTTGTTTGTTTTTTATTTTCTGTTTTTATTCCTTCCTCTATCTCCTTCTGTTTTTGTTTTTTTTGATTTGACACTGCCATACTCTTCTTTGTTTGCATTTCTTAAAACTTTCAGTTGCAGAATTCATGATCTTTCTGGAAATATGCTTTATTTGTATAAAATCATCGTGTGTTAATCATTCCCATATTCTGAATTTAATCTTGTAAATATCTGCAATTGTTTCGAGGTTTATTTTTCTGATTTTTGAATTCATAACAGTGTTGATATATTCTTGTCAAATCTTGAACACTGTTAATTAGAATTCTAAATTTTGAAGATCTGAAAATTTGATGAAGTTTCACACACCACTGCTGTTTTGAGTTCCTTCTAATTCATTTTAGAAAAGCTTGAAATATTATACTCATTACAGCACACCAATATTTATCAGTTGTGATAATTTCATTATTTTTCAGATTGGCTTGGATATTTTGAATTGTATTGAATCTGTGATATATCTTGGAATTCATCTTATATTCATGATCATTTTATTTGGAATTTGTTTGTTTGAAATCAACTGAAATTCATGATATTTTGAATTTCACACACCTCATAAAATCAAAATTGTCATTATTGTGTGACTGATTCATTATATCTCAAACCTTGACATCGATTCAATTGATTTCAAATAAATTATTGTTTAATTGTGTAGATCATGAATATCTCTCATTTCTGATGTAAATGATCTGAAATAACTCTTCTGTTTGTCAGAAATATTTGTGTAAATTCTTTGAGAATTGGGATTTGAATGTCATTGGTATTTCATGAATATTTGACTTGAATACTAGTTTGTTTAAAATCATTTGAATTTATTGATTTATTGAATCACACACATATTCTGAATCTAAAATTTATAAACCGTGTGATTGATTCGTTGAATCCGGATATCTTCGCAATTCGTTCAAATGATTTAAAATAAACTATATTTAATCCTGGATCATGAACAATTCTTTGACTGTTTGAAATATCTTTGGAACATCTCCTTGACAAGTCTGCTTTGAAAATGATTTTTGTGCTGCTCAGTTATAGTTCTGGAAAATATGTTTTGGTGACTGCTTGTTTTGGAATCAAATACATACCATGCTCTGATACATGAAATTAATTTGCTTGATCTGATTGGGCTTTGTATTTAAGATTCTTTTGTCTGTGGTATACTTGTTTGTCTCAAATGTCTTGTTACCATTCCTCGTAAATAGAGACACCAAGTGGTATCAGAAGCGCCTTATATTTGTCTCACCCATCTGTACTTAGATTCAAATCTTCACCCTGTATAAATCCACACACTCTTTTTGTCTTGTACACATTTTTTCCCTCTTGTCGTGTATAGATCAGCATATTCCTCTTGTATTTGATTTTCAATTTTAAAATTATTTATTAATTATTCATTCAGAAATTGAAATCAATATTCAAATTGTTCTATATTTATAATTCATCAAAATATATCAGAATTTGAAATTGTGATGAATTATGACTGCAATATATTTCACAACAAGAGAAGATTTTATCTGGATTTTCATGATGGTTGAATATTAATTATAATATCTTTGGACTGGCAATTATTTCACGACCATCCTCATTATCTATCATCATTCTGCCATCCATGATAATTTTTTTTTTTATAAATGTGGAGAGTTTAATATTTTTTTTAATAAACAGTGAAAATATTTGTGATGAAATTGTGCTTATGTTATTTTTCAGAATTAGTGTCAATTGAAAATTTTCAATAATCCCGGTACAGTTGGTCATATTTCATAATATAATTAATTTAGAAATTTATTTCACAGTCCATTTCTGTACCTATCACATTTCTATCATTCATATTGGTTGTATATACTGGGGAGTTTTTCATATTTAAAGCTGAAAATGATAAAATATATAATTGATACATAAGCATGTCTCTAACCTCATTTAAAAATCCAAGCTCTGGTTATGCATGGTTATGAGACAACTTTCAATTTAAGCTGCGACTGACCTCATTTAAAAATCCAAGCTTTGGTTATGCGTGGTCAGGGTGCTCTTAAATCAAAAGAAAAAGAAAAGAAAATAATGTGCAATATTTTTTTTTAATATAAAATTCCCTTTGGTGTATAATGACCAGCCTATCAATCCATTTTCTACTCTGTGAAATGTGTTGAAATTTTATGACGTATTATGTTTTGTTGATTAATAGGTATTGGGATTTGAGATTATTCGATTTTGTCACTTAAATTGAATTATAATTATAATCCAAATTCATCACTGTTTTTGTGCCTCATTTTTATAAAAATTCTTTGGAAAATAATTGGAGTTTTTTTTTTTAACTCTCCTCATTTATATGAATTTCATCGTAAATCAGTCATTTTCTGCAATGTGAAATATGCCACTAGTTCTCAGTTTATTATGATTTTTGTTTGACTGATTGAGATTTATGATGATCGTTCTTCCTGTTAAGCTGATTTAATATTTGTTAGTCACTATTCATCTATATTTTAAATTCTATATCCTTTTGATGATAACAAAAGGGGGAGAATGGGTTGAGATTTTGATTTATGAGTGAATACTTTATAAATATTTTCATTTTGAAATTTTATTATTATTCACATCATTCATTTCACTCATGCACAGTTATAGGGGGAGTTTCTGTTCTAGGGGGAGCAAACAAATAGGGGGAGTACAATATTCACTGTCAAACACATTTATTATATTCAAAATCTTCATATTTGTTTGTCATCATCAAAAAGGGGAGATTGTTGTATATAACAGTGTTGTATACACAATTATATGATTTTTGTTTGATGATAACAATCAAATATATATTCTTTTAAATGTGTTTGTAATCGTACTGTTAAATATATACATCACTGACTGAAATATAATATTTATATTTAAATGGAATACGACAATACAGACATTGATATATTCATACTGTATTCTATTTAAATTTAAATATTCTATTTTAATAACACAACAGTACAAATCTTATAAACTCCACTATTTAAACACTCACAGAATATTTGTACTAATAAATAACAGAATGAAATAGACGAGTTTGTTTGACAAACAATAAAATATTATTTTATTTCAATCAAACTTGTGTATTACAAATTACAGTACAATTTCATTTCAGTACACAGCTTCCCACTATAACACTCACACTCGTATATATACTTTGATTTCATACACTTCAATATACAATTTTATAAACACTCATTTACATATTGACACACTGGCTTCTTCAGTCTTCTGTCTTCACTTCACAGTCAGTCCAGTCTTCGTACCTGTCATTCACAGAAATACACACACAGTATATGGAACAGAAATAATATTCTAATTACATGCGAATATAAATTTTATTTTTAAAATCTTATTTGCCTCAGTTTTCTGGTGTGTTTCTCATCATTTTTCATGACTTGATCTGAATTATAAAACCATCAATCTGTGTCTAGACAGCTTGTGATATTCACAGTGATACACTGTAAATACCACAAGGTAGACAACATATATAAAATATTTTCAGTACAGGGACAGGAAAACTTGACTGATGGCTGCATATACACACGTGTACAAATATACACGTATGCACTGCCACGCCAATCAGATTGCAACTGAGGAGTAGCCACATGGACCTGCTCGACTCAGTGCAATACACAAAGTCAACATAGTCAACTCAAGATAAAGTGGTCAAGGAAACTCAAATACCAAACAGCAAATTTCAAAGTGATCGAGCCAAAGTGCAGCTACAATGATGGTATAGGATATTCTCAAGTGCAACAAGTCAGCATAGTAGTGGAGTTACACAAGCAAGAAAAGTCAGAGCAGGTTAACTTGTATGGAACTACTCTAGCAGCATAATCAATTGTTTTTACAAACTGGGCAGTTTCAAGCATGGCAGATCAACACAATGATCAATGATGCAACTAGTTGATGCACATGTCAAACAAGTCAAAATGCAGGCAGTTTTCAAGATGGTGATGGCTATAAGTACACACACACATACACAAGCATGGACTCAGCAAATATCATGTGAAATTCAAGTCTTCAGCATGGATGTGGAACACAAACTTCAGATTCAAATTCACAAGGGTCGTGACACAAAACATGGCAAAATCGTTCCTTCTCAAATGCCCAGATTCATTGTGAAATATCAACAATATATGGAGGCAAAGTGGTGTTAATAGATACACACATGTGGCCACAAGATGGTGCAACAGAGTTTCAGCTCGCATGTATATACAGCAGTTCATATATGGCAAAATCACAAGGCAGTACAGCTAGCTAAATGGTCGAACACAAGGTGTACATTCATAATCAAGACAGTTTACAATGGTGCTACAGTCAAAACTCAAGTGACATGTCAATAAGTCAACATTACATGGGAATGTAGCAAATACAAAGGACAGCGAACATGGTGTGGCAGGTTATTGAAGATCAAGAATACAACAATATGGTTCAGCTCAATCGTGCATGGCAGCAGCAAATGGCCGAGCTCAAATACATGTCATATCAAGGTTCAGGAATTGATCACAAACAGCAATGCAAGGCAAAGTCACAAATGGAGCAGCATGTTAACTGAAATCATGGGACAGTGGTGTTCAAATATGATGCACAGCAAACAATGGTAAATGCAATTTCAAATGTAACAGCATTGAAAAGTCAACGATCATCAAAACAGCATGAACTACAATGGACAACACATGGAATTCAGTCCAGCAAGGTCAAGTACAAGAATCAACTATATTCAGGGAAGTAATCAATTTCACAATACAAGTTTAGTGACCAGAAATCTCAGCAATAAATGGAAATGCACCATCAATATTTGGCAAGTGGAATCTCTCAGCATACAAGAATCTTAAAAGGCAATACTCATTCATTCGAAAATCAAAGGGGCCAAGATTTATTTTCAGAAAAATCTGCATGAGTGCTTTTAAGACAAGAAATCTTTTTCAGAAACCATGATTTATTTTGAGCATATTTTTAATCGGTTTAATATTGGTAAAAACAAATTTGGCAAGCTGTAAGTTTTTTTTTTTTCATAAATAAACAATTCAGTCGAAGACAATTTCATATCTGTTTTTTTTTAAAACCGATTATTCAAAGCCATTTTTATCACGGGAAAAATCAACGCAAATTATTTTCCTGAAGTGCCATATCAAAACCAAGGAATTCAATTCCATTCAAAGCCGGTGAATCAAAAAGAGGAAAGCAGCAAAAATCATCTGATGCCGATTTCAATCAAGGAAATCAAAGAGGGAAACCGCACAAATAAAGGAGCAAAATCCAGATCAAGCCATATGACGAAATCAGAGTAATTAGGATTTTTTATAATCCTATTTAACACACATATCATCACAGGCAAACGAGCATCGAAACCAACAAACAACCCACAAGTTTTTCAAAGCAATAAAATTCAAAATTACTCACACAGTTTCGATCGAGGGAGAGAGTGAGCAAGGCCAAATCGGAGCATCAACAATCGACAATAGAACACATCAGACTCGAGCTTCAGAAATCATTCAATCCTTCAAGCAATCGATTTGGTTTTGGGAATATATCAGAAACCCTAGTTTATATCGACACCGCCATATATTTTCTCCAGAGTAAAAGCAAAGTGAACGGGACCAAATGAATTGGGTGCAACACAAATGAAAAGGGGCCAATTCTCATTTGGGCTTATTTACTTATGGGCTCAAGGGGAGTTTAGTTTTTTTTTTAAACAAGGGTTTCTAGTGTTTTAAATCTATTTGTTTTTTATTTTCTTTTGTTGTATTTTCTTTTTCTTTTGTAAACAAATTTGATTCAGTTCATAGAGTCTGTTAAACTCTAGGGGAGTACCAGTCAGGGTGTTGACTGACCATTGACAGAGTCTGTAAAATCTAGATTACTGGTTACGGGGTTGTAATCAGGGGAAATCTGATCGAGGGGATATCGGTCAGTCTACGGTTTTGAGCGTAGGGTTAGAATAGGAGCAGGGTTTGCGAGTGTACATGGTCTTGTATGCGGGAGCTGTTCTATCACCTAGTAGAAACCTTAGAAATGCAGCAGTAGGCAGGGTTTTGCCAAAGCTGGGTATATCTGTGTGTGATTTATTTTCTGTATTTCTGTTTCTGCTATATTCTGTGATCTGTTTATTATTTTAATATCCTGTCAGTTTTTCAATTCTGTTTAAAAACTGTGAAAAACCCTATTCACCCCCCCTCTAGGGTTATTCTAGATCCAACAATTTCCATAGATATTAAATATTTTAGATGAGTTATTTTGAGAATAAACGATGAAAATTTTATTTAAAGCAAAGTTAGAACTTATAAATTTAAATTTTTCTTAAAACGAACTCGAAATGGCGCGGTAGTTTGAAAATTTGATTTTTAAACTTTGAATGAATATATAGGATTCAACATAATTCAGAATTTGATGGAACAAGAAACATTGAGATATTTTGAATTGTAATTTTCTAACAAATGTAAGAAATTGAGATTTCACTTTATAAATTGTAAGTTATGTCTAAATTAAAATTTAGAATAGTCGCTATGGAATTTAAATATATTTATAAATTAGGGTGGTTCATATGAGATATATAATCTTGATGCTGTTAGTGCTATTGTTGGTTGCTTCTGATAGCCATGAATGAATGGTTATTCTGGTTTCTATGGTTGAAATGTTTGATGTAAAGGCTATCACTGTCCAAAGCGGGGGAAAACGGGAGTTGAGTTCTTCACTGATGTTGTAGGTAGATTAGTTTGTTTATTTACCCATTCTTATATACTTTATTGATGATGTTAGTTAGCTGTTTTATCGCTCACTAAGACTGTTGTCCGAATCAAGGTTTTATGTTTCCCTCTTATTACCTTAGGCTGTTCATCTGATTGTTAGATGGGCAGACTAGGTGGTAGGTGACAGGTGATAGCTTAGTGAGGACGATGTTGCAGTTCGGAGGTAAGTAGAGGCTGGCGTACTATGTTTTCTACTATATAATATTTGGATTTGCACTGTTTGCTATTCTTCTCTGAGTGGTGTAGTGAGGCAAAATTGTAAACACTATTGTTGTAATTCAAGTCTATGGATATTACTTTCTAGTTGTTATGAAAGTTTAATGTTTTCTGCTTCACTAATAATACATGTTGTATATGTTCGATTATATTTTATCCTTGCACTGCGAGTTCTACGACAGATTCCGCTTGTGTTATCATGCCTTGATGATCGTCCATAGCTGTCAGACACACCTTTCAACGCATTATTCCCCTTATTTAGCACAGGGGTTATGGGCGGTTGTAACAACTCTTCATTTAAAATATACACGCACATATATGTATATAAATGATCAAATCACTACTTAAATCAAAACTTGAATTCATTTACTAAATCTTTTCGATAAAAGTAATTTTTTTTATTCCACGTGCATTTTCAAATATTAGATATCATTTTGGCCTTCATATATAAATTTGAATGGTTCTATTTTTATATTTTTCTTTAACAGACCTTGGCATACTTTTCAAGACAGTATAGCATGGAGGATAAACGTAGTGCTAGCAGAGTCGCTAACAAAACAACACTCTTTAACACATCCGCTGAGTATTTTTACAATGAAACAAAAAATGATTATGAAAATGCTATTTGCAAGAGAAAGGAACGGGTATTTGATGCGAAAAGATAATGTCTTTTGTATCTTGAAAGTGATAGCAAAAATAATTGTGGTAACCGAGGGAGGAGATGGGAAAAAAGTATGGAAATGGACAAGTGTTTCACATTTAATGAATTCCACGGAAAACCTAAGCATATCATTTGATTTACCTTTTCAATTTTGGATTTTCCTATTTACAGTGCGTATAGGGCATGTAAATTTTATAAAAAGATCGATTTAAAAAACGATGTTAATACTTAAAGCAATTTTCTTTTTTTAAAATGTAGGTATATATACAAGAATAGATTGTATATAACATGTTATATGACAAGTGGGTTAAATTTCACAATCCAATAACCATTTTGAAGTGTTTCAACACACAAGACATTAAACATGTTTATATTTATTGTGGTTTAAAAATAATAATAACAGAAGACTATGTGACAATTCAAAATTACATCGATTTTGCATTTTTATTGTCATTTTTTCATCTTTCATTCATTCTCTCCACTGTTTCTCGATTGATTGTTTTATATATTGCAATAGACATTGAAAACTCAAAATAAACATAAACCAAATATAATTATTTGGTTAGAAACTAACGAGAAACTCATTAGCAGTCATAAGCACGACTTTAAATATAATAATAATATCTTGTTATTTTATCTTCATAACCTCAAAAGGTAACCTTGATGCATTTATTTTATCTTCATAGGTTGTATGATGTTTGAGCCAAATCATGAGTAGAAATAAAGAGTTCAAATACTTAACAATTTAATAATCCTGAAACTTAGCTATTAAATATGGTGAAAGATCGAATTTAGTTTTCATTACTATATAGCGCAAATGTTTTGCTGCTACATTATTAAATCCATGCTTGGAAAAAAAATCTACAACAGAAGTTGTTTGGTATAAAATGGCAGTAAACATATCGTAAAAGGTTCTCACTTTCGACTGAATCAATCGTTCGAGTATTCCCAACTATGGGGTTGATTTTGATTGATTCAAGTTGGATCAACAAAAGACAACCTCCAAACTAAAAAGAATATTAATCAACATAAAATAAGCCGACTAAGGAAAAAAAAAAATCATTCTTAACGGATTTAAAATATACCGGCTAAAGAATTGAATGTTTTTTGTCGACATAAATATGCCGAATTTTATAATTACGAAGGTAATGCACCGAAATGATTATTAATTTTCGACATGTCACTGTCGAATACATACATAATTGATTATGTGTTGCATTCAATGCAATAGTGACGAACTGCTTATTTTAGTTCAGTTTCTCTTGTCGAATAAGTTTTTTTTTTTAATCTAATTTGAAGGGACAATCCGGGAATATTGAGTAGTATGAAATAATATGTTTGTGTAGCCCTTTAACAATTTTTCAATAAGTGGAGTGTTTTTAAAAAATGACCCGTCTTAACAATAATTAGAATGTCAATAACAATACTTTTTTTTTTTTTTTTTTTTTTGCCTGTTGAGACCAAAAAAATTTTTAGCTTTGCTTATTTAAAACCGACTAACGCAAATTTACAAGCAACTGAGATGAACACAGTTTACCCTTGTTGATGGTCATGGAACTTTGGGGGTAAAATTAGAAATACAGTCAATATAGCCTTAAAAGCAATGGATAACGCTCAATTGTCCACATTCTATTAATTAAATGTACTGCTCGTATAAACGCGTTGCACGAGTATGTACAAGTGCATAGTCAGGTATCGAAGTTGTTAATTGTCATTTTCTTGCTTTCTGTCATCACAACTGCGTGGGGTATTATTAGTTTATTAATTTTGAAACAGCAATATTCCTCTATGAAGGCATAGCATTTGCAACCTACGAATAAATCTTTTGGGACACAAATCCCGTGTTCTGTGGATTAACAGTATTCACAGTAATATTTCTAAACAGTGAAGGTCGGTTCTTAAGGAACGAAAACGGGTATTTGAACGTGGAATTTAAGCGGAGAATTTAAACGTGATACTGTAGCAAACGAGGAATGTGTTTTTAGTTACGAACATGTTATTTGAGCGTGATATTTGAACGAAGTATTTAATTTTTAAATTAATTGTTTTGAATTTATTAAATATTAATCTAATTGGACGATTAAATCTAATTAGTGAATGTGTTTTTACCATTTAAAAAAATAAAAATGAGATTAAGCATTAACAAATAGTCTACAGTAGGCATTAAACATTAATAAACAGTGTACAACAAAACACTAAAAAATAAAGTGAAGGTGAGATTTGATCCTTAGTCACTCTCCAACAAGCCATATGAACTTACCAACCAAGCTACATAAACTTTTATTTACTAAGTATAATAAGAAATATTAATCACAATTTCTACTTCGTCTTCGTCTACTCGTGTAAATTCTTAAAGATAGACCTTCTACTTCGTCTTCGACTACTCGTGTCCCTCAAACAACTTTCGATCGGAAGAGATTAGCGTTGGAGTGAACTGGTACTCCGAGAATATCATAGCATTTGTCCTAACCAATAATGGACCATACGTCAATTATTATAGCCTCGTGTACTCCGAGATTTCCAAAGTAATGAATTAACATGACGAATCAATATCATCGAAGCTGCCTTTTCCACTAAATAATGATACATGTGAATAGCGTTTATCATTTATTTTTGGTTTCGTGTGAACATAGCTGACAACCAGCAGTCATCATCGTAAGTATTTTAATACGTGAATGGCACTTCTATTCATTTGTTGATAAATATACTTTGTTATGGCTATGGTTCTAATTAGGGCTGTTATGGTTGCACCGTTCAACCATCGAACAGAACTAACCGTTCACATAGTTGCCGTCTACTACGATAACGGCGACAGTATCAGTTGTGGATTTTGATAATCACGGTAAAACATATCAACCACACATGATTGTTTTTGTGGTATTTTATAAAAAAAAAATATACGTTTTTTAATAACCTAAGCTAGAGAAATAACATATATATATTATCTGTGTCTTTATACATAGACAACATGCACATAAATGGTTTGTTTCATAGATAAATAAACTATTTCTTAAAATTAAAGTTAGAACTTGAATTATTTATGGATAACAATGTAAATTTAGGGTAATTGGTGCGGTAACGGTTATAAAATTTGTTAACCGTCAACAACCATTGTTGTTACGGTTGAAGGTAAAATGGACGGTTGTTGTGACCTACAATTAACACATATTTTTTGGGTTGCATGAAAAAATTGTTTATTTTATTGAATACATTGTAATGTATGTCCCACACCAACAAGTTTTTATTACTATTTGTCTATTTCACTATATACATTTTAATAAGACAGCGTGCTTAGGGTTGAGAATTGAAGATGGTTACTATTTGTCTATTATTATTTGTCCCACACCAACAATTTCAATTCAGGATTCAATCAAAATTTTCTTTAGTACTTGCATTGCCTCACCAAATTAACGAAATATAATCTCTATGAGCGTTCTCTACTTCTTTGGATTCCCTTTGCCTTTACGAAGGAACATGCAACTTACATTATTTTCAAATTATTGATGTTCTGGTTTTTATTTATTTCGTTTATTAATTTTGAAATACCAATATGTTTTGTTGGAAGCATACAATACGTAAACGTTAATTTTAGGGATGTTAACGAGTTGGACCAGATTGGACGGAGGTGTGTCCAAGTTCTATCCTATAAAACTTTCACACGAACCAGACAAGTATTAAGTTCGAACACTGTTCGTACGAATCGAACGACGTTCGGACAATAAAAAAACATCGAACATTTTGGATCGGATTGATCTATGATGTGTCCAAACTCTGTTCCATAGAAAATCGGACGGAGACAGATTGAACATCTTCTAGCTTCAGACCTAATCGAACAACGAAATGTCCTGTTCGACATACAACACTAATTAATTTGAAAATATTTAGTAAGGCAAGTCCAATGTTAAGTGGACTATCGGTACTCACATTACTTTTTTTTTAACGGCTAGACATAATTATTTACACTTATATCCCGTTTTTTTTTTTTTTTTTTTTTTTTTTTTTTTTTTTTTTTTGATTTCATATCCTAAATAAATTCAGGTTTATATGGATGACTGTTTTCGGGTGCCGAACTCTAAAATACACAAAAGACCATTTCTATTTACATTAAATTTTGTACATTTTTAAAGTTAATGTCAATTACATCATTTTGATTATTATACACTAAAGTTTAATCATCTTGTGGGTATACTCATTTACTCCATTCGATTCGTAATGCATACACAAGAATTAAAGAAAAAAATCAAATGACAATTTACCTCATACTTAATTAGTTTTGTCTTACACATTAATTTCTCTTTTCATACCTACCAAATACTATTTCTATTTCCATCAACCACTTTTTATCTTTTCATGTATACAAAATACGTATAAAGTAACATTTGGGTTTCTATCATTTATAATGGGTATTTCATGTATACAAAATACATATAAAGTAATTTGCGTTGAGAATTGAAGATGCTTATGTATGTTTGTGTGCATCTATAAAAGT